>OY720644.1:57147175-57730991 GCA_963169105.1 Ceriagrion tenellum
TTACTCTTATTCATTTATTTAAATGTTTGTTAGTACCTTTGCGCGGAATAAATATGTATGAATAAATATGTTTGCGGAGTGTGTGCCATGTAGTGAGCTTGCTGAGGACTTAGAGGGAAATGTTACCAAGGTAACGCTCAGAATAAAATTATTATTACTTTATAATAATATTTTATTTTTTAAATTTAACCTCCGCTAGCTTTCTCCGTATCCCCTCCCATTATTCCTCCCTCCCTCACTTCCTTCCAACCAATCACTTCCCTCAAAAACCAACCACCCTCCTAAGCAGACCCTCTACCCTCAACTCCAGTGTGACACTCTTCAGTTGTGATTTTCTCCCGCTGAGGAAGGGTTCTCACCCGAAAGCTTCCGAGAGCAGTGGACACCGGCGTCGCCATGGATCGCCTTTCTGTGAGTGTCCACTGATATACCTATCTATCCATCCCCAACCTCAACGCCTTGTTGCTAGCTTATATTTCTAAATTTATTTCCTTTTTCTGTTATATATATATATATATATATATATATATATATATATATATATATATATATATATATATATATATATATATATAAAAAATATTTTATTTTATAATAATACTTTATTATAATAATAATAATAAATATAATAAAATAAAGTAATGATAATAATAATTAGAACGTATATTATTAAACAAAACTTAAACCATCGAATGGTAAAAATATTACAAGGTCATTAAACTATGGTATATTGGTTGAAAATGAATTTTAACGCTGAAAAGCATGGCTTTAATGAAAGCGTAATGCATCTCCTCACCTAACTTTAAAAATCATAATTTCCGCCCAAAAAATATTATTCAAAAACTTGTATAACGCGTATTAGATATTCTACATCTACATAATACCCTGCGAGCTGTCGCATGGGCGTGTGGCAGGGGGTGTTAGGTCCCCAGCCGTGTAAAGATGTAATGTTTTTTTTAACGAAGCGTGCTGCTTTTCTTTGTATTTTGTTAATTTTTTTGGTTGATCTTTATGACCAGGGTCCAATATTCTCGCGGCGTATTCGAGGTGTGGCCTAACCGGAGTGAAGTAGCATCTCCTTTTCACTTTTTCATCCGAGGACCTTCCTATCATACGTTAAAAAAATTAGTTTCTTTTGTACAGTGCCACATATGTTTTGTATGTGTAACCCCACGATATATCATATTTAGGTACATTAACCATTTTTTCAGTTTAGGTTATCGATGATGTGACTCGGGTATTTAGGTTTAAATAACAGACTTCCGGCTTTCGTCTGATCACATAGCCGTCATATTTTTTATGAATGTGGCAACGTTTCCAAGGGAAACTTCTGATTAACTTGTTTACCCTATCTATTTTTCAATGTATATCATAATTAGGCATTTAATATACATTGTTAAATGTTTTACGCCTGAAGATAATTATACAGTTCCCTCAGTTCGTTTCAAAATCATGATTTCAAATCCTGCCGAAATAGCAATCGAGGCTGGATATAATTACTGACTTTCGTGTTGTAGTGAAAGCTTAGGTTTAACGCTTTTCCCCATAAGATTTTAGCCGCAGAAGTTTTTACATGTAATTTGAAGGCAGGCCTAAGCCTAAATTTACGTATTAGAGTAAATTTTGTTCGTCTTAAGAAAAGAGTACTTGGAAGCGTAGGTTCCTCCTTCGGCGACGCATCGCACCTGCTCGACCGGTTGAACTTGTCATGATTTCCGACCCTAGATTTTTTGTGAAAAACGTAGGTTTTCAACTTGTAATATTCAGAGTATAAATAATATACCTTTTTCAAGAGAGACCTCTTACACAATTATGACAATTATATCTTGATGCATTAATGATCCACCGGAAAAATGGCAAGATACAAAGTATGCTTTTACAAAAATTGTTCTCTGTATTGAAAAATCTTTAACGAAGGGTGAAGTATCATTCCTTCATTCGTCAAAATGCTAATTAACAGCCGTTGTGGTGTAAAGATGAAATCTTTTATTGGTACATTTCGACATGCTACTTGAGTGGTTTTTCGCCATGATATGCTCGGGTGCTGATGCAAATAATTCAGACTTTCCTCACAGATCTTCGGTCAACGCTGTCTGCTTGAGCGAGGGTTATTCTGGATTGAGAGATTCCTGACGTTAAAACGTCTCATTTGGGTGCGTGCGTCGCCACGTGGGGGATTTTCAACACGCGGTACGTTTGAAACTCCATCAAAACGGAAGATTTATTGTGATCCCGAAGAATACTGCGGTGACAGTATGATTAATTTTCAAAAATATTTGAGAAAACACACAAACTACACACCGTTGATTTTTGACGAGATCTAAATGTTCGAAATTCCTCATTTATCAAATAAGGTATCTCTGGAGTGCATACACTTACCTTTTCCCATATAAAAGGGCTAGTATTTTCTGGAAAATATCTCGGAAAGTAATGAGGTAAGGGGTTGAATTTTTGGTGTCTATGGAAGGGCAATATATTTTTCTTTAAAGTGAGACCAAATTCATTGATTTCTAGGTAAAATGATATTTCGCTTAAACTACCTTCAAGGTGGCTTTTTGACGTCGATAAAGCAAGGAAAAGTCATTGTCGGTTAGGAATTAATGTCGATTTATGTTAAAATCTGAGGGGAGAGAGAACGTTGAAGGGGGAAACAAGGCTCAACTTATGAGGGGAAGAAAGCGAAATTGAGTGGCACGAGAAAATCCAGGGATGTGGGAAAGAATGGATGAGAGGAGAAAGAGTGAAGTGTCCTGGCGGGCAGGAAGGGACTGTGAGGGTCAAGTGTCGCATTCCGTCAGACGATGAGCAAGCACTTGAATCCCTAGGTGACCCGTCTGCGTTTTGTTTTCGGCACCCGGAGTCGTATTGATCAGACTATCGGGCCTTTTTTTGGCACGGAAATGAGAGACGGTATTTGCCAATAGGAGAACAATGGATGAGAGTTGATGTGTACAAAAGCTCGGACTTTTTCTACCACTTGCTCTCATGGTGGGTAGGATTGGTGTTGGATGGAGTGCTGGCTTCCCATATCGGGAGCCCGAATCCGAATTTTGGCAGAAATTATTCCTTGAAATATTTCTCCCTTCTTAGATATCACGTGGGGAGTATTTGAAGGTGGTTGGAAAGATTTTCGTTTATATACAGATTTGCGTGAAACTTTGCTTACGCGTAATTATTAGTAATACTTATGGACGAAAACGAAAAAATGCATCTTACCCATTTGGTTTCTCGGCAATTTAATGCTAATTTATCACGTAGCCTTATGGTACTTGATATATGTTTCGAAATAATTCGATGAAATGAAGATTAATAGATAAATCAAAATAATAAAAGAAGAAGATCGGATTTTCTCTTAAACGCGAATAAATACGTTTCATATGATAATAATTGGTGATGATAAGGAGTGATTTTGATTCAAAGGATTCCAGAAATGCCGCCTAATACCACGCATTACCACAGAGGAGAGGGATCGTGCGAGAATTAACGACGCAGATGTATAACCTCGACATTTGCTCTGCCAGCAATTCAATTTTTCCGCATAAATATCCATAATAAAAAGACTGTTTACTTCGAAATACCCGCCTGGAGGAAGTGGAGTGGTGTCATCCTGGGATAAAATTGATATTTGTACGAATGAATAAGCCCACATTCTGTGAGTCCTCGCTCTAATGCAAAATAATATATCCTCAAATAGTATGGGCTGGCCTTGAACACCACAATAAGCGTATTTCTTTCGAAAGACGTGTGAATGTTACCGGGCAGAGATAGTAAATGATGAAAGTTGGAAAATGAAGGTGCTTTGTATCCTTAGATGCAGTTCATGTTAAACGAGATTCAGAATAAACCCAATTAAAATTGTAGTTAGAGTCATCATTTTTTTCAATCTTCCCATGACTATATCCTTCATTGTATGCGTATGGAAGTTAATGCCGGGTTTTCTATTTTGGCAGGCGTTTAGCTACACTTTGTAGGACACGATATAACATTACGAAATACATCGTTTCACCCGCTACCAAAGTAAAATCGCTGAACCTTCCGGCACAACGGCATTTCGTCTGAAAAGAAAGATTTTCGGTATTTGTTCAGAAATCAGGATGGTGTGTATTTCAGAATAATGTATCTTACATTTACACTACATACTACCCTGCGAGCCGCTGCATGGGCGTGTGGTAGGTGGTGTTAGGACACCAGCCGTGTAAAGATATAAGGGATAAGGTCTTGGGCGGTGAAATGGTTAGGTGTATCATGGGAGTGTATTTAGCGGAGATAAGTTTTTATTGTGGACACTTATTGTGCCCGGAAAAAGCGAGCTTTTGTATCTATCTGTTCGGCAATGTATCTCTCTTCTTTTATTGCTTCTGTCAAACCTATAGATATAGCGAGGCGTCATGATAATATTCTCTGTGTCGCTCTGAAACATCAGTTCTGAATTTCTTAAGCAAGCTAAACCTGGCGTGTAGCCTCCTGAGTCTTTAGGGGCTCCCACCTTAATCCCTCTAAAATTTGTGAAACGCTATATGTTGGCTCGTAGCAGTTTTTATGAAGCGCGCAGCCTTTCTTTGTATTTTATTAATTTTTTGGTTGAATCTTAATTGTAACATGCGACGAAACTTCAGGTTGTGGACTCTGATGAATACCAAGCATCTATCCAGTAAAGAAGGCTGAAAAATTTCCTGTCAGGAGGGAGTTTTGCCAGGGAGGTATCTCTCTTGTCCTTTGTGTTGAATCTAACAAAGGAGATGTTAAAAGCAGCAAGTTTTCTTATTCTTGATCAATTCTTCCGAACTGCTAACAAGGAAAATGTAACCGTCGGGATTTCCGCACTTCTTTCGTTTAGTTAAAAACATGCGGAGATATTTCATGACTTGAACATGTGCCAGCGTCCGTACATACGTTGTAATGGATGTATTTCCGGGCGATTAGAGATAGTGAAAGGTGATCGGAGTGGAATTTAAGTTAGCTTTCCATTCGCTAAAAGGCGCTAAACTTTTCGCGACACAACAAAGCTGACTTCGATTTTTGAAAATAACTAGGCCGAGATCTCAAAAGAGTGAGATGACCATATTGTTTGCATTAAGGAGGTTGGTTCGCGACTGAGTGAGTCATATTTTTTAGCGGTATCCTGATTGTTTTAGTTATGTACATGAACCTTTAAAAGAATACTGCTTTAATTTGTAATGCTTAATTTAGAGGAAAGCTGAAATATCGCATTAAAAATGAATATTAGAAAGACCAGTCTACGGAAAGATTTTTTAATCGAATGACGAGAATGGAGTCGTGCAGCGATTATGCCTAAATAAGTAATTAGATTTATGAAACCTTTTCAACAATATATATCACCGGAAATATCTAAAAATTCATGTGATTGTTATATTACAATATTTGCTCAAGTAAACCCTACATTTACATTTATTACAAGGTAAATAAATTTATAAAAACTTTGAAAACGCTGTACTGAACTTTGTTGAGATCCTTAGTGACTGGTGTTTGAGGTGCGTGTACTGAAGTGCTTTCCTACTTTAAACACATTGAATAAGTTCTATTTAGAGGTTCTCATACTACATAATAGTCCTTTTCAGGACTAAATTGATCACTGAATTGTGTTATTGTGGAGATCAGTACTAAAACGCACTTTATACATTGTTTTTGTACAATTTAATTCCTGCTACGCTGTTCCAGAGTCCAGTTAGCGGTTGACGAGAGGAAAGGTAGGGGTCGTTAAGTGGAAGGTGTGAGGTTTGTTTCTCTGAAGGAGAATATATTTTTCTTCTTTTTTTCATTTTTTTTCACTTTCCATCTTTTAAAAATTTTGTTTTCATCATTGTCACTCGCTTTAAAAATATTTTCCCCCCAAAAAAGATCAAAATTGAACGTTTGAACGAACGTTTCGTTGCCTACAAAAAATTGACTGTCAGAATTTCGATCAGATCGACCGTTCAAACGCTAGAGCTCAAAATTGTGAGAAATGATATGGAAAAAAGAGTAAAGAAAGTAATTTATATAGATGATGGGCTAATGACATTAAGAATAGGAATGTTACCTAAGGTCATAATTCAAGTATATATGCCTACTTCTGCCTAAGACGATGAACCGACATGAATTCAAAATCACAAAGGTATATATTAGGATTAAAAAACAACTAGTTTGTATTATTCAGAAATATTGATAATTACAAGCGTTCATTAAAGCTATAAGTGCCGCAGTTATTAGTCGTTTATAAGTGATGTTAATTATTACTATGTGACAACAAAATGTTTTAGGAATATTTACCGGGTATGTTTGAGTTATTATTATTAAGAATTTGCTACAAGTAGACCATATGGTCCGGTGGTAACACAGATACTGAGAAAATACCATTATACATACATGTAAAAATTAAAACAATGACATTATCAAAAATACAAAAAAAGCAAAGTTATTACCTTAGAAAAATATGGGGGAAAAACCCTCACAGTACAACTCCCCTCAATCTCGTCATTGACGTCAGTGTCTTATTTGGGAAGGGCTCTAATACTTCTTTGGGTAACTCATTCCGACCCCTTATCCCCCGGTGCAGGAAGGAATATTTCAATGTGTTTGAGAGCTGCCGTGGAGGCTCTATCTTATATTTGTGATCTCTTCTCGCCAGATAACTAGGTTTTTTCAATCTTTCGGGTATGTCCCTCCACGCAGGATCGCCAATGTATGCCTTATGCATGCACTTGAGACGTGCTTTCCTCCTCCTCGATTCTAGTGATGTCCAGCCCAATCTCCTCTCCGTTACACTAGCCTTCCTATTCAAATTTCGCTTCACAAATCTTTCGGCTAGACGCTCAACTTTTTCTAATTGCTTTATCTCCCCTCCCAAATAAGGGTCCCAGACTGACGATACTCAAAAATGGGCCTAACAAATGTCTTATAGGCGAACTCCTTGGTTTTCTTACAACTTTTTCCAAGGGTCCTCGTTACGAAGTATAACACTCTAAAAGCTTTTGTCGTAATTTTTTCAATATGTGGCCCCCATTGCAAATCCCTATTTAAAGTCACTCCAAGATAATTACAGACACTGGCTTCCATCAATAATTCGCCCATAATGAAATAATTATTTGATATAGTTATTTTTTCTTTCCTGAATCTTATGAGTTTTGTTTTATTTGCATTTATGATCATGCCGTTTTCATCCACCCATTTCTCCAAATTATTTAGATCCTTTTGTAATATATCGCCGTCATCGACTTTTACCATTTCTCTGTAAATAATGCAATCGTCTGCAAACATCCTAACAAAGCTCTTAATATTTCCACCAATATCGTTCACATAGATTGTGAATAATAAAGGTCCCAGTACACTTCCTTGCGGCACACCTGAATTGGCATCGAATTCCTCAGAGTAACAATCGCCGATCTTAACCCTTTGTGACCTGCCAGAGATAAAAGAATTTATCCATTTTATTACCCTCCCATTAATTCCCAACAAGCCTATTTTTTGCATGAGAATGTCATGGTTTACCCTGTCGAATGCTTTTGAGAAATCAATCAAAACCCCATCTATTTGCTTACCGCTATCTAGCCCCTCCGCTAGGTCCTGATAGAGACACGCTAATTGACTTTCACAGGAGTAGCCTTTGCGAAAACCATGTTGCCTTTCCCATAACCAGTTCTTTTCTGTCAATACATCCTTGATATAGTCCGCAATCAAGTGTTCCATGATTTTGCACACAATGCAAGTCAAGCTGACAGGTCGATAGGATTCAACACTATCACGAGAACCTTTTTTATGTATGGGAACTATACTTGACTTTTTCCAATCATTAGGTAAATCGCCATTGTTAATTATTACTGTGAATAAATGGGTTAAGAAAGGAACCAAAGCGTTTCCCAACCTTTTAACGAGTTCTCCTGGTAGGCCGTCAGGACCACATGACGCATGACTCCTAATTTTTTTAAATCTCTTCCTGGCATCCCTAACCTTAATTTCGAAAGGTGTATACGAAATTATATCTTCTACCTTTGATGATAATGTATATTTACTGTTATTGACTTTTGAAAAATGTTCCTTAAAAGCTGAGGCTTTTGAAAAATTATCGTTTATAATCCGGCCTTCAAAATTTAGAGTTATATTTTCTAGAGTATTATTCCCTCCACGTCTCCTTCGAATATATTTATAAAGCCCACTCCATCCCTGTTTCTTAAGGGATGTCCTTAAGAATTTGTCTTTGGCTTTTAATTTTTTCGTATTTAATTCCTTATACGAATCTTTATAGTTATTTAAGTACAGGTCACCTTTGTTTCTCATCTTGTGGAGCCTTCTCACTCTGCTCTTCAACCTTCTAATTTCTATGTTATAATATTCTGGGTCTGGATTTGCTTTCAAAGTTTTAAAGGGAACGAAACGATTTGTTCCTTCGAATAGTAGCCCTTTGAAATTTTCCCATATTTCATTTACACAACTCCCCTTCCTTACCCATTCCGGGAAGGCTTGAGTGAGGTAATTAACAAAGCCGTCCCTATCCATCCGACCATACTGCTTGCACTTTTTTCCTTTTAAGCCTTTCTTTTTGTTCGTACGAGTGACGAGTGAGTTATATGAAGCCCTTTGTTTTTTGACCGATGTTTGTCATTGATCGAGGTGGTACTATATTTTCAAACAAAAACTTCACAGATTCTGAAATGTGCCTCTCAGTTTGAATTCGCGCGGTATGTGTAAGTTCACTTCCAACGCTGCCACATGTATGACCGACCCCAGCGGCCCGATCAGGTAACTACTGCGTCGCGGATAAAATTTCGATAATAATCATTTAACTTCTCAAAAACGAAGTCGGCGACCTACCATCATTTTTGCACTAATCAATTTCTTAAATCCTTGTTTATGTCATATCCGTTTTTTGTATAAACGACATGGGTTTCAACACTCTAAATCTATATTTTATGTACCAAGGATCCGCTCCTACTGTACTGCGTAATGTAAATATAGCTATTTTCAAATGCGATTATTGGAAAAACCAGGACGGAAAGGTGTATTTCTAATTAAGCCAATCGATGGAGGGCCTTTTATTCTATAATTCCTGCGAATATAAAGAAAATTGACATGGACTTCAGTTTTTGGACCAACCTCCTTAAACGAAAGATAAATGTCCTCCCAATCATGTTGGCAAATATGAAAACATTTTACTGTAGGGTTGTAGAGAAATTAAATGTTTAATTTGAGCGGTTTAACATGGGGTATTTTGAAGTGGTCTCCTTGCTTACTAGAAAATTTGAATTTTTGTGGAATTTAAGTGGTGAACTGACGCAAAGTTACTTGCCTGAAATTTAAAACAGATGGTGGATATTCTTGCTTTATATCCGATAATTCGTCCATTCCGTCGTGCTATCCAAAAAGCAAGGAAAGGGCAAGGATATCGATTATGGTCCTTATTTCGGTTGTCAGGCTACAGTTTGATGCTGTAATGCCCTCTCCAACTACCTCAATATTTTTTCAGTTGGCCATCATGCCGCAAAATGTGTTCGATTAGTTTCTCTCTCCTTCGTCGCAGCATTTTTATTGCATTTCTTTTTTCTCCAACTCTTTGCAATACTTCCTTGTTTGCGATTCTTTTTGTCCTCTTCGGTTAAACCATTTATGTTAGTGGAAAGGGCAACATGACATCAAACTGTTGCCTGACAACCAAAATAAAACCTATGTTGTTTAATCCTGCTCTCTCCTAACTTTCCTATGGATAGCACGATAGAATTGACGAATTAGCGAATGTCAAGCACGAATATCAACCATCTGTTTGAAAGCTATGGCAAGAAACTATGGAAACTTATATTGGCTGCTTAGTCCTATGAATATTCGCTGATATACTCCCGCCTAGCTTATGAAGTCGTGGTTATTAAAATATCTCATTCCTGATATTATCTCATTGATTGAAAATTGTGAAAGCTCCACTACCATTAAGGTAGTTTGAGCGGGATACGTCCCTAGCCGTAAAACTTCTTCAACATGGAAGGTTTTTTGTGATTCTGAAAAACTTACTGCGCTAACTATATGATTTATTTTCTAGGTATTAGATATTCCTAATTTTTAAAAATAAGATCTCCCTGGAGTGAATACAAATACCATTTCTCATGCTAAAGGGCATGTATTTGTCCTTGGAAATGTCGGAAAGTAACTCGGTAAGGGGCTGATATTTTGGTAATATTGGTTGGATGAGGTATTTCTCTTTGAAATGAGACCACATTCAGTGATTTTTAGGTGAAATGATATTTCGCTCAAGCTACCCTTGAAGGACGCCTGTGATACGTTTGGATCGATAAAAATACAGCATGGCTAATCCCGTTTTTCACAATCACCTTATTTGATAGTACCATTATATTTTTACTGCTGTAGTAATTCATATAGAGAACAATAGGTAGTATAAATATGCTGAATAATATTACTCAAGTCTAATGTTTTAAAAGTAGGTTCATCTTTTTACGGGTTCCTGTGTGCATCAATGGTAAAAATATTAAGAAAATTTCCGCACGAAATCGGGTCCATCGCCTAGTGTTATGTTAAGTTTAAAAGTACCATTATGGATCACTATCAAAAAAATATTATTCGAAAATTCAAGCTGTCTTGACGGAGCCAAATTAATGAAAATAAAGTATGGCTAATCCCATTTGTCATTAGCACCTTATTTGATAGTACCATTATATTTATATCGCTGTAGTAATTCCTAGAGAAAACTATGGAAAAAATATTCTCAAAATTATTTCTCAACTTTTTCAAGCAGGTAGGTTCATCTTTTTACGGGTTCCTGTAATGGTACACATATTACGAAACTTACCGCACTAAGCCTAGTATTATGCAAATTTTAAAAGTGCCGTTCTGGATCTCATTCAAAAAATTTTGTTCGAAAATTCAAGCTGTCTAAACGGAGCCAAATTAAAAATGAAATTGCCTCATTATGGACCTGATTCAAGATATCTGGGCTTTCTAACGGCTTCTTTTAAGAGGAAGAATCTCTTTCGCACCCGAGCTCCTAAGTTTACGACTCGTTGGCTTCTTCCCCATGATTATTTATGTCGCATCTCTGAACGGTTTCCGAGCCGAGGCTAACGCTCAAGGTCGCCCAAGCGTTTGATGGGCCTTTATTATTGGAACGATGAGAGGTACGTAACATGCCACGCAGTGAGACTGGCTGAGTCTTCTGCGGTGAATTAATTGGCGATATTTGATAGCTACACTCGAACACCCTTTTAAAAAGTGCCGTGAGAAGCAGTGGCCCGCAAAATCACTCTATGCCTATCGGGGTTTTCACGATAAAAAATTGCGCAGTGAAAACTCTCTTTTTAATTGAAACTTTTTAACTCTCTCGGGATGGGTTAGATATTTTCCATTAGCTACGCAGAATGATAAAACTTTTGGTCGAGTTATCGCTTTCGATTTTTATGGTTATAATGAGGGTGAACTTTGCCAAGGTATTTCGAGCGAGATATTTTCCCAATCGTAACAGAAACAATGTTCTATTTTTATCCAACTTAGGCATTTTTTCGACATCAATTAGGCAAAAAATTGTACTTGCTCATGCCAAACTAAAAATACATGAACTTCACCGCTTTAGGCTTCACTTCGTAGAAGTTATTACAATCAGTATTAATATTTGAAATCAAGTACTTTGTCCTTAATTTTCTCTTAATCACAGGGCGCGTTTCACTGACTAGCGGCATCATTTAAGGTAGTTTGAGCGAGATAGTTCCCTAGTCATAATGGAGACCATGTTCGAATTTAACATTTTTTTTCAGTAACTGTAAGAAGCATGGATTTAATATAGCATCATTAATGGTGCAATAATATCCCTTTGTAAGACTAAGTAATAAAAAAATATCTGCTAAAGTCTTCAATTTGACTTTTTTTTCTCGCGGAATGTTTTTAACTCATTTACAGCGGAAGGTTTTTTTGTGAACCTGGAAAATTTACTCCGGTGATTTTATGGTTAATTTTTAAAAAATACTTGAGAAAACATACAAACAACAGTGTTATTATTTTAAGAGATGTAGGCATTAGAAATTCCTCATTTTTAAATAAGTTCTTTGTGAACATACATGTACCATTTTCCTTCCAACAGGGATGGTATTTTTCGTCAAAAATCTCTAAAAGTTGTTCGGTAATGGGCTGATATTTTGGTATCATTGGAAGGGTGAGATATTTGTCTTTAAAATGAGACCAATTTCATTGGTTTCTATATGAAATGACATTTCGCTCAAACTACCTTAAGACAAAGGGTCATTGAACTGTAGAGAGTATCCTTTTGATCATGAAACCTAATGCTAAAAATACAATTGTGAGTCTTAAACTTGAGTATCCTTATCACGGCGCGGGTTGAAAATACGTAAGGTAGTCCGAGCGAGATAGTAATAGTCGTAGTCGTAATAGACCATATTCGAATTATACGTTAATTTCGCCAGCTGTTGGACACATCAATTAAATATTGCATTATTAATGGTGCAATAATATAGTTTTATATGACAGAAATTGTAAGTAATAAAAATGAAAATATCTAAATAAGTCTTTAACATGACTCATTTTTTTCGGGCGGTGCGTTTGAAACTCCTTCCAAACGGAAGGTTTTTTTGTGATACCCAAGGACCTACTGCGGTGACAATATGATTAATTTTCAAATATAGTCGAGAAAACATACAAACTACACGCTATTGGTCTTTTTACGTTTTCTAAGTGTTAGAAATACCTCATTTTGTAAATAATGTCTCTCTGGAGAGCATACAGGTACCATTTCCCATGTAAAAAAGCTGGTATTTTTTGGCAAATATCTCCGAAAGTAATGTGGTAAGGGGTAGAATTTCTGGCGTCATTAGAAGGGTGAGGTATTTTTCTTTAAAATGAGGCCAAATTCATTGATTTCTAAGTAAAACGATATTTCACTCAAACTACCTTCAATGACCAATTACGTGAATTATTTTTTTGCGATTGTTAAAAATTAAATATGATAAGCAATGAATTTATATTCGAAAATAATAAAGAAAAAACACGAATAATCACTAGCAGTGCTTCATAACTTCCTCATTGTTTTAATTATATGTCGGGGTATGTAGTTGTACCATATCGCTTAAATAACGCTTATGTTTTTTGGGCATGAATCTAAAAGTAATTTAACATCATTAGAGAGATGGGATCTTTTTCCTTCCTACCAGGCCGAAGCCGTTAAATTTAATGCGAAATGATGCTCAGCACAAACTAGTATAAGAAAGAACGAAGGGGATGGGGTAAGTTGCTGAATAGAGGCTTTCCATGAAGGTCCAGGTTCGAATCCCTGAAGTAGCTGAGATTTTTCTGGTCAATCCCGTTCCCTACTTTGGGGTAATGTGGAGAGCTCTTTCGTGTGTCGTACTTCGCCCGTCGGATGTGGCGTTAACTTCCCTTAAAATCAGCGAAGGCTGATAACGAAGCGGCGCCAGGTTTCCCTTAACCCTATTTCCATTACCCCTATAAAGATGATGCTAAGTACAAACAAGCTTGACGACATCTTCGTGGAAGAACTTAACAGTAGTATCTAAAAATGAAAACATTACTTTGTTCGTTTCTACAATTATTGGATTATGCAATTATTAATCATGGAAGAAAAGTAAAAGTACTCTCTTCAGTATGGTTACTAAGTGCCACAAGTGATGCTATTTATATTATAATTACAGAGTAAGCCGTGATGAAATTCTATTTTTAGACCTGCGTAATAGTTCTTCGTCACTGCTGGGGTTCGTATTTTGCAGCCTCAGTGGCGGAGTGAAGGTTGCGGTTTCCTGGGAACTCATGGGCATCGATATTAATATGATGTAAAATTTAATAGGTCTGCGTTGGCGCTGTTTATTATTCAATAGTATGTCTACGTCACACGGTACCCTGAAAATCTATTGGCAGCAATCTTGTCTCCAACTCGAATACGCCGCGAGCATTTGGGACCCTGGTCATAAAAATTTAACCAAATAAATAAATAAAATACAAAGAAAAGCTGCGCGCTTCGTTAAAAACTGCTACGAGCGAGCATGTGATTGGGAACTTTTAAAGGGATTGAGGTGGGAGCCCCTAGACGCTCAGAGGCTACACACTAGGCTTAGTTTGCTTTAGAAATTCAAAACTGGTGTGTTACAGAGCGACATAGAGGGTACTATCATGACTACTCACTACATCTACACGTCCGACGGAAGCGATAAAATAAGAGAGATACATTTCCGAACAGATAGGGTACAAAAACTCGTTTCATCCGCCCACAATAAGCGACCACAATAAAAACTCAGCTCCACTTAATACACTCCCATAATACACGTCACCATTTCACCTCCCAAAAGCTGAATCTTCACATCTTTACACGGCTGGTATCCTAACACCCCATTCCACACGCCCATGTGGCGGCGCACTGGGCAATATGTAGATGTTGAATCTTGATGTGACTTAGGAATTTTGTTGACCTAATTGAAAGAACCACGTTCCCCTTAACAGTAAAGATGAAGAATGAAAGAGATAAGAGGATGATACAAAATGGTGCCTGTAAGCTGAGTATTACAGGAAGATGGTGAGTTTATGAGTGTATATTGTACTTTTCCTCTTTTGTTATTTTTTTAAGTCTTTACCCAAGGTAGGTCGAAATGTAGACGAGATTTATTCTGTATTTCACTATCCGATAAATAAGAAGCTAGCAACGATTAATACACTCCCATAATACGCGTCACCATTTCACCTCCCAAAACCTTACATCTTTACAAGGCTGGCGGTCTAACACCCCCTGCCACACGCGCATGCGGTGGCTCGCTGGGTAGTATATAGATGTAGATCCGCTGTGCGCTACTCCTCTCACAGGTTCATTCCTCAGTTCAGCATACGTTCCACCTCTCTTCATCCCATCCGTGAGGACTGCTATCTCTCTTCCTCTCCCCCACTTACCCAGCATCACCTCTTCTTGTTATAGTTAATAGTAACCCTTCAACGCTGATTGTCTCGTTAGATTCGATGGTATTGGAAAATTCAAATGTTTGCTTGAATTGACTAAAATAAGTCGAGATCTTAAAAAAGCCCTTTGTATTCGGCTTATTCAAAACGAGCGTAAGGTCTTTGTAAATGTAAATACGTGGTGTTTATTTGGTTTTGTGCAGTCATTTTGTAAGATTTTTAAATGCCGATTTTTCCCGAGTGAACGTGTTCTCTGAAAGTGAAACCTCAAACAATGTATTGAGTTAACATATTCGCGTCTGTATGTACAATCTGTGAATTCATAATCAATTCCTAAGATATAGTGAAGCCTATTTCCCCTATGACATGTTTAAAATGGAGAGAAATTAAACATTTCAAAGGCAATTAATGCTGGTAAATACATGCATCATGGACGACAATGGTAGAGTATTAGTCAACAATAGTAGTAAACAACGAAATACTTATATTCATAAATGGTTTTTCTTGGCAATATTGATAAAGTTCTTTGTTTTTTTTTTACGTGCGGAATTCTAGGCAACACTTTTTAGCGTGGAGTCAATAATCCATTGTAATCAATAAATTTAAATTTTATTATATATTTATATTACTCTATAATTATGGTTACCGGCAGGCAAATGGTGATAATTTATGTTCTATTGACTGCATTTTCATTTGAAACTTATCATTACCTCACTAGTACCTGAGTGGTGGCGGCAATATTGATAAAGTTCTTGGTTTTTTTTACGTGCGGAATTCTAGGCAACACTTTTTAGCGTTGAGTCAATAATCCATTGTAATCAATAAATTTAAATTTATTTATTACAATTAGAATAAATAATAAATTTTAAAAATTCATGGTTACGTGGTGAAAGCACAATCTAAATAAACAGTCACCTCACTCTCATAAGCCCCATGGGAAATCGCTTACCGCAGCCACGCCCCCCTCCAGTAGCGCGTCCACGTTGCCAAATTTACCGTAGAAGTAAAAGAAGCGTGGCATCTATGCTTTATCGGGATATAAAAAACTATCCCGCGTTTCTGTGCCAAGAGAAGAAATGAATACTACTTTTTCCAACCAAAGAATGTTTTTTCGATATTTTTCAGTTTATTCTCTGTTAAAATTCGTCATATGTTTCGTTAGTATAAGGATAATGATGGTTTTCATAAATTTATATTTGTTTTAAACGTTTTTGCAGCTGCCTGCACACATATATTATAAGAGTTGAATATTTCAAAATTTTTATTAAGAAACATTGAATATTATATTTATGAATAATAGTGTAATTTAGAAAGAACGATCACAAAAAGCAACATTGATATTGCTCTTTTTGAAAATCTAAGCATTACATATATTTACATGTAACTACATATAAGTCCAAATATTTAATTGTTTGAGGCATAGTTGGTTTAGACTGTGGTAAAAACTTCGGTTTAACGACTAGCCCTATAAGATTTTAGCCGAAGGGGTATTTAAATGAAATTTAAAAAAATATATAACAGGCAGCCTAAGCCAAAATTTACTCATTGCAGCAAATGTTGCAGATCGTAAGAAAACAGTATTTCGAAGAGCAGATTTTTGAAAAAAAATGTTTCCCATCGTCTGGACTCATGTACTTTGGTCTTTCAAATTCCGATACATAAGAGATTAGTCATCCGATCTGAGCTTATTCAGATAAAAATCCAGATTGCAAGTTTGAATTTGAGCATGAGCATCGACCTACATATAAGGTTGAATGGGTAAGGTTTGATGATAAATGTCTTAATTAGTAATTTCGTTAACATACTATCAACTGCCTTCTCTCATTCATTACGTCTACCAATCGAACTCAGTTCGATTTGGTCGGTTCAGCTCGGTGTGGCAAACGCAAATCGATATGAACCGATTCAAATTGATGTTTCAATTGATTTCACATTGGTAAACTAGGCGATCCCAGTCGGCTAATTTCGAATGTTCAAATCGGTACGATTTCATATCGATCTGAGTTCGATTGGCGATCGTAGTGAATGCTGTCAACCTATGGTTCCGGACCCATTTGAAGTGGCTTGAACCGTTTTTTTCGCCTTTAGTGAGTGTTGAGAGTAAAACTCGCTTGAATTCAACAACTTCGATCATTTCATGCATCATGCAACGGCCATAAAGTGCAAAACTTTACATAGTTGAATGGAATAGAATTTTTTTACTTCCATTTGCAGAACACTGCATTGTAAAACAATTACATATATCAACGGTAGCTCAATGTGGGCTCCTAGGTCAAGACCTGAATTGAGCCGCCATCAATGTTTAACATGTTCCCTTCACATTCAGTTATCAGTGAAATGATGTACTTCTTATTTCAATAACACAAAATCAGGAAATAACATTTAACATCTTCATGAAACAGAACCTTTAACCATTTTCAAAATTTCAATTTACATTTGGTTGCGGTAAAATAGTGAACTTTTAATTAAGTTGAATAAAAACAATAAACACTCGTTCATGTGTAAATCATTTAACATTTTCAATTGACAGAAACTTTCTTTGGACATTTTACAAAATTTTAATTTGCGTTTGGTTTGCAGTGATATGAAACACTTCCTGAAACAGAAAAGAATCAGGAAAAAGATCAACGTCTCTATAAGACAGTAGCCATTCTTCGTCTATTTTCATAAATGTTTTACCAGATTTGCATATTTTTATTGTTTTTGGCAAGAAATTGAATGTTTTAGGTCTCATGCACAGAAACGATTCTTTGTACAAGGTTATTCTTGGTTTGGGCTGTATGTAATCTAAATCATTTCTTAAGGTATACTGACAGTTGCCTTCAATGCCTTGCATATTTCCACTTCTGGTATAAAACATTCGCAGGACTGTACATAGATGTACAAATGTCTAAGCGGTAGTATTCCAAGATTAACAAATTATGGATATGAGGGAGAATGTTGACTCAGATTGATTGGCAATTTTTAGTGAAATTCGATCAATTTGAAATGCAGTTCGATGTAGACCACTGATTCATAACATTTAATAGGGTGAAAATTCAGCGAGAAAATGAAAACGATTTGAATTATCTGGAATCCATGGCCTGATATCTGTGTGGAAAAATATTATTGAAATTAAATTTTTTAACAATTGTGTGAAATACACAGTGGATAAGCCATTCGCCTGGACTGGGAATTGAACCCATGTTCCTCAATTTTGTGCCGAGTGCTCAAACCAATAAACCTACCCAGGCGTCCCCTTCCACTATAAATTTCTGTGGGCTTTAAGGAGCAATGCAGAAAATGTCTAAGTGAACACCTTTGTGTTTAAAGTTGGGCTTTACCCCGTGGACTGTAGCGCTTAGCGCTCGCACACGGGTACCTCTGGCATCATATGCATGGTACCTGTGAGGACAACTTGTTCCTTAAAACCCCCATGAAATTCACAGTGGGAGACACCTTGTTTGACACAACCTTGTTTGCATGAATGATGTCGGACCTTGTGATACATGGATGAGAAGGAACCTAGGACGATGCGAAGCAGCGATAAGGACATTTCTACCCCCATTCCACTAGACAGGCTCGTCCTTTTAAAATTAGACGCCTGGGTGACGCCTGAATAGCTTAATTGGTTGAAATGCTCGGACACGAAATCGAGGGATCTTGGTTCGATTCCCAGTCCAGGCAAATGATTTTTCCACTGTGAATTTCACACAATTGTGAGAACATAAGCGGGTGATTCCGTTAAAGTCACCACGCGGCTAGTTCCGCGGTTTATGAAATTTTAGTTAATTGAATTGAAAAAAACTATACCCCTATTCGTCGACTAATTTGCGCATCGTCTCGTATGCTCTCATTTACCTGAAGCGTGGTATCAGTGACGCCAGAATATTTTGAACTGCACCTTTGAAATGGTGGCGTTTGGTGTTTCTTTGGTCCCACTCTGACGCTTGGGGACCGCCAAAAGCTCATGCTTAATCGCCGACTTCCGCCCTCCCAGGCGTCTAATTTTAAAAGGACGAGCCTGTCTAGTGGAATGGGCGTAGAAATGTCCTTATCGCTGCTTCGCATCGTCCTAGGTCCCTTCTCATCCATGTATCACGAGGTCCGACATCATTCATGCAAACAAGGTTGTGTGAACCCGTAATCTTCTCCTATGGTGTAGTTAAGCACCGCATTTGAATCAGTCGAAATGTTTTATTAAACATCGAATCCTCATTATCTCTCGAGTGTGTTATACTGTCTATACTGCCACGTATAAATGGTTCTCAGGGTCCTCTGATATTCCGTACTAGTTATAGAGTTTCAGATCTGTGAGATACGCACAGAGGTATTTCCGAACCTGGAGACGAAAAAGAAAATCTTTCCCTAATGTGAGACACATGACCGAGCGGCCTTCAGCGGTTTTTGGACGGCGATTAAAGATCTCGCCAGACACGGAAGAGCGTGAGAAATTTACACATGTCAGGGTCGTGAATGGCTAGGCAACGGAAGCGGGAAGTTTCTTTACTGACGCCAAATGCGTCTTCCGGACGGGTTTTTTGTTAGTCTACCGGATAAGGTGCTGGTGTAATTTTGGATAGTGAAGGCTATCACTTGTGGAGCTTGTTTGGATAGACCGTAAGGAGGACTAGGGTTCTCTAACGATCAAGCGATTTCTCTCGGCAGCGACGGCAATTTGCGTCTTTCATAAATAATGAACGGCTTCAAAACATTCTTTTCAATGTATTTTGCATATTCGATTGTTGTACGGTGAGTGGTATTTCTATAAGAAAACTAGTTCCATCTTGGTTTATGGT
The DNA here is from genome assembly GCA_963169105.1 of Ceriagrion tenellum. Classification (NCBI taxonomy): domain Eukaryota; kingdom Metazoa; phylum Arthropoda; class Insecta; order Odonata; family Coenagrionidae; genus Ceriagrion; species Ceriagrion tenellum. The sequence goes on from OY720644.1 coordinate 57,166,855, forward strand.
CTTTAGTAGAAGATTTAATATTATAGTGGGGAGTATTTAAATCCAAAAAAAATATCTTTAGCGCTATTTATAGCTTTTAGCATTGTTTCATATTTCATTATTATATTTGGACTGCTTTCCATGATTAAAAGTTTGAATATGATTTTTATGGACCCTCATTCGTATTATGACTTGGTTCTTACGTAAATAATTCATATCATTGTAAAAAGAACATTGTGTGATACCACGTTAAATGCTTGAATTGTTTTTCTTGGGAATTGAGTACGCCGTATTTAAGTGTTTGGATTAATCAACGCATGTGATTGCAACAGAACGAGCGCCCCCAAGCGGGCGAGGATATTTTTTTATAGTATCAAGAAAACCCAACCTACTCGAATACGAATACTTTTACATGGAGTTATACTTTACTATTAAATATTGCTTATCAATCCTTAGCAATACTCAATGAGATAGAGGTTAAAATTTGAAAAAAAAAAATATTGTAAAACAACGTAATATTTTACCATAAAACTTTTTCGGGACAACAAGGTGATTAACACTTGAAAAATGTATCTAGCTGATGAAGAGTTCTCAGTAAATAATCATAGGAGAAAGAGAGATATATACCAGAGTCTATTGCCTCTTACAAAGTGGTCCATCCTTCTGCTCTGTCAGCGTATGACGATTTTTATGAAAAAGAAAACCAAACTTTTTCGAGGAAACGGGGAGATGTAGCCTGGGATGAATTCACCAAGTTATGAAGAAAAACAATCATTGGAAAATGAGAGATGGACCGGAAAAAGAAAATATTTAACTATTTATGTTCTTATTTCGACTCTGAAACTTAACTCTGAAAGATGGTCTATTACAATAGAACAGAACATCAAAACAGTGATTGAGATAACATTCTGGACAAGAACGGGATATGAAACTCAAAGATCTAAAAATTAACGTAACCATCCGAAGAAAACTCCAGTCGCGGCCCTTCAAACGAAAATAAAGAAATCAACTTAGGTAGCAGTGGTATCTCAAGAGATTATATCCATATGGAATTATCGGGAAAGTATTGGGAAAAAAATAATCGGAAGAAGTGAAAGTTGTTCGAGTGAGTCGGAGATAGAGTATAATGGAAAAGTATGGAAAGAGAAGAGAGAAGACAGACAAAAGGAAGAAAATGACGTGTTGCGAGTTGAGGTGGAAGCAATTCATAACGGCCCCGATGCCAATGGCATTAGGGAAATGAGAAAAAGATTGAAGAGTATCGAAAATTTGTTTCGTATCACATCTTAAGATCCATCTACCTCAATAGGTTAAACCAAACATCCTTAGTTTTCAGTCTTTTTTATGTAGCGATTATTGTCCTTGCTTCACCATCACGTAAGAGCATCAAATATGTCGAAATAATGTGCTTTCTTACTTCCCTGTGCATTTTATTACGTATGTCAGCAGACTCCTCTGCCGGTACATAGTTTGAAAAGTCGCGAGGTCAGGACAACCACCATGGAAATGAAATGGACCGGTGGACATTTATGGCTGAGCAAACATAATCTGGCTCATAGACCTTAACTAAATATACAAGATCTATGGTTTGAACAATTTAATGCGTTTGTTTCGCGCGAAAGAATTTCCTTTACAAACAGCTCCAATGTGGAGAAAACTTTTGATGGCAACAAGGGTCCGATATCTTCAAAAGTGATTCCACTTTGTAAAAGCTATTATACATATTTAACTTCACTATCACGGTTTCGATACCATTCTTCTTCGACCTCGTTGTTTCGAAGTGTTCACGCCTCAAGTCTATATTGTGGCACATGAGACGGTAGTCGTGCTCACAAAGCCACTGTCGTTGTGGATAAACCCAACATTGTCGTTTATGTAACGACGAAAACTGACGAGTTTCCAATCATTGCATTCACAAATGATGCGATACGAAGTCACTCGCACGGGTGCATATACACTAAGAGTTGAAATTCACCATGAAAAAATCATTTGACTTGATCGGGATTCGAACATCTTGGTCTCGTAAACCCCCCCTCGAAATTCCCCTTGATTGAAGATGGCTTTGTGGTGTAACTGGCAAACACAGCTGACCGGCGATTGGGAGATCCAGGTTTGAATCCCGGTCAAGTCATATGATTTATTCATGGCGAATTTCAACCCTCTGTGATCTTTGTCAGACGTCTGTGGTGAGTAAAAAGAACTCCATTTAGTAGTCAGGTTTTCTGAACTGAACTGATGACAACCATGGTGTTTAGAGAAATGATCCCTGCGTCATTCTCCACAGAATGTTTTCAACTCTCCCGATTCCGTTCTCCTTTAGGATTTCATACATTTTTCTGTATTGAAACAGACGCTCGTGTCGCATCTGAAAATAATCATGCAAACAAAGCGAATGTTGTCTGAAAATTTACATCGCCGCTTAAATAAACGAACGGGTTTTTCGCTTACTTTTATTTGTTCGAGCGTTGTGTTCTCCCTCCCGTTCATCGCTTCGGTTACAGATTTTTTTGTTGATTCCCGAGCAGTTTGAAGGTCAATTTACTCTGTAAACTAAAATATATCTTCAGAACATTGTTTTGCCGGCCTCGGTGGCGACGGAAACTAAGTCCTCACCTGCTAAACAGAGGGTCGCGGGGTCGAATCCCGCCTGGGTGGAATTATCACCACTCAGGGCATGGGTGTTTGTGTTCGTCTGTTGTTACAGTTATTTACCCGATATAAATTGGCCAAATGCTCTATTTTCGGGGTAGTAGAGACAAAATAAATATAGACGTTCGGGCTGAAATAATTCCACCCACTTTCCTAAGATAGAATTCCGCCCACTTTCTTTAGATAGAATTCCACCCACTTTCCTTAGAAATACATTTTGAGTTATCAAACGCCAAATTAAGATCGTAAATAATCGATGAAATTCGGTCGAATCGTAAATATTTCCTCGAGAAAAAATCTTTAAGAATACTCTTGATAATTTTTGCGTCATTCATCGCAGTAGTTTCGGCTGGAGCGAATCCCACCCGATCGGATGAATATTTGAATGTTTCAATTTTAGGTAATCACTTCCAGATGTATCCATTTTCCCCTCCGGTACCCTTTTCTCTGCTTGCCTCTTCTCGCCGTCTGCCTCACGCCTCAAGTTTCTTTGTGTGATTCATTCAAGACGGGATCCCTAAAGCGCAGACCAATCTCCAAATTGACGAGTCTCTCCTTTATGAGGCAGTGGCAATGTGGCGTTCATTCTCTCTTATTCATTCTCTGGAGTTCATGTTCTCCCTCTTCATGTCAGTCAGCACACCGCCATTCGTGTCATTTGGCCTCGCATTTTTTCCTCACTCATTAGCATTCGGCTTTATTTCGCCTGAATTGACATTCGAACAGTATTTTTAATTCACGATGTATCAAAATATTCATGAGAGGAACGAGATTTTCGGGAATCAAAAAATAATTAAATTACCTCCGACGTACGGCGTACGGCGAGATGAACGTTTGAAGAATTTTCCAACATTTGAATGGAAAAATGGGAAGGAATGAATTTTTACAATCACATGATTTTTATTTAATTAACTCGAAAATGGTACCAATGAACAATACACAAAAAATCACGCAATTTCCTGGGTAGATCTCGTTCGCTGAGCTCCTGTAAGAATCTGTAAATTAATTAAACAACAAATGTAGCATTCTCCTAGTTTCTGATCATACCGCTCACTGTTATCCTGACTGCTTTTTGGTCTGCGCCTTGCAGCCAGAGGAAAGTGCACGGCTCTGATTTGAACTGGGATGAGTGGGATCAAAGGATCTAGAGTGGAAGCCTCTATCTCATCGAAAGGGAAAATATAGATTAAAAATTTTACTTTAGTTTGATGTAGACTGTTTTTGCTGGGCGTTGAGCATATGTTGCTTGAGCCAAACTGTTATGGTAGCAACGATCACAGGCATGAAAATAAGGAAATGAACTGCAGGACCGATAGAGTTAGAAAGTCATTTTCCCACGTACAGTGATGATTGCGATATACCAGGTCAGTGAAACTTTGACATTCACTAGGTAGAGCAGATTTTGTACTTTTGCGTAATATATATTACCATCATCACTAATAACTCACCCCGTATGAAATTTTCGTAATGGTTTAATATCTTGTTTGACTATATATCAATATCATTGATAATACTAAGTCGTATAATATCTAGTGTTGTGGCATGTTCGTCATGGTAGAACTATCCTAGCTCCTGGTCTGACCACGCATTGTTATCCTGACTGCTTTTTGATCTGCGTCTTACAGCCGGAGGAAAATTTGCGGTTCTGATTTGAATTGGGATGAATGCTGCATGCCTGGTGTGGAATTACCGCGTGCCACACATCCTAGTGGTAGCTTGCACGATATTTCGTAGATGTATATGAAGTGTCCAACGTGCTGCCGTGGCCCAAAGAAAAAATGCCTCAACAACTCTACGAAGGAGTGTAAATGAATGTCACGCTCGTGTGCGAAGTCTTAAATGGGTGAAACTTCCGGAAGTACAGAGGGGAGCATAATCATGCCACTCTGCAGCCAAAGCCAAAGGACCACGAAGACAAGCTTGAAGCATGAGAGGTAACTAGAAACAAGAAATTAATTTTTCGACGATTGTTGGGCATATTTTCAGCGAACCTGGACGTAAAATAAACTTTGGAGAGACCAACTTGATTTTCAATGAAAAATTGTGGTCGATTGGGGGAACGTGCGCAGTTCTAATTAGAACTCGGATGAATACCCACATACCTGGTGTGGAATCACCCCGTGCCTTGACACTCAAAGTAGAGGTGGCCTCTACAGTATTTAGAAGATGTATATGCAAATGAATACGAATCTTCAGTTGAAGTCCAGCGTTTGATTTATAGGTTTAGGGGCCGTCGGATTTCAATTTATCAACCATAGACAAATTTTACGTTTGTGTCGGCATCGTCAAAAATTTTATATGATAATGGAGTACGCATTAAAGTGGCCATTAAGTGAACAATGGTAATAAAATGAAAAATAATAAAACATGTGTTCAATACATTGAAACACAGAAACATACAAAACGTGATTATGACTTGCAAAACAGAAATTTATAACGTAATGTATGACAAAGAAATTCCTCAATCGAATAACAAGCATTTTTAACTAAATAAACTTTCAATCTCTTCTTGGAAATTCCTTGCTTGCCTTTCAAGTCTTTAACTCTTTGGGAAAAGAATGAACCAGCTTTTTTCCATACACATCAGGACACATTTGCTTAATGATATTCTGTAATGTTCGCGGAATAAATTGTCCTTATTTCTTGTATTATGGTGATGTAGTCGACGGTTTTTGACAGTAGACATAAACGGACTTTGCGGGTACATAATTGAATGATATATTTACATACTAGGGATAGTCAAAATTTTATGTATCATAAATATATTTCTACGAGATTCTCTCGCATTCATTCGCCTTCGAATTCACTCGCCATTCGATTCTTGGGCCTCCCTCATTTTAGGGTCACATTTATCCCTCCCGCATCTCCGATTTCCAATATTCTCCTCATCTGCATTAATCCGAAGATTGTTTTGCGGCAATTTTCCACTCCACCAACCTCTCGGCAAATACTTATATCCCAACACAGTTCTTAATTTTTATGACTCGATAATTTTCCCCGAAGGCCAAGTATGGAATGTTATAATTCCATTTATAGAGTGTTTTTGGTAATAAATTTCATTCATTTCTTCACTTACAATAGTTTTCAAGAGGATGTTTAGTTAAAAATATGCCCAATGAGTTTGTTGTGATGGAAAAACAACTTTAGATTGAATGCGACCACAAACGTCTCCAAGTTTTCATTGAGAGATTTTTCTCCGTAACACTTCTTAGGACTTCATTGACGTTTCTCATATTGTCATTCGATATTCTGCTTTCGGTTCAATATTTGATGATTCTTTAATGTATCCGTATGCCAATTGTTGAGGCAGGTTTACACATGGAACTCACTATCATGAGAGTAGCTTTGCAAGTAGCCCACAATCGACACTTCGATGTGTATAGGAGAGTTAACACGTGGAAATTGACTTCTATAGAAGTAGCAATTGTAGCGATATCTCGAATCGTATCGCCACTTGCAGGGAACCGATCTGCTTACGCATAACTTCCGGCTTTTTGCTAACAAATTCATGACGGAAGTAAACAATGAACATGGTAGTTCCGAAAATCGTCATAATTTGGCAATAATGGTGTTCGTAAATCGCTATTTGAGTTCCATAGGCATTCGTGGGTATAATAAATCTGTATGAATTACAATAATTATGCATTATTACGTCGAATCAAGTGTATTCATTGTGACAATAATAATTACTATCTGATAAGAGATAAGTCATAGAAGTAACCTTAAGGGTTCCTTAGCATTTAAAATGTTTTTAAGTACAAATAAATTTTTATACAAGCAACAGTGAGTTCTTACTAAGCTATTCGTCATTCATTTTTTAAATATAAGTTAATATTACGATATTAATTGTGCAATACGACTGAATTTCTCAGTAATGAAATAAAATTATCTACATGGCTTCGAATTCACTCATTTTTTTCTCGCAGTACGTTATGAACTTCTTTGCTAGGTTTTTTGTGACTCTTAAGAAAGAAATGCTGTAGTGCACTGCGGTTAATTTCTAAAAATAATTGAGAAAAAAATTCAAGCTGTACACTTAGTTTTTTGACGGGACCAGAGAGAGACAGAAATTCCTCATTTTGTAAGCAATGTTTCTTAGGAGTGCATAGACGTACCCTTTTCTCTGCTTAATGGCTGGTATTTTTTGGCAAATATCTCGGAAAGCAGTGCAGTAAGGCGCTCATATTTCGGTGTATTTCGAAGGGTTGGATGTTTTCACTTGATCACACGTTGTGTGAGAGATCCTTTGTATATTTGGCCGTAAAGTATTTAACGCCTTACCTGAATACATGAATAGTTTCAAAAACGAAAAGAAATTTTCAAAAGAATGGATATTGGCACTCAACAATATTGATGTTTAATACTAGAACTGCAGTGTATGTGCATGTACCTTGTGTTATAACTTGTAATACTTTGTGTTTTATGTTGTGTTATGTTACGAATGTAAGCTAGATACATACATATATACATACCAATCACGCCGTTCCCCTCCGGGCTAGGCACAGTCACAAAGCTTCACTCATAAATACATATTTGTACACCTAATTCTGCTTCAATAATTTCCTCCATACTGACCTATCCTTGCTAACCTCTTTTGCCTCATTTACCCCCTTGCACCGCTTCATACACGCCCTCCTGTTTTTAAGACTCCTAATATACCTCCTCCTAAGATTCAGCAAAAGTTTAAACGAAAGAGTGAGGAATATTACTTCTGACAATATGGGGTGGTCAGTGTGGGTTTATGCCTAGGAGAGTTTCAGTCCACGTGGTAAATCCCAACTTTAAACGCTATGGTGTTTACGTTGGACATTTTCAAAGAACCACGGAACTAGCCGCGCGGTTGATACCTCGTGGACTCTGGCGCTTAGCGCTCGCATATGGGTACCTATGACATCATATGTACGGTACCTGTGAGGACAACTAGTTCCTTAAAGCCCCCATGAAAATTCACTGTGGAAGAGGACGCCTGGGTAACTTAATTTTTTATAACACTCGGCGCGAAATCGAGAGATCTGGATTCCATTCCCAGTCCAGGCGAATGATTTTTCCACTGCAAATTTCAGACAATTGTGTGATCACTAGCGGGTGACTCCGTTGAAGTCACTGCGCGGCTATTTCCGTGGTTCTTCGAAAAAAAAACCATTGCTGCAATTTAAGAAGATCTGACAGAAGCAGGTGTTGCACAACACGAAGTTTGGAAGAGAAAAATTTTTCAATTTCTCGGGGTTTTTCGCTTTCTGTAAACAGTTTAATTTGAAATAATGAATAGAATTTCTCGTTTAATTTGACGTTTTTCTGCTATACCCTAAGCGATCTCCATATGAGCCCATATTAAATCTCCACTTTCCAGTATGAATTACAGTAAAACCAGCCAGGAAGCACGTATCGTTTTTCATCTCAGTTTCTAAAACGCACTTCAAAGATGCCGTATTCAAGTTTTCTGGAAATCGGGAATATGTGACCAGAACCACATCAAGGTAGTGCGAGCGAGATAGATCCCTAATCATAATAGAGGCCATATTCGATGTATTTGTTGTATTTTCACCAACTGTGAGACACACGAATTAAATATTACATCGTTAATGGTGCCATAAAATATTGTTACATGACAGAAATTGTAAGTAATCAAGTGTAAATTTTTAAATAAGTCTCAAACTTGACTCATTTTTCTCACGCGGTACGTTTGAAACTCAATCAAAACTGAGGATTTATTGTGTTCCCGAAGAATTTACTGCGGTGACAATATGATTAAGTTTCAAAAATAGTTGATAAAACACACTAACTACAGACTTGATTTTTTTGACGATATCTAAGGGTTAGAAATTCCTCATTTATCAAATAAGTTATCTCTGGAGTGCATACACTTACTTTTTCCCATATAAAAGGGCTGGTATTTTCTGGCAAGTATCTCGGAAAATAATGCGATAAGGGGTTGAATTTTTGGTGTCAATGGAAGGGTGATATATTTTTCTTTAAAATGAGACCGAATTCATTGATTTCTAGGTAAAATGATATTTCGCTCAAACTACCTTACGTAATCAAGAAGAGAAACTGAAAATTTAATGCTCGAGCCAAGGCGAAGGATGATTTATCACCTTTTGGATTTTGTTTAAAATAATAAATTAACGTCATCACGTGATTGTGTTACTGTTTAGTAGTACTATCTTCTCGTCCGTGACTCTCCGTTTTCCCTCACTTAACGCTTGACGAACGCTTCCTCTCCACGATAGGCACGTCCCCTTCCAATGCACTTCATATTCGTGAAACTGAAACAGACAAGTCAATGCTCGAGCCTGGGCGAAGGATGATTATCACATTTTGTTTTTGTTCAAAAAAATAAATTAACATCGTCACGTGACGGTATTACTTAATAGTAGGCCCTTCTTAGTCTCCGTGACTCTCCGTTCGCTCTCGCTTAAGTAACGCTTCAACTGTACGATCGCCACGTAGGCATCCAATGCTCTCTCTATTCGCCTGACAAAAATAGATGTCGGCAATGAACCGATCTTTGAAATGAAAATTGATCCTGTGCTTACAAAGTCTCCATCTCCTGTCTCGTTCTATTATAATGATTCTCCTTTGTGCATTCAACTAAAAACTTTCTACTAAATTCTATGCGTTTGTTTTCAATTCTGCGGCGTCATTGTGGTCACAATAATCTCACGCTAACCACAATCTAATTATTAGTTTCGCAACTAGTGGTGGTTTCCATTTTTTGCAACAGCTCGTCTGTAACTCGACGTATAAATATTTTTATTGCTTTATGTTAGAGACATATTGAGCTAACTTTCATCATAATTGCCAGTTTCGAAGCTTAATGTAAACAGAATGACGACAACATGCATTTGGGCCATTGGATTTTTGAGAGCTGAAAACTGTCCTTTTTTTCAAATTAAATATTGCAAAAGTGCAGATAAGGGTAGGAAAAAATTTAATATCAAGATAAACGCAGAAGTGATCATTCTATCAAATGCATTTTATATTATTAAAATCGGTTGACCCTTCTTAAAGATACATCAACCTAAATTCGAAGACTCGACTTTTTTAATGGACGGTCAGATAAAAATTTTGTCTTTGTTTTTTACAAATTTGTCAAAAAAATGTCTCTTTTTTTTGACAAATTTGTTGCAGCATTTCTCGCGTGAAGCAGTACAACGTGCTCAACGGCAACCTTCAGGAACTTTCTGTTCGACCAATGACCTTTGCGTAGTATGATGAGTAAGAGATTTCAATCTTGAGCCTAAATCGAGGTCTCTTTGCACCGTGAATTTTAGCCAGTTAATTAGTGAAAAAACTATTGCACTCCACTGATCAGTTAACAGATCAATTTACTGCACCGTTATTCTCTAGTGCGGGAAAGGTTGCAATAAATTGATCTGTGAACTCACCAGTGTAGTGTAAAAGTTATTTTTACTTTTTAACTGGAACTCCACAAAGAGGAACCGAGTTTTATTTCATTTATTTTAGTCAGCCGTACTTTATGTCGAATAATGGCATAAACAATAAAACGCTCCAAAATCAGCAGCACTTTGGTGGCTACGTTGTTTAGATTCTTATACGGTGGCTTAACTTCTGATATATCGTGGGGAACACACATACAAAACATGTGGTACAGCATTAAAGAAACTAGGTTTTGTTTAACGTATAATAGGAAGGTCCTCGGATGAAAAAGTAAAAGAGAGTGGCTACTTTGCTGTGGTCAGGCCAGACTTCGAATACGCCGCGAGCATAAAGATTTACGCCCTGGTCATCAAGATTTGTCCAAAAAATTAATAAAATACAAAGAAAAGCAGCACGCTTCGATAAAAACTGATACGAGCGAACATATAGTATCTTAAAACTTTTACAGGGATTAAGGTGGGAGCCCCTAGAGACTCGGAGGCTACAGTTTAGGCTTAGCTTGCTGGAGAAGTTCGGAACTGGCATGTTTCAGAGCGACACAGAGAATATTATCATGACGCCTCACTACATCTCTAGGTCTGACAGAGTGATAAAATAAGGGAGGTACATTGCCGAACAGATAGGTACAAACCCATTATTTCCGCGCACAGTAAGCGACCACAGTAAAAACTGATCTCCACTATATACACTCCCATGATACATGTCACCATTTCACCTCCCAAAATCCTAAATATTTACACGGATGGTGACCTTACACCCCCTGCCACACGCCCATGCGGAGGCTCGCAGGGTAGTATGTAGATGTTGTTCAATTAACTCAGTGCTAAAGACGAGTTTGATGAGCAGCAGTTTTACAAACGAATCAAGGAAAACTACATTCAGGAGAAAGTTTTATATTTTTCTAAGGGAAATTCAATCTAGTGGGCTCTCTCCGGAATTTTGACTCGTAGGAGAGGTTAGGCGGACAGTCAGTGAGAGGTCACAAGTATCGCATCAACTTCTACTGAAATGAAAGGAATGAGTCAGACTGGATTATCCCATTCTGTTATGTAACTGTGCGGCGTCTTACTCCCACCTACTGCTTTTTTTTAAAAATGTTCATCCAACATGAAAACCATAATTACGGCGTGAACAAAATAGATACAATTACAAAAAATACCAGTCAAGCTGGCTGAAATATACATAAACATTAACAATTAACTAAGTACAAATAAATATGCATAAACATTATCTTAAATTAACGGACACATTGTGAGCTTTGGACAAACTTTCCATAATTTCCTTACGAAAGTGCTCCTTAACCTTGAACAAATTTAATTCTTTGCAATAGTTGTTATAACTAATACATATTCTATTTTAGGGTGCATTTTTACTACAGTTACTCTTCACATTTCTTATATAAAAAGTCCTCCTTTGCATCCCCTTATTCGTTGGGACTATTAAGTTTAACTTATTTAATAATTGCAGACACTCGCCTTTGTTAAAGACATAATGCAAAAATATCAGATCATTCAACGCTCTCCTGCCTCCCAGTGTTTAGATTTTCTAAATTTCAAATAAAATGTTATAACCTACATTTTTTTTAAACAAAGGATATATATGGTAGTGAGCATAATAAAAATGTCTCTTTTGGTCTCTCTCTATTATTTCATCATATTTCGTAAGATGAGGGTTCCAAATCGCAGAGTATATTCCAATTTACTTCTAAAATAAGAAAAATACAACATTTCATTCAATTTTAAGCACCATTTCATCAGTGAAATAGTTGGAAATACGACATAAAAAAACTAGTAACTTGCATGCAGACATGGTAGTACATAAGATTTGATTAATAAAGTCATATTTGAGTCGAAAATAACACCCAAATCTTTTATGTCTGTATTTCTCCGACCTTTCATTAAATAATTAAACTCAACCACATTCTTTCTTCTTGAATATCTTAGGTACCTCAGAGCACTTATCAATATTAAAATAAAGAAGATTTCTCTCAGACCACATGAGTAAACTATCTAAATCAGTTTGCACTTATGAACAGTCTCTCAATTTTTTTTTACATTTTTGTATATCTTAATGTAGTCAGCAAACATTAAACACTTCATATGTCGAAGGCATTGTAGCAGATCATTAATAAGTATTGGGAATAGAAGTGGACCTAAATTTGAGCCTTGTGGTACTCCTCATAAAGCAGTGTAAACATCTGATCTCGAGTTTCAGTGCTCCACGAACTGTTTTCTTCCCCGCAGAAATGAACACAGTAAATTGTAACTAATAACTGCAGGTTGAACTTTGTGAAACCTCTCCATAATTAACGGGAATTAAAATGCACTTTGTATAGGTTCACTAGATGGGTTTATTGAGAACGACCATGGTTTCGTCACTTAATGACATCCTCAGGTGGCAAAAAATTATTTTACATCGTATAGGTGAATCGTATCGGTGAATCGAATCGGTGCATCGTATTGGTGAATTCCTTTCCACCGCCCAACCCTTCATACCTGCCCCTCAACTTCCCCGTCCTTTCCCCTCCCTCCTCCCTATTAGTGCCTTTCCTATCCCCCCCTACCCCCACCCTCGGTTTTCCCAGTGGAAGAATTATCAGTGAGACATCCCTTGGACCATATGACTCCCCCCATGTGAACTGCATAAAAGCCTGTACGTGCTATTCACCGTTGTCTACAATGTGTTCTGGGAAATGTATGTGTTAATTTCTTCCATGCTTCTTCCTCCCACTCCCCTCCTCCATCCTCAGCCGCCCGGTTAATCTCTTCATACCTGCCCCTCAACACTCCTACACTCTCCCTCCCGTCATTCCTATCCCTCCCCGCCCTTTCCTATCCCTCTCCCTCCCCTTCCTTCCCCTCCTTCACCCGTGCACCATAAAATGGTATATATACGATGTAAAATAATTGTTTTGCCACCTGAAGATGTCATTATGAGACGAAACCATGGTCTTTCTCAATAAACCCATCTAGTGAACCTATACAAAGTGTATTTGAATTACAGTAAATTCTAGAGGGAACCCGTGACACCTTAAAGAACCCTTAGACTCTTATAGATGGTTACGTAGCGTTGGTTTCATGGGGACATCGCTGGTGAACATTAACCGCAGACCACAAGAATGTGGAATTGGGGAATTCATGAATACCTCGTGGGAATTTGGCCGCGGCCGAAACGGATAAAATTGTTTTTGTGGTCCTCCGCGGTCAAAATGTACTCCCTGGAGAATTCCTGGTTGAATAGTCGAAGCTTTGAGCTCCGCCACCGGCTGTCGGTGCTCTCGTCTACACCCATAGATAAAGGAAGAAAGCAGATGGGGTAATGATGCGCAAAAATAAACCTGTTCTTTTTTAGAAAAAAGTATCTAGTTAACATGACTACCATGCGCAATTTCCCATGAGTTTCATGAACAATAATTTAATTTTGAAATTCATCACCATTTTGAATGTTAATGGAGGAATCATTACAGTACCTTGACGATTCCGCTAACTATACCGATGTTTTAGTTAACTGCAGAACTGGTGCAATTAACATGGCGAATTGCGCATTACGATGGATTCTGTATTTCTATCTGCTTGCTGATCCGTATCTATTGTTTTCTTAAATTCATGGCAATATCGAGCGGTCTCATGTTAAATTCTTTGACGTGCATCATATCCAGGCTCGTGGCTGGATTCAAATCAACAGTTCTCGGGTTGCCAAGACGGCGTATTACCGGCAATATGGTTTGTAAAAACTGATTAAATTGCATACTTTTTTGTGCGTAACTATAGTGTAATTGGCTTTTCCTGTATTTGTGCATCTTATTGAAGGATTGGAATTTGGGGAGGCGACCGACAGATTAGGTCATTTGCGCCATCGGGGACAGGTAAGAGATGAAGGGTGGATAGAAACCCGGCGTCGGCATTAGTCTGCTCTCAACGAAAGCGCCAAGTGGACCACAATTTAACGTCTCATCCGACACACGAGTACTATATTCGAAGTGCCCTTCACAAGACACTCTAGTAGGGATCGGGTTTACTTTGAAAAACATCCTCCTCTGCATGGATTTGAATCCCGGCTGCCCGTATGGCTAGCCAGTACTCTAGCCATCTTTATTGGTACTACAGTAATTATCAAACAGTCGGTCAGCAGACAACTCTGTTTAATCATATCCCCGCCCGAGAAGAGTTGGACTGAATTTTTTCCGCTTGTAACTAGCGATTTCTCAATGTTGGTACCCTTTAACACTCCTCGTTCTGTGTTTTTCTTTCCTTCCTCCAACATTCCCATTTTTCTCTTCCCTATCCTATGATCATCAGTCATTAAGTAATTATTAGTCATCAGGAATTGTTTAAGATATTTCCGGGAAAAAGTTTCAAGATAGAAACGAAGTAGGTTACTTTACAATTACGTATTTCTCATACATTAGATAATTACTTAATGGGCACTCTATTTGCCAAATTATCCTTCGATGCAGGAAATGATGATCTGGTATTATTCTTCTGATAGATTATCAGGAAAGAGATGCTCTCCGATTGTGTCAATTTCGCTCTTTTCCGTAGCGGCAGAAATCATAACCTCTTCACGTCACAGAAGCGATTCACTATGGTAAAAGAAAATGGATTCCCACATTGCTATCAAGTCACAAATATAATAGAAGTGGTCGTTTGTGACTTCTATATTCCACGAAGAATTAAAATTTAACGTTGGAAAAGTACAGAAGAATAACTAAATGCTTAGTCGTCGCAATCTTTTCCCGACATCCAGTGGCAAGGAATTTTTCGGTCGGATTTTTTTACGACTCCACTGTTACCTGACGCTTAGTTCTCTACCAATCAATTCATCGTGCTTCTCAGAAAACTTGAATATCCACGAGACCAACTCCTAATTTGAGAAGTATACATTCTTGGTTCCGTGCTGAAAGATTGCATTCACCGTCAAAAATTCTGAGCCAAGTATGATGTATTTTTATCACTAGTCTTCGGCGATTGAATTTTACCAGTTCTATCAAGAGTTTAGGTTTGCGCCATGATGTATTGTTTTTACTACATGATTTGTGTTCACGGCATGTGATTTCCTTGCCGGATGGCGTACCATAGGTTTCCATACACATGAATTACAAACACTAAATACTACCTATTTGGTATTTTTATACGCTTAATAGCATTATTAAGTCATTGTTGTTTCATTTATGTAAGTATTAACTTGTTTAACCTTGTATAATATCATATTGATCTCCACCACGCTTTATGGCTGAGCAGCTTCCGAGTAGGAATCTACATCTACTTATTACCCAGCGAGCCACCACAAGGGTGTTTGGTAGGGAGTGACTTATCACCAACATGAACTGGAGTGAAGAAATTAACCTTCACCTGCACGAACTACACTATGGGTATCCTACAAATACTACAGAAACTTACTAAACTAATCTATAATATAACTATGTAAACTTGACGGAAGAGTCATACAGGGAACACGCAAAACTTGATGTTAGAACTACTAGGAATGAGCTATTTAGAATGGGAGTACACTGCAGAACCTAGTTTCACGAAGGAATACCATATTATTAAGTTGATTGCTATGACAACAATGGCTTAATACATCGTAAGTGCTGTGAGCTAATTCCAGGTCCTATAAACAATATGTGTAACTTTTTTTTCTTTCAACATGAAAAAAAATGTTTTATGAAGTTTTTCCTTTTATTGCACGATTTCCACGAATGATTGGCATGAAGGTCAACGACTAGCCGCGATGGAAATAGAGATTCCCGCTAGATCACCTGAGTTTAGCATCGTTGGACTCGGATCAAATTTAGATGGTCGCTCGTCCAATGCGCCTGCGGTGCTTTCAACCGTCTTCTCACGATACAGACGGTATCCTAGAAATGATCTCAAATATCGAAGTACTGGAATGGCTTAAGCCACTAAAGGTATGCTTTATCGTTTACCGTGATGAATGTATTTTTAATCATCACTTATCATTCATTACGTTTACTAATCAATATCAGATCGATCTGAACTCGGGCCGATCTGAAAATTCCAAGCGAGCCGAATCATATCGCCTTGTTTACCAACATGGATTGAAAATATCGATAGTAAACAATCGAATCTATCAGTTGAAGCACGATCGACCTGGTGTGTAAACAAGTGCAGAGTTGTAAATTTTCTGTCGCATTCCGAGTGAACAAAATTGCCCATTTAGAGATAGAATTGCTATGCGCTACGATATCATCACCGTCATTTCGCTCGCCATGACTACCCTCTTGTTACAACTGGTTACAAAACACGCCTTCAATAATATAGATTTTATTTTGTCTCTCAATGACAACCAAAAGAATGACGAGGAAGGCCACAGACCAGCTTGTTCAGATCAATCTGAAATCTCAAACTGCCTGAGAAAACGGGCCGAGTCTGTCCGCTTCACTGATTGATCCCACTAGCCCGTTGCGTTTACCATACCGGGCTTATACGGTCATATCGAACTGAAATCGATTGGTCCACTCTCCGATTACTTTAAATTACATTGAAAAGATTTCGTCTTTAACAATCCAATGCTATTCCAACACGTAGCCCAGCATATGAGATACATGTACATTTCGTTGACATTGGGTTATACGTACGCATTTTCTGCTACACGCGAAATAGTACGTATCATATTAATAGAATGGTGGCTAACAAGTATTAAGGTAGTTTGAGCGAAATCATTTTACCTAGAAACCAATGAATTTGATCTCATTTTAAAGATAAATATATCGTTATTCCATTGACATTAAAAATTCAGCCCCTTACCATATTACTTTCCGAGATATTTGCCCAAAAATACTATTTTTTATATGGGAAGTGGTACGTGTATGCACTCCAGAGAGATCTTATATTAAAAATGAGGCATTTCCTACACCTAGATCTCGTCAAAATACCAACTGTGTAGTTTTTGTTTTTTCTCAACTATTTTTGCAAATTAATCATATTGTCACCGCAGTAAATTCTTCGGGATCCCAATAAATCTTCCGTTTTGATGGAGTTTCAAACGTACCGCTAGAAAAATATGAGTCAAGGTAAAGACTTATTTAGATATATTCATTTGATTACTTACAATTTCTGTTATGCAAAACTATTTTACAGCACCATAAATAATGCAATATTTAATTCGTGTGTCTCACAGTTGGTGAAATGAAAACGTTTATATCGAATTTAGTCTCTATTATGAAATGAGGAACTATCTCGCTTGCACTGCCTTAAGGTGTCACGTTGAGTCAAAATTTAAAAAAATATGTCAGCATAAATTTCGTCTAAATTTCGAACCCCGTACCGAAATTGAAGACAAAACTAAATATAGGCGTTGAAAGTAATGCCTGAATATTGTAATCATATCCCGTTTCGCCTGATTCCTGCGTGACTCCTCTAGGTCTGATCTCTTATACCCTGTTATACTACATTTATACAAATAGTTTCTGTGGCATTGGCAGCCTTCCTATAGTGTAGCGCATGTTGGTAAAAGTTTCCATTAAGGCCGCTTTACACGGAACATTTTTTTGTACAAACGAATGTATCATAGAGTGTACAAGAAACTGAATGGAAATAGAGCAGGTTCTATTTGCCGTTAAGTCATTCACACAATCATACAATTTGCCGTATTACACGGTACAATTTTCCTCATGCAAGATTCATACATCTGTTTGTACAATAAAATGTACCGTGTAAAGCGGCCTTTACGATAAGCCTTTGCGGGTTCTTGCAAATGCATTATCAGACGTAGTTTCGTTAACTCTATTACGGTGTATTATAGTGCATGATGGTGTTAACTCACCCCCTGCGACACACCCTTGTGACGACTTACAGAGTAGTAAGTACATTTATAAATACCGTAAAGGCTGTAATCTTTCATAAGTCTACGTTTTTACATCATTTAGGTATTATATTTTCCTGTTGTATTCCATCCATGGTCTTCCTCGGTGACGGGGAGCATGCATAATTTTTCAAAGCTGTTTGTACGTTGACTTCAAATTATTAAATATAGGGGATAAAGTTTTATTGACAAATAACGCTGTTTTATAGATATGTAGATCTATAGCTAGATATAGCGTGCGATTTGGGCCATCAAAACACTACTCCATAAAGAGTCCTGCCGACGACATCACAGTACGGTATCGAAGACAGAAATACGAAGAATTTCTGCGTTATATTCTGTTAATTTGTTCTGATTTGATCATGTAACGTATCAAGAGTAGAGAATCGATACAGTATGGTGACGTTAAGCCTTTGACATGGTGTTTCGAATTACGTGACCTATTCAAATTTTCTTGCGCAGTATTTAGGCAATTACCGAAGTCTTCGGTTTCATCTCAGACCCTTTGAAAATTTGCTGTAAATGCGCAGTTCAGATTCGTGAAATAAATTTGAAGCATGTTTTTATTCGTTGATCATCCATTATTATTTTCAAGAGGCCGCAGCACTACCTCAGAATGTAATCAGGAAACCATTCAGAAGCGTGTTCATTAAACATCCCTCCTCCCAGGCTTCTCGTTTGACTTCCTCGTTGGCTATTCCCTCACTTCATTTCTCATTCATAAATTATTCTCTAAAGCAACATCGCCATGGTGTCCAATCGTGTTTGCTCTGTCATAATTATCATCCAAACTTCACCGTTAGTGGAATACACATGAGAAATGTGTTTGACGTCAACCAGCAATGAAAAGACACCATTCCATTCACTTAGATTCTATTGAATTAAATACATCAGGTCTTTTAATAAGTTTAAGAAATACGTTTTTAAGAATGCCAGTGACCTCATGTGGAGACCTTGAGAGAGGAACATAATCAATGTAAATCGACGACTCCAAAACGGTCACATCGACCGAGAGTTTACGCCCGATAAATCCCGCTGATAAGTTTCATTTGAATGACCCGGTCGACGCTGAACTCGGTTGAGTCATTCCTGTCTTGCTGCCAACCAGACGCTTCCGCGGTTCAGTGCTGGGAAATCTGATAGTGATTAAACTTAGAAAGATCTAAGGCTTTCCCGGCGTTCAGTTCATTGGTCGTTCAATCCTAAGATTGGTTGACTGCAGCCCTCCACCCTTCCCTATCTAATGCTAGTTCCCTTCCCTCCTGGTATCTCTTCCTATGTACTTTCCTCTTTATTTGCTCCATGAAATTATTCCAGGGTCTTCCTCTGGGGTTTTTTTCCCAATATTTTACCTTCAATTATGTTATTCACAAACCCATCGTCCCTCAGAGTGAGTCCAATCCATCTTTTCATCTATTTTCTATGGTGTTCCATGAGGTCCTTTCCTCTTCTACTCTTCTGTGCTCTTCGTCATTTCTCATTTGTCCGTCCACTTGAGCATTCTCTTCCAGCACCAGGTTTCAAAGGCTTCTATTCTTTTCTGGTCAGCTTTTCCAATGGTCAATGCTTATGATACATAGAGTGCGACGCTCCACACGAATGTTTTCACGTACTCTTTCCTGGTTTGTAGTCCTATCTCCTTTGAGCACAGTCGTTGTCTTTTTTCCAAGAACGCCTTCTTAGCTTGGGCTATTCTCCGCTTGATGTCCTTAGTACTTCTTCCGTCCCACGTGATGGTGCTCCCGAGATAGGTGAAGGAATCCACTTACTGTAATTTCCCTCCTCTCATGGCGACTTCTACATTCAGCTTTTCTCTTCCGCATACAGCGTGTGATGTTGTTAAAGGTTACTCTGGTTTTCCACCGGGTCAAACTCTCCATCTTCGCGGACGACGTTTAGATAAGCGAGTCGTCCATCGCCATTAGGGCATGATGACGATGGACGTCTCGTTCATCGAAACGTCAGTCAAGATGGAGAGTCAGTCCCTGTGGAAAGCCAGAGTAACCTTTAACAACATGTTTAAACTTATACTACTATTTTCTGACTACCTAGGCTAGCCTAACTAACCTAGGCTATCAACTAACATTTTTCCTTACGATTTTTTGCGAAAACATTCAATTCCACGAAATCAATCGTAAAAAGTCAACCAAAAGTCGTCTTGTGATCAACATTATAAATGCATACTATCCATAAGAGCCATCCCAATGGCGTATCCCAAGGGATTTTAACTCACCTGTCGGAAAAAACGAGGTATTAGGGGAAATGAGTCGAAATAGAGGGGAAGAAATAAAATTGAGATGTTTCTGGGTGGATTAGTATATTGCTCTTTTTTGTTGTTTTTGCTCCATTGCTGCGTGGGATAAGGAATTGTTGCACCTTTTTGTTAGATGGTGTATCTCTCGTATTTTGTCACTTATTTCAGTTTAAAGATGCAATACGCTGCAAAGATGACTATGCATGTTGAAGTGTGTTTAGTATTTGATGGAATATAATAATAATAATGTATTGCCCCTTGACATGAGCAAGAATTACATGACTACATAAGCAAAAATAATTTACGGGAGCTTTAGGTGACCCCTAAGGCATATGCCTGTTGTCGGCAAAGCAATACACATAACAAAATAATCTCTACAGATGTTATAGTATGAAAATTAATACAGAACATATTTTAAATACGTAATTCCTGACAGGAGGTTACAAAGATTTGCTATAATGTAAACACTAATTTCTTCGAGGTCAACAACCAGAGCTTAACCAGCTTAAGAAATATTTTATACCGTTGGCTTTCCCGTGGGATGTTTTTTTGACCGTAGAAAGATGATCGAGTGGCTCATAGAAGAGTTGTCTATTGAAAGTCTAATTTTCTGCCACACCCGAGAAGACTTCATTTTATTTTTATTTAGTTATTAATTCTACACCGAAAAGAGAACGATAAGCCTTCTATATCGGGCTTTATTTATATCAACTGGAACCCTGGCGGGACTGGAACCCGCAACCCGCGGCTTAGGAGGCGAGGACTTGACCCTGTCGCCACCGGTGCCGACTTCATCAGTGTTTAGTATTTGGTCAATCTTAGAGGCCGTTATAATGACCTGGCACATCTGTCGGTTCACGGAGGTTTTGAATTTTTCTGCACGCCTTCTCACCGCCCGATGACGAAAATATTGCATTCTTTTTGTCTCGTAGCCTTCATCCTCCCAAAGATCTATGGTAGCAAAATATTCGTCTTGTCTCTCTTCCTGGGACTCTCAATCGTCAGTCCCTCCGAGCCCAAATTTCTCCATAACTTTCGGTGTTATAGTGGCTACTGCCGCTGGAACATCTGGTATCAGGCTGAGGCTTGTGTGATCTGAATTTGCCCGGAAATCACGACTACGATGCTGATCATAAATAGTCGCTATACCTATACGTTTGTAGGATTCAAAATGTGGCAGCTAATCAAAATGCCTTCAAGTCGAGAGGTCAGTTGCTAATAACATACTACAAAGTTAATCCGCGCGCTTTGTTCAAAACTTCATTTAGAGAACTGAGTGCGAAATGCACCAACTAGAAGGACTGGGTTTGGAGCCGCAAGACAGTAGAGACCAAGCCTTAGGCTAACATTGTTATATAAATTCACCTCTCTTGATTTTCACTTCCACACGGTGGATATTATTATCCATTTTAACTTACACAGAATGAGAGAGTGGACGGAAAATACATAATAAGAGAGCCCTGTGGAACGTCAAGACTAAATGATCCCTTTTCTCACGCACTATTATCGATTTCGACAAAAACGGACCCCAATCCTCACGCACTCCCAAAAACTTTCCTCATTTGCCGTAAATTACATCATAATCCCTTTCCCATCCTTCTTCGTGGTCCTAATACAAATACCCCAGGTAGCGTGCCCTCGCGGCGGCTCCTACGCTAGTATGCTGTCGTGGATGTAATGAGAGTGTGATTCTAGGGAGAGTAACTTCAATGTTTATTGATTAACTCATTGACTTCATGCGTGATTCGTGGAAATACATCATAATGCTTTAAATGAGACGAAAATTTTAAAATATATTTTTTGTATCATTTATATTATAACGTGTATGGCTACTTCCAACGTATGAATTGATGTACTTAATCATGACTAAATCCCGTCCCTTTCCTTCCCCTCAGCCCCTCCCCCCTCACTCCCAACACCCCCCTTGTCCTCCCCCACTCCTTACTTGACTGTGTGTGCAACCGATAAATTGTGTACTTGAGGATGACGCCTTGGCGTCGAAACTAGTTGTACCTACGATTGAAAATAAATTGTGGAAAAATACAAAGTGTTCTTTACATCTCAATGTTTATAGTTGACATTGTTGTTGACGGTTTTTTCCACAGATTCGACTTTATATCGCACTCCCGTTGTCTTTAATGGTAGTTCATATCCTACAACGCAAATCATATTGAACTGCAAATATCAAAAGCCAAAAAATCAATCTAATTTATCATTTATAAATAAATTAATATGAATGATCTTAGATTTTCCCGGCATATTTGCTTGATAAATTTCTCTCGGGTATTCCACCGGATAAGCTGGTCCATGTCTCCCGACGTTTCGGAGAACGATTTTTTCTCCATCATCAGGGGTTCTCCATCCTCAAGGGTTCAGAACTTCTGAGAACAAGTCGTTGTCCGGAACGTCGGGAGACATGGACCTAGTGGAATACCCGGGAGGCCTTTAGCAAATAAATTAATACTATTTCAGAGTGTAAAACATTTCGGAAATCAATTAAAAATATAGATTTATTAAAACTTTGAAGAATAATGTTTCACATCATTCATGCAGAATGGCCGTAATTTGAACTAGGCTACGTATTTCTACGCTAGCGCTTTATTTTATCTTCACTTCCTCAAAATAAATTGCAGTTAATCTCCCAGAAATTGCGAGGTAGGCATGCTTTATTTATATCGAATCTCTTTTTACGTATTTTTTGGAGGTATCTTGAATGAAACACTTTAGTAATAAGAAATTTCGTCCTTGCATTATGTTGTTTGCCATTTAATGTGGTGTAGAAATGGTCGGTTTTTATGGGTATTACCTCGCCAACCATGCGATAAATCGATCCCAAATCTAACTCGGAGATCTCTAGTGCCATAAAATAGTTTCACTCACAATTTCATTAATTTCTTGAATAAATTGATATGACGAAGAGGTGCCTCAACGACGGGTCTGTGTAGAATTTGTCGATGGAAATGAATGTTCGGGACTATGAATCGAACCATGAATTTGTGTCTTTCCTGACCAATTTTCATATGACCTGAGATATTTTTCATTAAAAAGAGACCAAATTAATTGATTTCTCGGTGAAATGATATTTTGCTCAAACTATGGCACTTGACATCTACATCCAAAGAATTCGATGACGATGTATAGATTTTCACTTGAGCGCAAAAGCATACATATTTTATTATGATAATGAATTGTAATAAATATCAAGGTATCATGCCGAATAATAATCAAGTTTTTACGTACGATTTTCGCTTGAAATTCGAATTCCGCGCTGTAAACCCAAGTCGTAACTACGCCATAATTTAGACGAAAATTTTATAATATAATTCTTGTATCATTTATGTTACTCCGTGTATGGCTACTTCCAACGCATGAATTGATGTGCTGAAGAGAAGTGAGGTACTAAAATTTCTTTCGACTTGCTTGAAAACTTATAATACTATGCACTCAACTACTCACGATTCGCGCTCCAACCACATTAAATTTCGAATTCGTCCTTCAATTACCTTCCCCATATTCCATCCAAAATTTGAATCATTGTGAAGAAAGAGCCTGAATGTACCATTTAAGTAATTGCATGGCGTGTCAAATATGACCTTATAATTTCACTAAAGAGGACAAATTTAATGGATCTGAGTCAAAAAAGCATACCGAAAAAGTCGATATTCCAAAAATACTGCGCTGTCGCTTTCAAAGCGGGGATCGGCAGTGTGGTTATTTGTCGAGGCGTGCAACAACAGGTGTATCTGTAGAATTTTCATTCGAATTCGACTGTAGAATCTGTAAAATACCTCAGAGTTAGACTAGCTTATGATTTATAGTGGGCCAAATATAATCGGGAAATAACTGGTCAAGTTCATCTTAAACAGAGATTTGCTAAAAGAATACATGGCAAGTGCGACGATGAAGTCAGAGAAATCAGCTACCTCTCCCTTGTTAGACGCCACTTGGAATACGCTGCCAACAAGTGCGATCATTCAAAACTAGGATCATTGCCCATGCGTTCAAGAGAAACAAGTGAGAAATATGCTGTACATCTGACAACAGCGTAACTTTCGACGGTCTGCTGTACGATGGCCCATATAAAATCGCACGAAACACTTCATTCGAATGAAGTGAGCTCAATCGAAGGTGAACGGATCCCTAACGTCCGAACGTAAGCCAAGTAATAAAATCGGCCCCCTGGGAGGGACGAATGCATGAAAATCGAAGGGAAAGAATCATTCGCCTGGACTGGAATTGGAACACATTTCCCCCGCATTCCCTGATGTTATTCATAGTGGAAAAAATGTTTGTGATGCTTTGTCAATTTTTTACGGACTTTCTCGAGATATCACCGATATTGAAAATGTATGTTTCTTCCGAGGTATTGAATGAACCTAACTTCCAAGTGCCGGTAGCGAAAGTAGTCTCTTTATAGCAAAATTATTACGGGAAAAAAATCGTCAAATACTACTAGCTTCCAAATTCTATTCTCGTTCAAATTTCTATTTTCGTTCTATAGTCTTCTCGACAAATTTTGCCAGTACTATAGGATAACTTTACCCTCTATGGACGAGCGAGTCAAATTTCTTACGTTTCAAAATCACTGAAATATTTGCTTTCTAAGAGGCTTTTCCAATTAGATACTGCGCTGGGCAGAATTGTAACGCTACGGATTAATTGAGTGGAAAGTTGCGTCTCTTTCGGCGGTTTGTCAAACAATTTGACTTGATGAATGTGCGACGATATTCACTGATGATGGCGTGCCTGATGAAGCTCTGAAATAGTTTCAGCTGTCATATGAAGAAAAAATTGAGAAAGTTTCAAAAAGGTACGTTATGAAGGTATTGTTGAAGTATACCTTGTGAAAATATCATTATGTGAAGTATTATTTTTAATTAAATATACCCAATGCAAATACGTTACATTTCAAAATAAATGTTATTATCAAATAACTTGCATTTTTTAAATTAGTTGAAGCACTTTGCTCCGATTTGGGGAATATGGGTTTGAATCTAAGTCCTTGCGAATTATTTTTCTATTGCGAGTAATACACAGCCGTGCGGACTCCTTGTAGACTTTCGTTAGCAGGTATTAAGCTTATAGCGAGGCCGCACAGTGAACGGGAATTGAAAAAAGCTGGCCAAAATCCTAATTCTTCACCTTTTCTAAATGAAAATGATTTGAAAATGGACGAGTGTGATTTTAGAATGCCTATGGGCTTAATATCCAAAACTAAACTTATTTTTAGCTTTTCAATTTGATCACCAGATAGTGTTGAAATGGAGGGAAAAACCCCATTAGCCAAAATTGCCAAAATTGAGCGTTTTGCGCGAAATATTCTGAATTCCTTTTTGTTTGGAAGTTTAATGTTGTTAATTATGATATCTTCAAAAGTATTTTTTGCAGTTTTACACTCTTTTAAGTTGTATAAGTGAAAAATCATTTTAGTACATATTCATTTTACAGCTACTGTTAAACAATTTAAAATATTCTTATTTTCACCCTATTATATCATGATGAAGACAAAAACTCCATGATAGACGCGGGGAGCCGCTGAGATTTTACACCATTTTAAGTAGTTTGATCTCTACTACATTCTGAAAAAGAAAAGTCTGTATATTAAAAAAAAAAAAACGAATATATGAATTTTGGCCAGTTTTTTCGATTTCCCCCCACTGTACACCGGGTCGATTTTCACCCTCCCTAAGAAAGCGAGACTGGTGAATAAAGTTGGAGGACACAAACTCGAGCAGGGCATTTAATTGCTTTGGTAGTCCACCAGAAGAAAACGGACATAGTAGCAAAGACATACGGAAGAAAATAACGCTAGCTTAGGAGGCCTTAAGTGATAGAAGGGAGCTGATGACGGGGACATCGGGTAAGGATGTGAAGAAGAGGCTGGTTAAGAGTTTGATAAGGAGCGTAGCGTTGCATGGAGCAAAAACGTGGACCCTCAGAAAGGAGGGCGAGAATAGGCTGCAGGCATTTGAGATGTGGGTGTGGAGAAGAATGGAGAAGGTGAGGTGGACGGAAAGGAAGACTAACGAGGAAGTGCTTGAGATGGTGGGCGAGGATAGGAAAATTCTGAATGAAATACGGGATAGGCAGGGTAGATGGCTGAAGGATGTAATAAAGGGCGATGGGTAGCTGAAGACTGTGATAGAGGGAAGGATGATGGGCAAGAGGGGAAGAGAAAGAAAGGGGATAGGTTTCATGGACGGGATGAAGAAGGGTAGATCGTTCGCAGAGGCGAAAGAAGGATATATTAAAGCGAGATAGGCCCTTTATAGTGTAGCAAACCGGGAGGAGATTCACTGACATTCAACAAAACTTACCTTTACCGGTAGAATACTTAAAATAAAATCAAAAAAGTAATTTTACCCTTACCGGCCTGTCATCAATCGCGATAACGACCTCAGCAGGCTGTAGCCATCCCAAATCGTCCTTCGGGGGCACGGAGAGGCGAACTTTTGCCTAGGCAAACAAGGCAGCTGCCTAGGGCCCCAAACATCGGACCCCGACTTCGCGAAACTAAGAGTACATACCAATACGTTGAGGATTCGGGACACGGACATAGATGAAATCTTTTCCCTGCGAAATATAAAAAAGTGCACTAGTCTCGTAAATACGTAAAATGGATTTCAATAAAGTTTATTCCTGAAGAGAGCAATTGATCGGTAAATTTAAATGAAAGATCGATACAAATTTTCTATAGAGGCTAAAGAATTTTGACACCTATTCGTGTGACATGCCTTACCGCTCGCTCTCTTGTACCTGGAGACGGCGTGTAGTGCACGTCTCTCAGCTGTTCTTGACTGTGAAAACCCGGCGGTTGGCACTTACAATTAGTAAAAATTCGTGATTGATTTAGAGTTTTTTGAGGTCACAACGCATGTTGGCTGACCCTTGAAACATTCGTTAGCTGGTGAAATATACTCGTTTAATTTGTAGTTTATCCAAAATACTTGGTTTGTTCCCTAGTTCCTCCATTATCTCACTCGAACTTTGGAAAGAGTTTGTCTCTGACGGGCGTTTTTGGGGAGAAACTTCTACCCCTCTCCTGCTGGCGCTTTAGTGCATGTTTAGGAGTAGAAATTCCCTAGCTCGTATGGTCAATTTGGTCTGATATTGGGTGTAAATAGAGTTTGTCACCAAGAAGAGGGCCCTGTTTAATGCGCGTTTCGAAAGACAGGGTAAATTCTCGAAGCGTCGAGTATAATGATGATAGAATACAGGCATGTCGGGAAACTAGAATATTTAACAGAACAGCGAAAGCTCCTGATCACATGTTCCCAGTGTCAATGCGGGCCAACGTCTTTTCTGGCGATATCGAAAGTAGAGGTATAAATACTTGAACAGGCTTCAAATAGTCCTTCACAATTAGACGTCTAATGGCCGGTGGCAGGAACGATACATATGAATCCCATAAAGTTATGGGACACATAACCCATGGCTACCATTCAATAAGTGTTGCAGAAACATTAGATAAATTTAATGGTTTCCTAACTAATGGCATGTAGTTATGAGTTCTAGCCAAGATGGCATATGCGCAATGAACCGCTTGAATACTTAATTACTTGATAAAACAGTCGCTTTGAGACAAATCACTAGTTTGTTTACTCTTGCTGACTAATTATTATGTGCATTAGTAATTATTCATAGGCTAAACTTTCGTAAAATTTAATCGGCGGTGGAAGATTTGATCAAGTATTCGAAGCTATTAACTATTGGTAAATACCTAAGTTATGTAAAGATGTAGATGTGTTCCTGAAACCCGAATATATTTATACTTTATGGATCCCATAGCTAAATATTCTTGCCACCGGCCAAAAGGTGGACGAACACTTAAGTGAACGATCAGACAGGTATCCCTCCGCTTATTATTACACATGGATCTCCATTTAGCTTAAAGAGATCCTTCCAACACGCGTGGTCTTTCGGTCCTGGCCGGGTTGCTCGAAAAGTTGGTTTTATAAGACGGGAGCTGCGGTGTCCGAACCGCCCGCTCATCGCTCGCTTCCCGACGTCTGACGACCGAAGTAAGATTTCATCCGGGGCCGACAAAAACTACATCTTTCCCTCCACCACCGACCCAACCACTCCCCCCATCCCCATCACCCCCACTCCTTCCGTTCTCGGCCACCCCAAAAAGATATCCCATGCGAAGGTATAAAGGAAGGAGAGGAGTGGGGAGGGAAAACTGAACATTCAGCGTGGCGGCTGGAGGAGGTTGAGGAGGAGGAGAGTGGGGAAGAAGGGATAGGAAAGAGGGGCAAGAGGGAGAGAGAATGAAAATGAGGGGAACGGGAGAGAAAGAGGAAGGAAAGACGAAAGAGGGGAAGGTGGTATAGTGGAATGGGTGCATATATATACACGACTGTGAAGCCGAGAGAGCCGTTTGAAGTGGTGTCGCTCGGGAGGAGAAGGGAAGTAATTGGGTACGAGTTAAGGGGAAGGGAAGGAATTTTCGGGCATGGGGAGGATGGGAGAAGGGAGGGGAGGGTGTGAGGAGGGTCATGGAGGAGTGGGAGAGGGGAGGTGAGAAGAGGGAGAGAGGAGGGGAGGGATGGAGTTTCGCTTTCGCTGTTTACGTCGGCAAGGACTGGGTAGAACAGTCGGCCTGAGTCGGCGGCCGTTGCCGGAGTGATGAGTTAAACGCGAGACAGGCCATCTCGTCTCGCTTCAACTCCTCACATGCCAATCCCCCCCCCCCACTCCGGAATAAGCACGTGCTTTCGGACAAACACGCCCGGGGAAGTGTAGCAGTGCAACGATAACACCGTACAAGAAGTGATAGCTTCGTTTGGTGCGTCAAAGAATCACGCGCAGTGAATTCGTCTGCCGGGGCATGCGCACCGTCAAATGTGTTGGGTGTGCGAGGTCAATCGAATATTTCGGCGGAAAAGAAAAAATATTACTCAAGTGCTGCGTCATTGGTTTTGATATCGTGTTCCCAGTGACCTTGGTCAATGTTGTGTGTGTGTGTGTGTCTTTTTTTACTCGGATTATTCGTATCACGCAACTCTCTCTCTCTCTCGGAAGATTTCCCGAAGGTCTTGTTTGAAAGGGGAGGGGAATCGAATACTTCGGTCGCCGTTTTTTTTTTAACTCACGTCTTCGTTCAGAGAAATGTGTATTACGAACGATGGGTGAGAAGGATGGTGTGAATGAGTTGGGAATATTATGCCCAAGTCGATCTAGCAGCTGTCGCGATTCCACAGGAGACATGATATGCGTTTCCACCCGCTGTCTAAAAACTTGTGGGCCTTCCACGCTTTCGCTTTGTAGGTCACCGTGGGGCATCTTTGGGAACGATCGCATTAATTTCATCTAACTTTTGGTGGCTGCTGGACAGTTTCGGGGGTTTAATAGAGGAGAAAAGTGTAAATCGAACCTCCGACGATGCTCACCAAAAGGCGTCCGCGTATCAAACGCTCGAAAAGTGCATTTAAATATATTTTGTGAGTAGACGGGAGAAATCCGTATTGAAGGGTTATTTTTAATAAGAAAAATGTCAGGTTCAACTAACGGAATCCCAGAAAGGAACGCTTATATATCAAATGTATATCTTCTATATTCAACAAAATATAAGAAATCATCTAGTCTCGATATAAAGGTTCTATTTTGTTATGGGTCATTCCCCTTGAAAATATTTATTATATGAGTACTACTGACGAGTATGTGTACCTCACTTCAAACGTTCGTAGGACTAATAGCACCGATTACCTGAAATATTAGCGCGGATATATTTTGAAACAATCTTATCGATTTACCTTGAAGATAACTGAACAACTTTACTAATTGTCGCCCTCTCGTCACTCTTGAGTGGTCGACAATGAGTCATAGGATTCCACAATATTTCACCTCCGTCCCCACCGACAATGCTCCGAGTCAGTACAGCAGTCAATACGTTCCGAAACAGATCCGTCCGGCTGTGGATCAACATCAACAGAGGGCGGTGGTCCTGGAGCCGCCGAGTCAATGGTCCCAGGCCGCGACGTCGTCCCCCCTGGCCGGGCCGATAAACCACCGGCGATTCCAGTCGGCGCATTTGGACGTGGCGAGGACCGCATCGGAAGACAGCGTGGTCGCCCACTTCGCATCTGCTGCAGCTGCCCTACCCGTTGCCCCTGTTGACTGGTTAAACAGTCCTTCCACTTCCACCCAATACCCTCCCGTTTCTCGTCACGAACCCGCGAGTTCAACGACCCCCGATAAGAGGAAACGTCGGCATTTTAACAACGCGGCGAGGCAGGCCAAGATGAGAAGGGTGAACTGCGAGGAAGGCGAGACGGAGGACGTCCCGAACAGGCGGATGGTGACGCATGGGTGCACGGAAGAAGGCACTACATCATCTGTTGCGGCGACTGCAGCTTCCTACCCCTCCTGTAGGATCGGAGACCATTCTTACGAAGATCATCACCACCGACTTCTCAGCGTCGACTTTTCTCAGGATGGCCGACCATTCCCGACGTCGGCCGACGGTGCGGCCCTCCGGATGGGGTCGCTGCAGCCGTCCCCAACAATGAAAGACTCCAGCCTTCTCCCTCCCAGTGTCAGTCACCCGAGTGCACATTCCTACTCACAACCCAAGGATGCGATTAATTCCTCTGCATCGTACTCGCGAGTGCTGCTGTCCCGAGGGCAAAGTGAGGCCTGTGACCCCCAGGGAAGTGCTGTGAAATTAGCTGAAGGTACCCCAAGAACACTCCATCACTTCGATAACACGCTGCTGCAAAGGCATCGTGACTATTCGCACAACAAAGAGTTTCACGTGTTGCCTCAGAGTAAGCTGATGGTCGACGGTCCGAATCCAGCTCTCCCGTGTGCTAGAAGTTCGCATCACTCTCCGCCGGAGCATAGTCAGAGGCTTGCTAAGGGCTGTAGTATAAAAGTAACCAAAGATTCAGTACCTTTTCCCATGTCTATGGAGTCCAATAGCCCTCCTCTCTTGGAGGAAACTCTCAAAGTCATTGATAGCTCTTTCCCAGGTTATCATGAACAATCAAGTCATTCCTTCCATTTAAACCCCAGCACCTCCTTAACAGCATTGAGGCCCGTATCAACATTCCAGTCTTTTCCTGCTCACATACATAATCTCATGCCTCACAATGAACCTCATAGAATACCTTTTACTGGTAGTAGTCTGAGAGAAGACTATGGATTCAGCAAGCATGGAGTTGCAGCCTTTCACTCCACATTTCAAAATTCCCGCTCCTGGGATGCCAACCATTCGAAAATGTACCCCATGAGTCACTCTCAGGGTGATATTTCCGGTAGTTCGTACCTACATTCCCAAAAATCCCTCGTAGAATCATATAACTCAGAAGCACTTCATACTGCATGGCATGCTGATGACATTAATCGACCATCAACCTCTCATGCCATTCCTGCTCAATCTTCTCCCGTATGTTATTCGACACGCTTGGACATCCATGCCTCTTCTTTGAGTAATGCGGTCATTTGTACATCTACTATTGATAAACCACAAAGAGATATCCCCAAAACACATGAACTTCCTAGTACAAAATTCAGTCACCCTATCGTTAACCAGTCTGTCAACAGTCTTGCATCACATAGTTTAGTGCAACAGACTTCAGGTAGAGCACGACCCCCACTCACAATGGTCCCAAGTCACAGCTCAAGGAAAACTACTTCATCCACAGTCACATTATCTCCAAACACAGGAACATCGGCAGTTACTGAAATAAGTCATGAAAGAGATGACAGGTTTGGTAAGGGGAATAGAGCATTAACAGAGCAGGGTTTTTCTGAGCTCACAACCTCAACTCAGAGAAAATACAGGGTTTGCCATTATTCTTCCGAAACACACTTGCCTGGACCTCATTTGAAAGCTGAGTCACACAGAGTAGCTGGGAATATGCAGAGGGGACATAGTAGAAAAATATCAAGTGACACTTCAGGGAAAGAATGTGTACCACAACCAAATGTAAGGTCACAGCAGTTACCTCAGTGCTCATCAATGTCGAAAGTCTCAAAAGATGGTACTCGTCGACGCCGTCGTCATGCCGTGGGGCTCATATGTGGGGTGTGTGGAGACTCAGCCAGAAGCCTTCATTTTGGTGGTGTATCATGTGATTCCTGCAAGGCTTTCTTCCGCCGAGCAGTAATAGCTAGAGCATACCCATCTTTCCTCTGTGTCACTACAGGTCTACCTCCAAAGATTAAATGCCAAAAAAGTGGGAAGGTTGATAGTGAAAGTGGTAAGACTTCAGAAAATAGATTAGGTTCCCCAGATGAAGATTCTGTTCATTTTGATTCCAGTCCAATTAATCTTCACAAACAAGTTCAAGCAGCAACTAACTCTGGGAACGTTCAGACATCCTCAAGATCTCCGTCACTCCGGTCAAAATCAGTCAACGAGAATGAGAGGCTGAGTTTCAAAGATAGTGATCATTGCTCAGTTCCTAAATTCATCTCACCAGGTTCTAGCTCCAGCTCTCTTGATGATGGTAACTCCCATTCATTTTCTAGTGCTCACCATACTAGTTCTCACCCAGGAACTCCACCAGGACAGAAGACAGCTTCAAGTGATAAGTGTGGTGGTGTGTATGACAGTGGAGGCAAAGGAAGTGAACTCGCAACCAATGCCAAGGATGCACATCTCAGGCTTGGCTTGAAAAAAATTGTTAAGTGTCCACCTATCACAATAACAACGCGGAAATATTGTCAGGCATGCCGTTTTCAACGTTGCATTGATATTGGAATGGAAATTGGCTGGGTTACTCTTGAAAATGATGCTCTAAGGAATTTGTCAAATCAGCAAGCAAAGAGTCATCCCAGTGGGAATGGAAGCAGGTCAGTATTAAATGAAATAATTCATTCCTACTATGGGACAATGCAGTAAATTATTTCCCATTGAAACTGGTCGTCTTCTCAATAAGGTGCCTGTAATTTGCATTACATTACTTTATAATTTCTCATTAATACATCAGAAAGAATCTGGAATTATTATATCTGAAAGATTTAATTAATAACTCTTCAAAGTTTAACATGGAATACATTACATTCTCGAACTTAATCACCTACAAAAACTTTTCCTTTGAATGAATTAATTTCATCTAGGCATGAATGAGATGGTCATGTATAGGTACTTTATCATTTAAATAATACAATTTCACTCTGATATTTGGTGATTTAAAATTTTTTAAAAAATCCAATCTTGGCCAAATGATTTAACAAATCATTTGGCCAAGATTGGAAACCAAATCCTCAATTTTAAGTCATATGTTAGAGTCAATCGAATCACCCAGCTGTCTTCATTCAAGGCGGATGAAGGAAAATTTCCACACATAGTTGATATATCATGTAATCTTGTACTGGACAGCATGCAAAATTTCATTTTTGCTCTGAGTAAATGGATTATTGATCTTATTCAGTGAAGTCTCTGAGCTTCATTGCACAATATATGCTCAATGTAAGCTCAAAGCAATATAGCCCACACTTTTGGCCTATACGTGATAAAAATTTGATGAAGAGACTTATTAAAATATTTGGTGTAGTTAAATTACATGGAATTCTGAGTTTATCGTCATAATTGATGGAGAGAAATGTTAATGTTTCTCATTGTTTCAGTGAGGTGTGATTAACCACGATATAACTGATTTTTCAATTGCTTAAGATTTTGAACTCCTCACAAATTCTTTTGCTTCCATGAACCATCTGCTCATCCATTCCTTATTGATTGGTATGCTTTTTAGCAATAATCGCTTTAACTTCCCCAGCTACATATGTCATGAATGTGCTTTGAACTTGCTTCTCGCCTGGTGCTTATACTGAATTTTGATGTGCATTTGTTACCGCAAGGGTGGCGTTAGCACGGGTTGTCAATGCACAGTTATATCCAAGCTTCTGGGCTAAGTGGACGTGAGACCTGGTGAACTAAAATGTAATGTATTGTTGGTGCGAAATATATTGTTCTCCATCCAGGATAAGGATTGGCTTTTCTCTTATTTCAATCACGCCACAACAGGATCCTCTAAACACCCTCACAAACCTAGATGCAATTTGCCCTTCATAAGGTCTCTCTTAAGCTTTTCATATCTTTTGCCTCGCTATTACTGTCCACTCATCCCATTCGTCTCCCAACTCCCTCACACTTACCCAACATTCTCGCTACAATCACACTGTACATTACATTGTCACCTCCCAGTATATTGTCCATTTAATTGTACTGCTTATTATGAATAATCACATTTGCCTCTCTTACATCTACTAGCAAATATGTATAACATTACCTCATTGTTTTATATCTTTATGTTGCTATATTTCTTTATGTTTGAATTTTTGTTTGATGTCTGATTTTTATTGTAATTGGGTAATTGCTCATGAAAGAAATATGTATTTATCTATCATTTTTTTTCCTGTACTTGGAGTGTATCCTCTCCATTCTTCTGCTCTCTTGCACTCTTGGTCCCCCAGATTACGTAGGTATCACAAAGCTACAAATTACTTATACTTAACAATGATAATTTCTTGTAATACACTGGAATACACTCAATCACTTGCATTTTCTATTTTTTGCTAACATGACTCTCCTTATGTAATCCTTCTATGCCCATTTTCCTCTGAGATACTACCCTAGTAGTTGAAATGCTCCACCTGCCTTAGGATGTTTTTCCAATTTTTTTTCCTCGGCATGACTTTCTTTGACCCAGAAAACCTTGTTACTTTAGTTTTCTGAAGATTGATCTTTACTCCATATCTCCTTTTTGGTCAGCACCTGGTCATCAGGGTAGACAACAGACTATGTCAACTGCTCCTTTTCCATGCCTAGCTTAACCGTGGCATGAATATTAAAAAGCGAAGGTGACAGTGATCAATCTTGCCTTAACCCTTTCACTCCTGTACGATTTGCTTTGTTCACTCTCAGAGTTCTTTAAAGAAATCGAATAAGAGTAGCCAAAGTTTTCAAAACTATCATGAACAAATTTCCTCGTTATTTACATTTTATGCAAGTTTACTTTTTCACTGAGTGGACATTAAAGGAAATGTGTTAAATGTCTGTAATGATATGAAATTTAAATTTTTTAAGAAGTTTGTGCTATAAAAAGTTATATGATAGTATTCTTTCATAAGAGTTTAAACTAATCAACTTTAGTATGAGCTGATATATTTGACATAACCTTCATCATTGGTTTTTCAATCCTAAGATTGGTTGACTGCAGCCCTTCACCCTCCAAACTCCTATCTAATGTCAGTTTCCTTACCTCATGGTATCTCTTCCTATGTACTCTCCTCTTTATTCGGTCCATGAACTTATTCCTGGGTCATATTCTGGGGCATTTTCCTTCTATTTTGCCTTCAATTATGTTCTTCACAAACCCATTGTGTCTGAGGGTGTGTCCAATCCATTTTGCTCTTCTTTTCTGTATGGTGTTTCATATGGTCTTTTCCTTGTCTACTTTCCTGTATACTTCAGCATTTCTTATTTTGTTCATCCATGTTATCTTCAGCATCCTCCTCCAGCACCAGGTTTAGAAGGCTTTAGTCTGTTCTGGTCAGCTTTTCCAATGTTCATTGCTTCTGACCCATATAGTTCCATGCTCCACACGAATGTTTTCACACACAGTATAATAATTGTTTAAGAACAACTTAAGGAAGCTGATATTTTGGCATCTTTTGTGTCCATCATATAGGTCCACCTAAGTGCCCATATTGATCCTACATTTGCCTCCCTCAATTTTGCCATCTATAGGCCCTACACAAGTCATTATCTCATTTCTCATTTATTCACACAAATATAAAAAAGTACAAGATACTATGTCATATATAACCATACACTTCCAATGAGTATTATTACTCTTCTGGAATTACATTATCAATAACATTTGACTTGGCTGACCTGATAAATTAAAAAAAAGTCAAAATACAATATCTTATATAAACATACTACATAATAATCATGAACATAATAATAATAAAAAGTGTGAGATATGAAAAAGAAGAGGAAGAAAAAATACATATCTAATTGTAATATTTATCTAAATATGCATAAAGCTTCAATGTTAACAACAAAACTAAAATGCCAGTGTAACATTCACTTTTATACATTATAACCATATGAATATTATCAATTATTAACCTAATGGCAGATGGAAAAACTTTGTGGAATCATGATATAGTTATTTTATTAATAACTTAGTAACTCTCTGCTATATTCTGACAGGACTGACATGTTTTAAAGTTACATTGTCATCAGAGAAAATCAAATACATGTTTAAGTGCAGGTGGCATAATATATAGGAGGGGATATCCCATCCTGTATATTACACTATTAGGATAGGATACTCCATCAGCGGGAGAAAACTCATTCAGGAGCTCATTTTGTTGATTTTAAAAAGGCCTTCAATAGTTTGACTTCTATTTCATGCAATGTAAAAATTATTATTCATATTAAAATTATTTTGAGTGAAAAGTGAGGTAGTGAAATGGCAAAACTTTGGGTCCCCTCTATTCCACTAGGATGAGACCTACCTGTGAGATAATCTTCAAAAATATGTAAAAATATTGCTTAGCCAGGATTAGTTTCAAGCAAGAGTTGCTAAGCAAATTATAATTTCTTAAGCTCTTAGTCTAAAGAGTGGGTACTCTGGCTTTTGAGAGAAAAAGATTACTATTATTCAAGTAATTGTCCTTTGTGAAATTTTCGCTCTTCACTAAGTATTGCAATAATTCTTTTCAGGTCAATAACAGGGAATCCAGGAGGCTATAAAAGTGAAGACAATTGTGATAAGGATAATAAAAAGATGGTGAGATATTATGGTTTTAAAATTGTTTGGAATATGACTCATTAATTTTATGAGAACTGTCTCCTCTGGGCAAATTAATTTTGAATACCAATGTACGTGAAAACAAAATGTGAATGTAATGAAGATGACTAATGATATGGTGAAGCAGTTCTCCTCAGATCCATTGAACAATGATTTAATCATTCCATTACGTGATGACATCTTTGATCCTAGGCCTTATCTATTCTTGAACTAAATAATAACCTTCAGTATTGGTGAGTGTTTTTAATTGAGGAGAGTAATGGCATTTATTGGTAGAAAAATTTAAGTTGTTTTTCATAAGGTTACAATTAATTAGATAACTATGATTAAATTTAATGCATCATTTTTCACCCTTAATTTCCTGAATATTAACTTAAAATAAAAAGTATTAATATTAATATTATTAGAATTTTTAAATGTATCATATTAATGTAAGACTATCAATATGTTGTTTATGTCAAGCTTGTAAAATGAATAAATATATTACCAAGAATGACATGAATGTGGACAACCATGTCACTGTTTGGGTGAAATAAGATGTCAAAAGGCCAGTGGGATATTGTTTGTTGATAGAGCTTTCCTATTAATTTTCACTTAATAGACCTATAATGTTGCAGTGGAATTTCCTACGTATTTCATCAATCAATCAGTATTGAGTGGTGATTTCTTCCACTCTAGCCATGAACTGAGCTCTCTTTCTTAGTACCAACGTTCAGTTGAAAAGCTTTGGAGCTAATCTTGAGCTGCTGCTTCTGCTGAATACACATGATAATGAGTAGAGATGGGCCATTCTGAAAATTACTGTGGTATTTTACATAATAATAATAATAATAATAATTGTTTATTCTACGGGTGTTAACCCATTGTACAAAAGTAGTGTTACATAAATAAGAATATAGACATTGTGTCACATAAATAAATATATATAGGGTAGCAAGAGATAACATGTAATCAAAATAAAAAGTTATAAAATAACATATACACATATAAGAAGCATATAAAAATTAATAAGCATTATTTAATACTTTAAAAAATTAAAAGATAGCAGAAGATGGCATGTGATCAATATGATCATATTTTCGAAAAGGCATAAAATAATATACATATAAAAAGAATACAAATATTAATAAGCAGTATTTAACACATTTAAAAAAAGTAAGAGGTAGCAAATGATAACATGTGATCAATAAAAAATTATAACATATCATATGATTAATATCACATTTAGAAATATAAAATATATCAATACAAAAAAATGATCAAAAACATAGATAAGACATACTCTCAAATAGTTCAACTAAAAGGGATGGGATCTGCATAATAAAAAGACAACAATTTTGCCAGACATTTTTTTTTTAAGATAAAAGCAGAGTCAGAATGAATATCTACTGATGGTTCCACTAAGTTATATGTGCGCAGAAGTCTAATAAGGGGTGCATTGAAGGTGAAGTTCCTACCGCAAAATTTTAAATAGAAAAGTTTGGTTTTCCTCGTGAAATTGAGGGTAGTATCAAAGGATAAAAGATGTATAAGGAAAGGACTATTGATTTTGTTATTACATAGCCTGTAGAGAAATAGTAGATCAGCAAGCTGGCGGCGGACTCTTAATGGGTGCAACTCTAAAATTTCCAGAGTCTGCTTATATGGAACATCTACAGTAGGAAGACCAGCATAAAAATTGACTAATCTTAGGAACTTCTTTTGAACTCTGTCTAACTGATTAATTTGGTTTTTTACATAGGGAGACCAGATAATAGAGTTAAATTCAAGGGTAGGTTGTATTAAGGAAGTATATAGGGTCCTTAATATGCAAATATCCTTAGTCTTTTTTGTTAGACGAACAATAAAACCAAGCATACGATAAGACTTAGATGTAATGTCCCTTATATGATGGTTAAAAGTAAGTGACTGGTCAAGAATAACTCCTAAGTCTTTAAGAACCTGTGTTCTTGTAAGTGTAGTACCATATAGAGAGTAATTAAATAAAATAGGTGATTTTTTATGGTGAAAGGAGATGATGTAACATTTCTGGGTGTTAATTGACATTAAGTTATTGATACACCAATCAGATATATTCAGTAGGGAAACATTCAGAGTCTGACAATCATTGATGTTTTGTACTGTATGAAATATCTTTACATCATCAGCGTACAATAGATGTGGTAAAGGGGAGATCACATTGCTTAAATCATTGATAAATATCAAAAACAACAGTGGCCCAAGGTGGGACCCTTGTGGTACTCCTGAACTTGCCTTGAAAGCAGGGGAAGTGATGCCCTTAAATTTAACTAATTGCTTTCGATCAACCAAATAACTTTGGAACCAATTAAGCATAGGACCATCAATCCCAAGGAGCACAAGCTTGTGCAGCAAGATGTCATGATTAACCTGATCAAAAGCTTTTGCGAAGTCAATGTATATGGCATCAGTTTGGTTACCATTCTCTAGGCCATTAACAATATAATTCGTGAACGATAACAAATTGGTACAAGTGGAGAGACCTGGACGAAAACCATGTTGTTCAGGAACAAGTAAGTTTTTTAACAATGGTGCAAGCTTATTTACCACTAAACATTCCATTAATTTAGTTATCACACTTTGTAAAACTATTGGACGGTAATTGGAGATATCGCTTTTATCATTGGATTTGTGAATTGGAACAACATAACTCGTTTTCAGGACATCTGGCAAACAGCCACAGCTAAAGGATAGATTAAGTAGTAAAAATAGAGGATAGGAGAGAGCAGAGTGGCAGCGTTTCATCACAATAGGGGGAATATTGTCTGGACCACAACCTTTACTGATGTCAAGGGACTTGAGGTGATTATCTATATCCTCAACAGTTACACTTAGGTTATTAAAGGTAACCTGGAAGGGGAAACTACAGGAAGGAAGGACCTTAGGGTGATAGTCTGTATAAACTCCTGAGAAATGAACAGCAAATAGTTCAGAAATACTATAAGGGTTATCAGCAATTAAATCGTTAAGAAACATGCAATTGGGAAAAGAGTTTGATTTGCGTAATGAGTTCACATGAGCCCAAAAAGGTTTAACATTGTCAGTTAAATTTGAGGCCAAATTGTTCATGAAAGAATTGTAGCATTCCTTCGCTAACTTCTTGCAACTGGCCCGTTTCTCAGAGAAACAAATATAGTCACTTACATTTCTTGTTATTTTGTACTTTAAATGACAAGTATTCTTAAGTTTGATAAGTGAAATTAATTTTTTAGAATACCACTTGGGGAAGGTAGAACAAACTTTGGTGTATTGCGGCATAAACATTGTAATTATATTTTGAAGGGTGTCCAAAAAAGTTGTGAAGGCTTCATTAACAGTTTTATTTGACAATAAACCAGCCCAATTAATACTTTCCAAGTGCCCATTTATGGCAAAATAGTCACTTTTTGAGAAATCAAAATAGGAGGTATGGTTTTCATTGGAATCTAAATATAGACCACAGTTAAGAGAAAGATAAAAGCTTGAAGCAGGATGGTGGGAATAACAAGGGACCAAGGGATACAGATCAGCAAAAGGAGTCAATGAGGTATTGGTTGTAAGGGCAAGATCAAGCATTCTGCCATGAATATTAAGGATAGAGTTAGCCTGAGTGAGCTGTAAAAAGTTCATTGTGTCCATAAGAGTACTGTACTGAGCAGCTGGTGGATTGAAATCAGGTTCTGACATTCTGTGAAAAAGAGGTAAGTTATAGTCTCCAAAAAATAAATATTCAGCACAGCTATTTCCATTGACTAGAAATTCAACAGTATTACAGTGGGATTCATAGGATTCAATGCTTGAATTAGGAGGAAGATAAACACCACCGATCAATATTCTGGCTTCACCAACCATTATAATTACAAAAACTTGCTCAATAATGCACTGCGCAATCTGAATAGCCTTAGGATGCAATGAAGACTTAACTGCTATCAGAACGCCACCACCCCTGGATTTGTCACATAAGTTAAAATTTCTATCACATCTAAATATCACATAATCAGTTAGTCCTAGCTCAACAGAATTTATGTCTTTGTCTAGCCAGGTTTCGACCAAGACAATAACATCAAAGGCACTGAAAGTAGCACATCTTATGGTATCCAATAATATACTGCAACACCTGAAAATTATGGTTCTTTTCTTTAATATTCATCTTCGTCTCAGATATTTTTCATACCGATATGTTCCAAAGATTTTATTTTAAGTCAAGTCCATGTATATATAATACAATCTTAATTATAAATAAAAGCACATCTCATTTGTGGAATATTTGTGAGGCTATTGTTATCAATGGTTTGAACAAAAACTTCTCATACCAAACAGAAGAACACTGAATTGCATGTGGGCTGCTGTATTTATTTTTTAAATTTTCTTTATTTCTCATACATTATTGTAGCCATTGCATTAGTTTAAGCACAGTGTACCCCTTACTATTGCCATTGACTCTCCTATTAAATCCTTTATTAGCTATTAATTTCGGAAAATCAGCGGAAAAATGTGGTACTTGTTGAAAATTACCATAATTTACCTCAAATGAAATTTATGCTAATTTACCCATCTCTAATCATGATCATAAATTGATTTAATTTTTAACATTATCTAAGTCTCATTGAATAAATTACCTCCATGAGGCATAAAAATTTAGGGCATTAAGTCCAGAAAAGTGGGAAAAGAAAGATGGAGGAGAGCCACCCTTCTCTCTGCACTATTTTTCCAACCCTTATCTGTTGCATGCTGAATGATAAGAATTGTTGTCCCCTCCGCTAAATACTCTGGTGGAGCATTTTTAAAAATTCATATGTTGTTGCATCAATTACCTATATTTTGTGATTAGGGCTTTCAGCTTGGCACATTAACGTGGAAATTGCATATTTGGAGATAAATCAGCTTTGTTTTTACCCTCTTAGTGCGGCCAGCCGATATATCAGCTTATGCACAAATATTGGAAAACTTAAGTAGACTAATGTAATTACAATTATTTTGTAGACAATGTAAAAGTCTTTTATAATTATCACCTATTTCAATTTCTACACAATAAAAAAATGAGATGGATATGTTAAACTGTAACTTTTTTTTTTCCTGAGAGGATACATTTCATTAGATTCCCCTCCGCATTTCTCGCTAGTACCACTGGCAAGGGGCTGCACTAAGAGGGTTAAGTATTTATGATGTTTTGAAAAATTATATTTTTGAATTACACTGTAAGTAATATGTACCTATTACATTAATCTCTATTTAAAAAATTGTGTTGAACTGCTTTAATGTTTCAATAATATAGTCACTCATCATCTTCAGGATGAATATATGGACCAGGAAGTTGTCATAAGCGAATTTATTTTCTCTCCTTTGGTTCAAGTCAGCTGTGATTGGTCAGCACTTACCATTCTTTCTCTAGTTTTCTCAGGGCTAGTTTCCACATGAGGGTAAGCTAAAATCCTTATATTCAGTTAATATGTTTTTTATTAACCTAATTTCCATAGTCTCTTTTACAACTGGGACTAGATTGTAGATGAGGCTGCAGAAATGAAGCTGAAGAAGAAAGGCATTGATCTAGACAAGGCTTTGCCCTGTACGTAGGGTTGTCCCTTGAAAATTGAGATTATCCCAAGTTTTGACTCTTAAAAAAGTTGTTTACTGATATTTTTATTCAATATTTTAATTAGTTAGAATAACTAGTTAGCATACATTATTTCTTTTTGTATTTGAATATGCAAATTATAAAGATCTACTTACTTATATTTTTCATGTCTACAAATTCACGGCTTGGTTATATCCTAAATTAGTACCTCACACTTAAGACCACACTACCTGCATAGAAACCTGATGTGAGGAGTCTAGAAAAACAGTGACAAAGTGCTCATCAGTCAGAGCTAACTTAAACTGAAGGACCGAGTACAAATATGTGAAATATTTCCCCAGATAAAAATATTTGGTCCTCAACTGCTCTGAAGCTGGGCTGCACTTGCTCTGAAACTGGTCTGTAACTATTGTGAAAAACTAGTGTGTATCTGATCTGGAAGTGGTCTGGTACTGGTCTGGATTTGAATTATCTTGAAACAACTTTAAAATCCAGACCAGTTCAGCCCAGATACACAAAACTTCCATATCAGATATTAGTCTTTCAGAGCAGTTACAAACTAGTTTCAGAGCAGTTACAAGCTGGTTTCCGAGCAGTTACAAACCTGTTTCAGAGAAGTTACAGACCAACTATTTCTACCTGGGTTCTGGCTAAAGTATTCACCCTGAATATGATGGCAGACTATGTCATTGATATATTGGTGCGCTTAAATATCTAGCTGGATGTCTGAGAAGGAGAGCCTCTCTGATCTTACAATGTAGCAATTAAAAATATAATTAGAGTTTTTTTACATAAAAATTAATTTTGAAGAATACCAGTGCCTTTTAGAAGCCCTTATTATAAAAGTTAATCATAATACCAAAAAGTAGGAATTCTGGAACTGTTTCATTGATACCATAACTCAGTTGGACATCCAAGAACTCCACATTTTACCATTAGATTTTGCTGTTTGTTCATTTTATCCCCAAGCTTATATAGGTGTACAAGGGTAAGTCAATAAATAACTCGGAAAACTGGATTGAGGCAATAATAATCAAAGTAACTTCCTGAAATTTATTTCACTTTTCTACATATTCACCCAGTAAATTCAGGCACTTATCCAATCTCTTTACAAGTCCTTGATAGTTGGCAGCAAAGAAGTCTTTAGTTTGCTGTTGCTGCCAACGAGTAACCTCTTGGACTATGGCATCATCATTTTCAAAATGTCAGCCACCCAAGTGATTTTTGAGGGGCATGAACAGATGAAAATCACTGGGGGCAAAGTCGGGACTGTACGGTGGATGTTCCA
Source organism: Ceriagrion tenellum (assembly GCA_963169105.1). Taxonomy (NCBI): domain Eukaryota; kingdom Metazoa; phylum Arthropoda; class Insecta; order Odonata; family Coenagrionidae; genus Ceriagrion; species Ceriagrion tenellum. The sequence goes on from OY720644.1 coordinate 57,210,597, forward strand.
AGCGTTCCCAACAAAATGTTTACGACTGATGCTGACAATGAAATGCTGATGTTGGCTACTTATTTATTGACTTACCGTCATATTTTTAGGGCGGAAACTCCTGTAGATGTATATGTATGCAAATAGAGGCAAAATATCTAAGAAAAAATAATTTTGAAATGCATGTTGGAATTTGATTCAAAACATTTCCGTCCATAGGATAAAAATGCAAACTCTGATCTCAACAAATATTTAACAGAAGAGGAGCAGAAACAAATTGAAGACCTGATCGATATATATAGAAGTGTGTTTTGGGGTGTCCCGGAACCTGCTTATCACCGACCTGCTTTGATTGATTTTCCACACCCATTTTCATTGAGTGAGCCATTAATTGACGCAAGTGAGGCAAAAGATGAGGCCCTGCAGGCAACCTATGCTGATTTAAAAATGAAGTCGAGAAATGCAGCAGCAGTCAGCTCTGCAGCAGAAAAGAGTGTCAGTATTGACTTGACAACACCATCAGTTGACATCGCTGACTCATTACCACAAAAATCATGTAGTGGAGTTGACCATGAAGCTCCACTCCATTCTTCTGATTCAAATATCTCTCGTGAAGCTGATAATAGTTATGGACCAATTGTCGGTGATAATGAGCAGCAATCTCTCAAAAATATGCCTGAAGATCATCGCGCAGACTCAGAAAATGGCGAAAGAAAAGCATGTGAAAATACGGATCAGTATTTTGGCTTTCCATATGGCTTAAATGAAGAGGTAAGAGTATTAATAACTTTTGGTGGAATTCATATCAATACATAGCTAATCATTATAGGATATCTAACAGGGTGTGTTTTGTTCATACTCAATATGTATTTACTTCTTAATACCTACTTTAGTCTTCTTCTCTTTCATAAACTATGATATTGCCACTTCACTTTCTCACTTAATCTATCTCTACAGTCCAGCATACTTCCTATCTTGGGACTTCTACATGATCCAAAATGCCTGACTTCAATGACATTATCTATAGGGGCTGTAGTTATTTATCATGATGAAACTGAAATTTTAATTGAACTTTGAAAACAATGGCCAAATATTGAGTGAATTAAAGTCAATCCCGTAAAAATGTTCATATTTTTGTTGAAATATGTAGTAACATTGCCATATTATTTAAATAAAATTATATAAAATGTCCAATTCTCCTATCAATTGTATCCCTCAGAGTTCCTACCATTTTATCCCAATGCAATCCATTGTTTTCAATTTCATTTTTATGGAATAACTATTCTTTTTTCTTGCCACTTATTCGTGCAATGAGACTAGAGCATATGTATGCATATATATGCTATTGTGTATATGACTAATTGATTACTATATGACAAATTTATTTATATTTTTGACAAAACTATGCAATATTGTATCTGCCTTCAGTGAATAAAAAAATTGTTATTATTATTATTATGCTACACAGATTGCAATTTGGACTTTTTTGCATCATCAAAAAGCATTTTTTAACCTTCTTAGTGCAGCAAGCCGATATATCGGCTCATAGGCAAAAAATGAATTAACTTTAGCACACAAATATAATTACAATTATTTTTTGTATGATGTATAAGTCTTTTTCGATAATTATTACCTAATTCAATGTATACACAATAAGAAAAACTGCATATGGATATTTTAAACAATAACTTTATAGAGTGATACATTTCATTAAGTTACCCTCCTTATTTCTTGCTAGAACCACTGGCAGGAGTCAGCACTAAGAGGGTTAAATTGTGTCAAAAGAACAGTGACTTAAATTTTTTTCAATTTAAGTCACTGTTCTTTGTATAATTTTTTTGTAACTGTTCTTTGCACTGTTCTTTGTATAATTTATAACTTTGTAAAATGTATATTAATTTAAGATGTTTGCCGTTTTCTATAATTTTCTTCCAGTGAGGCTGGGAAATTTTTATTTTATTTTCTAAAAGCACGTCTTATTGATTTTTAAGAGATTACTTTCTCGTAATGGTTTAAATCTTATCAGTGTATCACCTAATTTTAATGGTTTATATCTTGTTGATGTGTTCTTGAAATGGGTTTTTCTGCCCATTAACATACATTACATATTATTTTCATATTGCAGTAATGATTACCCAGCTGTGGTAGTTAGGTTATATACAAGCCAGACTGGTTACCCAAAGGCTTTATATTTGATTTCTGCTTTGGGAATGGATGTTGTGTTTATTGTAGTGTTGAGATCTTGGGTTAGATGATGCTATGTTTGATTCTGTACTATTACTTCAAGCTTAATGTAGAGAAGGTCTTATGTACTTTCAAATTAATCTTTTCACCCTTCTCAAAAATGTTTATTCATTTACTTTTTCATTCCGACCTAGATGCCAGATGACTTATTTTCAACAATTTTCACTTTTCTTTAGGAGACAAATCCAGTGTCTGATATGTCCATCGAAGAAATTATCAGCCTTCCTGTAAATCCACAGGGGGTAAATATGTTCAGGAAGCCACTGATTAGACGACCACGGCCCTGGTTAATAAGGCAACTCATGGGATATACACTACGTTTTTTAAGTGTTGTTTTGAAGCTCCTTAAAAGTGTCGGGAAGTCATTATCAGCAACTGACAGAACAGTACTTCTTCGACAAGGAATGACTGGTCTGACCTTCATGAATTCAGTTTTCACCTATGACACGGATGCTGAAGGATGGCCTGAGGTATGATCAACTTATCTTGTAAATAAAGGCATAGAACATTATATTTTTTGTGGTTGTATATGCATAGGTATTCCAAACCCATCGAAGATGTGTTGCAGCTCATTTTTAAATGAATATCTTGTATAAATTAACATTTTTCTGTTTTAGATTGTTATATGTAGCCCTTGTGAGACCTATTTAAGAGTACTGTTCCATAATCTGGAGACCTTATTATGAAAAATACATACTAGCCATTGAGAAAGTACAATTTAATTTTCTGAGAATTATTGCCGATAAATGTCATATTTCCTGATTTAATGGTGATTATAATGATATAATGACATGCCTTAACTTAGCCTACCTCCAACTGAGGAGAAAGCAATTTGCCATCATTTTTTAGTATTGTATTTTAAATAATTACATTAAATTTCAAATTCTCCTGTCAGTTGTATCTTTTAGAGTTCCTACAGTTATATCCTGATGCAGTTCATTGTTTTCAATTCTATTTTTACAAAGTAACTATTTTTTTTCAGACCAATATTTTCTGCAATGAGAAACAGCAACACACATTACGACTTAGACTTTTTCACCTCATTGAAAAGCATTTTTTTTTGTTAAAAGAGTAGTGGCATAAATTTATAGTAATGCAAGATTTATTGCTGTTTTCTATAATTTTCTTCCCATGAGGCTGGGCAAATTTTTTTTTTTATTTGCTTCTAATTTAATTTATTTTCTAAAATCAAGTCATATTGATTTATATTAGATCACTTTCTTGTAACGGTTTACATCTTATCAGCGTGTCGCCTTATTGTAGTGTTTATATCTTATTCATGTGTTCTTGAAATGTTTTTTTCTGTCCATTAATAAGCATTATTATATAAGCATTTATCTCTGCTAATTTAATTGTGATTGATTGCTTATTTTACAGAGAGTTTTCCCACCCTTACCTTTGGTTCTGCAAGAAGAGGACTCTGGTGCATCTGATCAGCCCGAGTATCTTCAGGGTACCGTCATGCATTCAGACGAGGTTGCTTCCGTTGTACCCCCTGATGTGTTGGAGCATCAACTCACATTTATCCGTGGAATGAAAACATTAGTTGGCGATGACTGCACATCTGTTATTTTGTTAGTGGCCATCATGCTTTTTGATCCAACACAAGAGGGTCTTGAGCACCCTCAGGCTGTGGAGGAAATACAGGTATGAGATAATTCAACGTGATGAACTGGTACTTGATGCAATTGTGGCATAATGTACTCTTGAAATCACTTTTATGAGTAGAATCCTACTTACGTATGTGTTGTAGACGAATATTAATCATCTGAAGTTTTTAGACTGCTCTGTCTCTTTTGTGCAATTTAATTTTACCTTGCATAATTCACCCATGAAAAACAATATTCATTGGGGAAATTGCAGTTTATGGGAAAAATTAATTTTTTGCACCCCACCTATTACCCTTCTATGCTGGTTATACTGGCACAAAGGAGTGATATAATGTAAGAATAATAATTTATTATCCTTTTCAAATATATTTGTGATTGGCCCTTCGTGAGTGCTCAGAACAGTTCGAGCGGTATCACGGCATGAGGTGGGGCCTTCAACACCAGGGGGACAGGGTGGGGCGAGATAGAGAGAGAGGTGGATGTTGCCTTGTTTTCTCATAATACTTTGTATGCCAATGGAAGTGAAAGACTGCCTCTTTGTAAGATTCCACAAGCCACCATGTGGCCCATTGCAAAGGACAAGGGGCTCAGCTGGCACCGCGGTTGAAGTGATTACCCCTTCTCATCCCTTTCTCACCCCACTCGCACTCCTTATCTCAATTAGTCTCTCGGGTCGTAGAAAGAATCATGCATGATTGCTCAGTCAGTGACTCAGAAGTGGACTTTTGAAAACAAAAGTCATATCTTATATTTGTAAAATTACTCTAACAAACAAATGTTTAATTCATTTTATGTGGATCATGCCAATTAAAAACAAATACAAGCACCATCCCAGACAGCACAAATTTGGAAGTATTACTGTAATATAGTCATTTTACAATCGTATTACAAAAATAGGGCATTCGTATTCCAATTGTATTACCATCGTAATACTGTGTCAAATGTCCGCTAATACAATCATATTACGGTTAGTATTACAGAGCCAAATTACAATCGTTTTACAAATTGTAATACGATGGTATTACTGAGGCAAATTACAATCGTTTTACGAATCTTATTACGGTGGTATTACTAAGCCAAATTACAATCGTTTTACGAATTGTATTACGGTGGTATTACTGAGCCAAATATAATTGTTTTACAACCTGAATTTCTTTCGTATTACCAGTGTAATACAATAGTAAATAACATTATACTAGGTACAGGCAAAAATAAGAGTATATTTGCTGTTTAATGATATTATTTTATTCACAAAAAAAATTGTCACAATCAAACGTACATAAATATCACCCTTGAAGAATACACATGGTACATACATAGTCTGTGCCTCTCCTAGCACTTTATCCTTTGTTAGTTGTATCCTTTGTTGTTTGAATTCACTACAAAACGGTTACCTACTTTTTCCTACAACGTAAGTTCAGAAAAAAATTCGTCAGTGGGAAATGAAAAGTACTACAAATAGGAAATAATGAGATTGGTACACAAAATATTGAGAGAAGCAAGCACGAAATAGTCAGTTAATAACTATATTGAGAGCACTTCGAATGAAACTGAATGAGTTCATGAAATTAATCGTGAAACCGCAAGGTACGAACGAACGAAATTTTTACGAAAGAAAGTATGCATGACCATAAAATAGAAACTGTTCTGCTAACTACGAATAATAACTGACGGATATTGTACCGTCCACTTTATTAAATCAGCACAACGTACGTGTTTCAGCTGGCACGCGCGGCCATCATCATGGTTGCGTGACGGCAGAAACACGACTTGTACGAAGTTAATGAATCTAATATACAGGCTCATGCATCGTGTAAAGAGGCCCTATAAACCACGCTCCACAAATGTAGACAATTAAAATTATTACACGCAGAGATATAATAGAAAATTTCATAATCTTACACTTACCTTAATCTATAAACGGTAGCAAACAATTTTAGATTTCGCGCTCCCTTAGCACGGTTGGAGTGCAGATTTAGCCCAGTCACAGTACAGATTTTCTGTATGGGCGTTTACACTTGTAATTCGCTCTCGACTTCGCTCAAAACCAGGATAAATCCTCAAAAACTCTATTACACGCGATCAAACTTTAGCGGTGGAATAGCAGTTAATGGCGGAATATATACTGCTTTGGCGGTAACAATAGCATTATTGGCTGTACAAAAAAGAACGTGTACACCACGTGGTACATATATGCCCCTTTGCATGCGTGCGCACAATGTTTTGTATTATTTCCGGCCTTACACTTGTAATACAATGGTTTTACCAATTGTATATTCCTGGTATTTTGATGCTGTTTTACGATAGTATTACCACCGCTCTTTTGCAGGCGTGCGCACAATGTTTTGTATTATTTTCGGCCTTACAATTGTAATACAATAGTTTTACCAATTGTATATTCCTGGTATTTTGATGCTGTATTACAATAGTATTGCCACTGCTTTGTATGAAATATGTTGGAATACAATTGTATAACAATATTTTTTCAAAACATTATACAATTCGTAACTGTACAAGAGATTTACAATTAGTATACCAGCGGTTGTGCTGTCTGGGATGTAGTTTCATTGATTTCTGACTATTGCCATGATTGAACGAAGAGTTTCTTTAAAAGTTTTTGCCATGCTCTTTGGCTAAAATACAACAAAAGTGTATGCTATTTGGTCTCAAATCAATCAGGAACTTATAAAATAGATGTTAAATTTAAAAATACGTCCGATGAAAGTTAAGGAAAATATACTTGCCAAAATTAACTTCCCTTATGAGTCCACTAACGTGAAGGAAAGATAGTGGAGTGACACAGGGAAGAAGGAAAGGTATTAGGTTAATAGGAAAATGTGGGTAAAATGTTAGATCGAAGGAAGATCATCAAGGCACAACAAGCGAAAGAATGCAATGGAGGTTTGCCAGCACAGCTAACTGACTCGTGAAGCTTACATGACGGAGGCCTGAGAGCAACTGAATTTCCAAGAGCCCAGGCTCTGCCTACTGCATTCTGGTTGGTTTTCAAGAAGTCATGTGCCCTCTTCCCTCACCCCCAAAAAACTTAGGTCTGCCTCTCTATCGCAAAAATATTTGAAAAGGATTCTAATTTTAGCTTAGTAGTGAGATTTCTATCATGCAAATTAGTAATATGTTTTCTCTGAAAAAAATTCAAGCAATATGTGTGTATTATTGCAATGGATTTTAACTTGCATTAATACTACTTGCTGAATAGTCGGTACTTACTTTAAAAAATAAACATTAAGCAAAATTAATTGAAATTAACTGTATTTGCTGGCATTGAGGATGCACTGATGTCAAGGATGCACTCCAATTTTTTGAAAAAAAATTTTGGAAAAAGTTTCTATGGATTAAAAAGCAAGAGAGGTATATTGGTGATCCATGTTGGTGTCTACTGGACCAGGAAACGATTACTGTTTTTCGATGCATTCCACCACATTGAAATGACATGAAGTATTTATTACAGTGGTCAATTCACTCTTCTTATTCTTACTGATACTTAAATGTTCATCTTACCTTCTAAAATTATCAGTAACCTTCAGCGTCGAAGACAATGTAGTTTTGAGAGACTTAATTCAGATAAAAAACCATATCCTTGTTGCAGACAAATACGGTACGTACTAAACTTTTGGAATTAAATTAATGGGTTTAAGTCAATGGGTAAAAAGTATGTTTTGTTTCGTAGACGAGTGGGATCTTGTCATAACCCATTTTGTTCTCAATTTTTTCTTTTACTTTCATATTCATGCTACACTCAACTGCCAAACAGGGAAATTATTGCCACCTATTGAAACAGTATGTTGGATGGAAATTCAAGAATGGCTCGCCACCAAATCCTGGTCTCGGAAGGCCTTACAACTTTACACCACTGTCATCTTTACCTCAGGATGTTAACGCTTCAGTCAAGTCTGCCCCAGCTGATGACCTCAGTAGAAATGCTGAAGCTGAAAGTAGAAATATGTCTGAGGAATGTAATGAGCTACCTCATATGAAGGATTTACCAGGGACTTCAAAAATGAAAGAGATAGATGGTTGTGATGGGAAAAATATATTCAGATTCAAGAGACCAGAGGGTATGTATTACAGTCCACCCTATCCCCCGAGTCCAATCAATCCAGTATCCATTTTCCCATATCTGATGACAAGGTTGGCTGATCTCCAACAGATAGCTCACGGATACTCCTGCACACCATTCCTTCTGCAAGGGTCGGAGGTGGACGAAATCGCTAGACTTGTGGCCAGAATAGAAGTGTTCATGTCTGACATCATTATAGCAACTGAGCCCAGACAGGATTTCAGTGATGGAGGAGGCAGTGATGGTGGAATAGGAGGAAGCGAGGGTAATAAGGACACATCCGACGATGTGGGACCTGGTGCATCAATACCTTGGAAGGGGACTTGTGGTGGGGAATTTGTGGAAGGAGAAAGCTCACAACATACTTTTGGTGGTGAATCTCTGCAGAATGACCAAATCACAATCGATCGTGAAACCAATTGGGATTGCGTTCCAGAGCAAGACTTTGACTGGGAGAGTTATTCAAGTGGGGATGATTCAAATAGTATTGGTTCTCAAAACGCAATGAGCATTGGAAGTTCCTTTGACGACCTTGTTGGAGTTCTCCAGGCCGAGGGGAAAAAGCTGAGCAATTGTATGGATGGTGGACCAGAAGAGGAATTGGAATCTCTCGACATATGGGAAAAGGATGGCACCATTCCTAACTTTCACGGAACAGAAGCATACTTGGAGAGTATCGTTAGAGATAATGTCATAGATGATGAAAAGATGCAAATGAACGCTTTGGAAATTGACAAAAGTGTGAGCAATGTTAGTCACCATCCAAGTGATGATAGGTTTGATGTTGAGCAGATAAAAATTTCTCAGAATGAAGTGCATATGGGGGACTCTGGTAGTAATGTGCAACACATGAAGCTAACCTCTTGTGAATTAAACAATTCAGTTCCTCTGTCAAATTACATCGATAGTCAGTCCAGCATAGGGGTAAGTGATGGCTGGGAAAAAGGTTTACATGATTCAGAGGTTACTTCAAAGTCACTGATGAAAGTGAATCAGTGTAAAGTGATGGATAGAGATGAGAATGTACCCCAGTGGGAAAGAGCAATTCGAGAACAGAGTTCACTCATTATTGGTAGAGAAAAACCTCTGGACCATCCTCATTACAATAGAACAGAAAAAATATGTCACATGAAAGATCATGCTATCCAGAGGAAAGACCTGCAGTTTCCATCCTCAGCAGATGAAATTGGAGATCATAGTGCAAATGCTTTCTCAAGACCAGAAGTTGAGAATCATAGTCTGTGGGATAGGATAAAGGCTACGGGTAAGGCACTGCTCGGCCTGGATTCTTCCAGGCCTGTATCCCATCAGGGGGTTTTTTATAAAGGAAGGAGCAATGTGAGTGAACAAACAACCCTACAACAATGTGATGGAGATCTGGAAAACTGGTTAAATCCTTTGGAGAGGCCAGATTCAAACTCCAGTGGCTATGTTTCCACAGTATCATCTCCACCACTGCCATTGAATGCTCGGAGAGAATTTGATGCATATGATAGTGGAGGAGATTGGGAAGACCTTTTCCAAAAACTGTGATTAAGTAAGAATTTTATTATTTATCATTATCAATTTGTTGCCTATGGAGAGGTGAGACTAATTTTTTGAAGCCACTAATGATGATATCACCTATGAAAATCGGTGAGCTCAATGCAGCTTGAGATGACTGATACATTCCTTTGTTTTAAAAGTGAATTATACCAAATTATAAAGTTTTGATTTAAGAAAATGAATCTATATTTGCTGTGACAATGTATATTGTAATTTTTTCGAGCAATGACCCAAGTTAAATGGTTCTGGGGTATATGACAAAGTATTTCATCAAAGATATTTTCATACTTTGCATTTTATGAACCATGCATAAATGATTACCGTTAAAAGTGTTGTGTGTATGTGTTTCCAGTCACAAGTATGTATGTATCTGTGTATGTTGACTTGTTCCCACAGAAATCTTAGGTAGCATTGTTGAATGTGCAGTTCTCTCAGTGGAGTGAAGTATTTTTGTGAGTGCATACACCTAGAGACTTCTAAGAATCAAGAATGTTTTATAATGTTGTTGACTTTTAATGGTGTGTTTGGAGTTCCTGTGGTTAATGTATGAGTGTACTATTTGATGTGTGTAATTGCTGTTCAGTTGTTGGTGCCTCTTTGTTAATGTTTGAGAATGGTTGTTGCATTAATTCAAATTCAGGTAAAATCTTTTCTATCATGAAAAATGTATGAGACCAAAGTGTGTATCTGGCGTTTGATATTATGACGAAAACATTGTTTGGCCAATTTTTTGTCATTAAACTTTGTTACATGGAATAGCATTGTGTATTTCTGAGAGAGATATGGTGATTTTTAACTTCGAGTTCAATTCAACCCTTTCATTCTCAGATAATTTATAGTGGGCTGTGTAAAGACAGCAAAGGCCATTTTCTCGTACTTTCAATCAAATTACATGAACTACCCTGATAGCCAATTTTAGGGTTTGTGGCACAGGGTGATTCCTCGCAAGTCATGCAATATTTGATCCAGTTATTTGGTAAAAACCTAACACCCCTTCCGCCACTAGGCATGTACCGAATAGTAGTCAAGAAAGCAATGCACAGATTAACCAGAATTGTGGAGTATTGCTCATGTTATCTTGTCTATCAATATGATGTTAATGTTATGATTAAAAAATGTTTATATTCATTTATTCTAAGGGTAATTTTTCAAAAATTTGGTTTTTTTGGTAAACAAATAGAGAAAGGTGATGTATTTTTAATGCAGTTATTGAAGTCTGTTTGGTTTCTCCACTGGGTCAAAATCTGCATTTTTTCCAACATTTTGATGTATGAGTTGACCATCATCATCAGGTCATTCAGCCTGTATGTCGTTCACTAATCCAATACTTGTATGTCGAATTATGGGGAGAAATGCCAAGTTTTACTCGGTGGAGAACCTGAACAGACTTCACTGACAGCATTTGCTGGGAAAGCATCAGATCTTTTTTTCATTCTTTATGCATTTGCAAAGTCAATACTAATATCACTACATGTTTCACAAGGCTTCCCAATGAATAGGCCAGTGACATTTATTGCACCCCTGTACCTTATGCCAATAGATCAACACACTGGAAGCTAAAGTGTCAAGGTTTAAGATTATCTAGCAGAGATGAATGTAAAGTGATTAAGGTAATAGGTATACATATATTTCATTTAGGGTTGTGGACATAATTTTGAACTAGGTATGTACACCATTCAGAATTGTTACCATAATTGATGAACTAGATTATTGGCTGGCCTACTACCCAATGAACAAAATACATCAATGGTGATTGAAGAAATTTGACAGGGCTATCTTTGAGAGTAGTTCCTTTCAGGTGAGTAATCTCTTTAAAAATCTTCTACATTGACAATTCTCATCTCTATCCATCCTTGAATCCTCTAAGTCTCTTCCAGTCCATCCTTCAAAACCCCCTGTAAATTTTACCTCACCAACCCTGCCAGCCATTCCCATCAGTGTGTAAACAATGCTGGTTATTTGTTGCCTCCACATGGAAACTACCATTGAGGAAAACCATTCAAATCGTTTCCTTTCACTTTCAGGATTGAAAGTAGAGAGACATGTGTGATTCTTCTGTTTCCTTTGTTTCAGGTTTCCTTTTCTGGATATGTGATGTAGGTATTAGTGTTCCTATTGTGCTACCATGGACAAAAGACTGATGAGTCACCAGGATTCCTGATGGAATATTTCCAGCGTTATCTCAATGTTTGAAAGCCAGATAGAATAATGACTGCAAATGATTTTTAAGTTGTCTCTGATGGTTATGAAGAGCATTGTTGTCCATCACAATGTACTTTCTCACTCCAAATGTAGAAGTCTATACATATCAAATAGTTAAGGTGCATTTTTATGAAGTTGTACCTTTAACAATATTTATTCTAATACTGTCTTTCCAGTCGAAAAAGCTCTTCAAAGCTCTATGGCTTTAGAGATTCTCAATCCTACAGATGAAAATCACATAATATATGCCTAGGGTCCATGGTATGTGCTGGAGTAGTTTGAATATGTTTACTGAGTTGAAAAATAAAACTTTAAGGTTCAATCTGGTGAAGAAATAACTATAAAAATAAATGAACTCAACAGAATTAAAAATGTAAAAGAATGCATAAATACAATAATTATAATTTTTTTTAAAGTGACCAAGCAAATGAAGTGTTGAAAATAGATAGCAAGGTTTTCTGTACTTGTTAATAATGCTTTTCATAATATCCTAATAAATACACGATTGGAGGGAGATTCATATATAATCTCCTAGGGTTATCTGTCAGTTGATGAGGCGAAAAATACTCCGTTGTCAACTACTCATATGATAACTGCATATGAAAGCATACTTCAAAGTTATTGATATAAAAGGGAACTGAAAAATTGGTCTGGAAGTCGGGAAAAAGTCCGGGAATTTTATTGTTGGCCAAGGAAAAATTAGCCACATTCGAATTCGATTTGGCATGTGACTTGTTCGTCTGCACTACAGATCCCAACTTCATTGTGCTGAGGTGTGAGCCTTGCACCAAATAACTGGGTAAGAGGAAGGGGGATACAGCATCAAAAAGACCAAAAATGCGGAATATCAATGGAGAAAGATAATGTCAAAAAAGTAAGAAAGAGTAATCCCAGGATTGGAAGCTTGAAACACACGACCCTCTCCTTGCTTCACAGAACATATCTGAAAGATAAGATCCCCAAAGCTCTGGACTCAGCAGTTGTTTCTAAAACACCAGAGTGCTTCGCTGACCTCATATTCGAAAATCCCCCTAGGAAAGCGTTGGAGGGGAAGGCGTTGCCGCCAATTTTGAATGCTTTGGCGCAAGCAAAACTCATGAAACTGCGTGCTAGAGCTTAGGATTACCCAAATTGTAGCCTAGTAGTAGGATATGTGCATAATGTAAGAGTCTCTGTTTGTAGATGAAGGATTCTTTTAGTCTTTGTTCGGATGAATTTTCCAAATAAGATTTTGCGCCGTGGCGATACTCGTCGAAAAAAAGCCAAAATTCATCAATTTTGACGAGAGTTTTCTTAACTTGGGAATTTGGTAGAGAAAAATGTCCCGAGGAAAGCAAATATTGAACTTTTGTTCAAATCAAAATTAAAAAATATCACTGCATAACCGTAGTCCGGGAATTAGAGATGGTGTGCAGTGGCTTTTTTTGGTGAGGTAGGGAGCTCCCTTAAGTATGGAATGAAATATCACTGTTCAAAGATTTGAAACGCTTACCACCATAGCGAGAACCAGCTATCAAGATAAATTTGTATGTGATGCTTTACTTATGCTCTATTTTATGTACAAGAACTGATGTACCTATACTGCACATTTTCCCTTTAAAAGAAGGTAATAAAAGAAGTTGTATTAAACCATAATGCTCATTATTCCTTTACTTTTCTTGAAATGAGGTGATTTTTAAAAGTCAGGGAAAAATGTGTGTTTTGGTCTGGAAAGTCAGGAAAAAGTCAGGGAAAATCAAAACTGGCAATGCGTATCAACCCTGTACAACAACTACTGGTTAGCATTTAACCATCATGGTCATTGGGACAAAATGGAAATCATAAATGAAACTTTGCCATGAAAGACTTAATATCTTTGGTCAAAGTTGACACCTTTTCCATCAAATAATGTTCAAGTCAACTATCCCAGAGTCTGATGATAGTAACATACAAACCCAAAGCTCTCAGTAAATATTAAGTTAACAGAAAGGTCAGGTCATATAGCAGTCAACATTAACTGGGCATTGGTTTATCAGGGCTTTGGTTTGCTACAGGACCTTTTTTCAGGAGTGAAGCCATGATCAGCAGCAGCATATCCATCCTGAAACGGGTCTAATCACCAGATTTCACCAGTTTCCTCCATGCATATGTGATCAATGCTGGGAGTAAATCATACACCTAAGCCACATGGAGTGCTACATCAACAATCTGACAGCCCAATGAAGCCAGAGAATCACATATGAGAAGGAGGAAGCATTATTGGGATTCCTACTGAATTGAGAGGTTGATCGGTACCATTATTTTTAGGGCCAAGACTGCCCCATGAGCATGAAGCTGAATACAATTTCAAATTGCCACCTCTTGTGTTCATCAGGGGTGGCTAATGTAAAATTTTTCACCGTAGCACAAATTATTCTTAGCCCCAGCTTAGTCTCATCAGCCAAAATTATCGTGAGGCTTCCTACAACTAATCTTATCATTTATCAATTAATAGTATATTATCAAGTGAAGTCCGCAGGGGAATTGAATTTTAAGAGGAGACCCTGATGGACAAGTGTCCCCTCGTACTCCTCCTCATGGTATCTGAAGAAAACAGAGTCATTAGGGCCTCCTGTGAGTGGCGGAAGTCGCTTGCTCCAAGGATCCAGCCAACCAACCTGGCGGGGGGCCACCTGCGGAAATGAGCTTCTTTCGTTGTTCATAGTAGGGGGACACAAATGGCTGCCAGTGAATGTAAGTGGCCGATGGGCAAGGGTGGCTTGCAACTACTCTCTTCAACGAAGCAGAATTCAGGCTTTGATGCCAAAAAGCAAAAACCTGGTTTCTTGGTTATTACATGGTCAAATTAATTGTGACCGGGTTTTGTATCTACCCTGTCCTTACCCTTTCCCTATTGGTTCAGAGCCACTCCTTCTTTTGCCTATGGACTGTCCCATGGGATTAATTGCTCAGCATAGGTGCCCGTGGTTTGTCCGGTGAAGCCTTCCATATTAACTATTAATGAATGATATTGGCAGTAACTTGGCACAATTCCTTCATAATGAAATGATGATTTAGTCAGTAAAATAATAAGTAATAAAGTAAAATAATTAAAGTTATTAATAAGTAATAAATCTTTTGTAGAAAACTAAGTAATTCATCATTTCATTTTGAGGTTTCCTAATAAATTAAATTTGCTATAGTATTTTGTTACAAACCACAATACCATCATTTTCCAAACTATTTTATAATAAACTTCTACTTGAAATTATAAAAAGAATGCTTTAATAACTCCACCACTGCTGGTCGCAAGCATGAGGCCTCATCTTGTAAGTTATGAGGAGAGAGAGAAGATATGAACCTTGTTAAAAAAAACAAGGTCCATCTGGCTCCACATGGTAGTACCGTGTTATAGGGCCCCTAACTAGGTGTAAATGGTCTTCAGGGTGGAAGAGGAAATATTTCCCCAGCATCTGAGAGGGTGGAAGAGCCTTGGGGAATAAACCCCAAAGAAAAAAAAACCAGGTGCGTCTGTTCCAATACCGGGCAACTTCCTGGTTAGCATCTAATTCCATGTTAGGGTAGGTTGCTCTTTCAAAACTTCAGGTCTCACAAACTTGGTTTTACTCCAGAATAGGACCTATGTCTATCCTAGAAACCCAATCTAACACAACTATCATGATGGCAAAAAAAATGGAAATTAGCACCCCAGCCTGTAAAATCCAGGGCTAACCCTTTGGTTCATTTTGGGCGAAGCATTCTGGGGGCCACGCACCATCATCCTATTTAATAAATTTTGGGGTTTTTATTATATTTATGTACTTTTTAAAGATTTGTTTGAAGAAAAGAAAACTTGTGTTTCATAGACCACAGTAATTACGGGAAACAATTATGGATACTTTTCATGACATATTAAATAGGTTAAAAAATAGAGAGTACCAATTTTTCCCCATGCTGACATCATAATCCTTTGATCACCTTCGTGTTTTGTAAAACACCTCGCCTAATTTTAAAATTTTCCAGGTTTTTCTTTGCTTAGGTGGGTACTTCAAAATCTTCCTGCTGATCAGAAAAACTACTGATTTTTAATGTATTAATACCTTGGCCAGTAAACACTTCATTAAATAAAAAAATGCTAATCTGTATAATTATTATAAAGGTGATTTATTAGTACATCTACATACTACCCTGCGAGCCACTGCATGGGCATGTGGGACAGAGTGGACACCAGCCGGGCAAAGATGTAAGGGATAATGTTTTGGGAGGTTAAATGGTGACGTGCATTATGGGAGTGTATTTAGTGGAGCTCAGTTTTTATTGTGGTTGCTTGTTGTGCATGCAAAGAACCCAGGAAATTAAATAGTTCCATCTGCTAGAGCTAGTACCCCCCTGCTTTTAAGGTCACCATTTTCTTCATTCCAGAAAACCTCCATTTTTTGTTTTACAAATATTAATCTTCATTCTGTATTTCCTGCCCAGATTTTCTAATTCTAGCCATCCTCGGGATGTGTGACTAACAGCAAATCCTGGCCATCAAAGCACCTTTACTTGAAACCATTACATGTGTTTACCCTTTGTTCTATTTAGCATGAGAGGTCCTACCATGAGCAATTATCTTTAATTCTAAGTCAAGTCTCTTGCTCAACGTCTCCGTCAGTGGAAAAGGTAACTAAGTAGTATCACCAGCTCCTATGTTAGACAGGAAGATTGTGATTGTGAGACACAATCCTCCTCATTATAGCTTCATTTTTGAGCCAGTCAACTTTCCCCTAATGTCATTGATAGCTACTAACGGAGAGAACCTACCAGTATAATAGTATTTTGAGGGTGATGTGACATGGGTATAGGAGGGGTGACAAATAATCTCGGGGGAACTTTAGCTCCAGTTAACGTGGTGAATTGAAAATAGCTCGTTCAAATCAGCACATTTGTGGATTTTGGACGCAGATATTTGGGTATTTTTACATTATAGACAGTTGTGCTCGATGAAGTCAATTTTGGCAGGCTCTTTCATAATTGTTTTGAACAGTACATTCAGCAGCGGGTTAGGACGTACAAATGAATAATTACGGTATGAGGGTGGACCCTGTCTGAAGAACATTTACCGATATATTGGATTACTGGATCGGATAAACTGGACTGGATTTAACAGCGTTGTACAACATAATTGTAACGAACAAAATAGTTTCCAAAGACCCCCTAATTTCCTATCACATTCCTACTCCACTCTGGTTTGTAAAGATGTTTGGTTTAATTCACCAAAAGGAATGATGTAACCACGAAGGTCATAAATTAAAGCATCACACTACATGATTAAATGCTATTGACAGGCTTACGCAATAAAATTGTGGGTATTTCACAATACCAAATACATAAGCTCTACTACGGAATCGAACCATGAACGCGAAACACGAACTAAAAAAAAAACTTCACATTTAAGGAAAATTTATAATTTACGATGAAATATACAACACTTACGAGAGCCTGTTAATTACTTTAGAATCAATTTCTGACTTTTAAATCCCCATGAGTACTTCTAATACACTAATCTTTCCCATTTGCACATTTCTATTTCTTTTTGTGAAGGAAATTTCGGAGCACTATTATTTCCCATAATGCCATTGTCCATCATTTGGCGTAGTAATATACCACGGGGAAGATGTACACTATTTCGAGGGGGCCGAGTAAATTTGTTGCTAAGACGAGGAGAGGTATGTCATGTAATGAGTAGATTCCTAAAGAATGCTGAACTATTGTACTAAATGTACCCGCATGATAATGGATTACTTGAAACTGCTATTCGTTTATGTATTGCAAAACAAAATTTGTTACGACTTTCTTCTTTTCTCCGCCACGGCATGATAGGTCTTCCGCAGAAATTGGAGAGGTTGGAAAATCTGCGGGATACTACTGCGAAGAAAGGCTGTGATTTAGAGGAGGAACAAGTAATGAAGTGAGAACGAATGATTATTTTGTAATTGATAATTCTTGTCGTATAGTTGTTGCGCATTTTAACCCAAATTTCTTGGCCTGATAATCTCTTTTCTTCGAGCGCTTTTTATCATTTTTTGTTCATAGTTGTTAAATCGTCTCCGCGTTTTGAACTTAGAACATTGGCATTGATTGAGTGTAAATTTTACGTTTAGTCTCTGAGCTAATCATGTTCCAGAGAATCGGACTTCGGCCTTTCATCACGTTGGTCACTCATTTAAATGACCTTGCTTTCTAGTAATTGAGGTGGTTTAATTTTTCCTTACTCTTCTCTTTCATATCAGTGGACCCAAGCCAGTATTTCATTTAGTCAATGGAAAAAGGTCTGGCCCCTACCAGAGAACACAGCAGGAAGTCATTACTCCGCAGCACGAAGATTTGATCAAATTCATATACGATTGTGAGTATCCAGACGGATGAATTTCGATGTAGCTGTCGCTCATGTTTGGATTTAGTCGTGATTTTTTCGTGTGGAAGTGGTGGGTGAATGTTATTAGAAATGCCATGGTTGTCTTAAGTAATATGCTGGTTTAATCATTTCACTTAATGTTAAAACATATAATTTCTGTTCATTTACCCCATATGTTCTTTTTCTATCAAATTTAGCATGGAACAGGGTGTGTAAAGAATACGAAGAGGAAGGTGGTGATAATTGCCATGGTATGTTTTCTAAAATATATTCTGCTAAACCCTACCTCGTTACGATATATGGTTGTAGTAACATGCCAACTTTTTAAATATTTGATGAATTGCCAAATGTCGAGAACAAAGCCGTCAGTTACCTATGAGATTATGATGTATCCACTCTTCGTGAAAATAAGTGAATTTTCTGCTTTGGAATTCAATGAATGAACCTTGATCACAAGTGAGTGGCAGACAGTAATACTAGGGAACTGAGTTATTTTGTCACCTAAAGTAATGTGCCTGCCCTCTGAAGGGGTGAAGCATGTTTTACCTATTCATTGTGTATTGCATATTCAATGATTTTCTGAGGTGAGAGAAACTTTCAAAACTGAACAGTTGGACCAATCTAAGCCTTCAAACTCTAAATTCAAAATAAATTAACCTAATACAATTATAACATTCTTGTGAACGTTAGCGACATTTTCTTCCTCTAAATTGTGCTTCCAGTGTGTTTTATATCTTGTGTTTGCTTTTTTGCCATCTTAATTGCGTGTAATATTATCTCAATTATTTTCCTGCCCTTTGAAAATACTTTGTTATCAATGCATGGTAGTCATTAATCCTTAGCACATGACAAAGTATGCATTTGCATGTATTTAAATCACGAATTATATTTTTTTCATTCTTAGGTTCCACGTCAGTTATCTACTATGAAGATGGAGAGCCAAATGGTGTCCTTCAAGGTAATTATTTCCGTAAATGATTAGCTGGCCCTCAGTGACTTGTTTACAAATCTAGAAGTTACCGGGACTAGTCACAGTATTTTGTCTCATACAGAGTCACCCATTGTTGCACTTGAGAGGAAAAGTTCCATAGAGGGAAAATCAATAGCCCTGACCAAGACTTAAATTCAGATCCCTCAATATTGTGTAGAGTCCTGTAGCCAGTCAATCCATGGTGGCTTCCTTCTTCTGAATGGATTTTTGAGGGCTTTAAAGGAACTAGATGTTGTAAACTGTTGGGAATGTCATGTTACAGCAGTCGGAAGTGTGGACTTGGTATCATCTTTGTTGAGGTTGAAGTTATTGCCATTGCTAATCCTGGTACAGATTCAAAAGTTGAAACTTTCACTATGTGGAAGGTATCTGCAGTGACTGATGAAACTAGTTTTATATTATATAATAAAATTGTGGAAATTATGAAGTTTGGCTTACTACAATAGTCCTGGTATCTTCAAAATTTGTGAGAAAGAGTGAACTCTTTATTGGACTCAAATTTTGGCTTATTGCTAAATTTTGTTGATTACCTCTTCCCAGGTTAGTCCTTATTTTCTCAATTTTTTCCCCTTTCAGATTTCAAACCTTTTGACCTGGAGTCGTGGTGGGGTAAACGCCTCTTTAACAATATCACCAATTCCATATAATGAAAGATACAAGTTAGGAGTACAAGACAGGACACCAAGTTCTACAGCCTGTCCCGGATGAGTACCAGTGCCAAGAGAATGCATCAAGACTGGATGGTTTCTGTGCAAAGAGGTGGACCCTGCCTGGAGCAGTTCGCAATCTGCTGATGAGGTTTATACATGGCTCACTCTCATTTTTCGGCTTGGCCTTAATTTTCTGAAGCACACAGCCATCTCTTGTGTCCAAGTAAATGTAGACTCCCCTATTAAGACCACATATTGTATTTTAAGGTTGCAATGACAATTTCTGATGACATACTGGTTCAAACAGGGTGAGTTATCGATTGCAGACATTAAGGGTGTTAGTTGCTCATTGATTTTCATAGGCTATAGAGAATCTGAGGTAGTTGGACATATTTGTTCAGTGGAAAGAATCTCGTGGCACAAGACAGAGCTGGAACTCTGCATCTGCCCACGTAATTGAAACCATTGTCAATGGTTCCCATCCTCTCTCTATAGCATAAATCGATGGACTTATTGTCTCAATAGTAGACATGTCAGTAGCCACGTTAGCATTTTTCTTCTGAGGTAAATAATCGTTGGGCCATAGCCATGCACGATTTAAAGTGCTTGCTTTTTGATGCTGCCAAATGGTGCTAGAATTCCCAATCCTCCTTGCTGTGAGCAAGTTGTCCAGTTTTATAGCAAAATGTATAAAAAATGTATCATTCCAGTCCTATATTTTTTCATCTTGTGAAGTTCGTAGTCAATGAACTGGGCACAAGGTTTTATTTTCTGCCTATCATAATCTAGGTAGATGAGATTCATCATGTATATAAATGACCCATGATCGTTCGGTAAATCTAAATAGATTGTTTGATTCCATGCATTTGATATAAATGGCTGAACTGCCGTGCTGAGAAATGACTTGGACAATATTTGTTCTTATTCCCAGCATAGTGTGAATCTGCCGAATATCATAAATGCATGATGCTGGCAGCCATATTGTTTGTATTAATAGACAATGATAGGTTTAAGTAAACAGAGGTTGATATGGAGATGCCTGTTGGTTATATGTCTTTTATAAGAGCCTCCTCCAACCTTTGTCGTATATTCAATTGTTGAATATATAATAGAGAGATAAATTGTTATAATCCAGTGAACCTGGCATGTTTGTTTTTTTCTATTTTTATGATTGGTGTGTTATGAGTGGGAGGGAGTGAGAATAAAGGAGCAATTTGTAACCTCTTTGTGATTCTTACCTATTCTGCCCATAGCTGCTACTAACGTCCGTAGATTATCCATATAACATCCACAATCCTCATTGTTTTCATCCAAGCCGTGTCCAATTTGCACCCAATAACATTATTCACACTCACTTTCACATTCACGAAATTTCTCAAGTTGTTGCCTATTGTCTCAGTAAAGTATTCAATTTTCATTTAAGTCTGTACAATTTTTTGCTTCAAATTTAATACTTGAGTCACTGTTACAATTTCTCAGGGAATGTAGATGTCATCATATTTAATAATGGAATTCGTTTTTGGGATTCTTCAGTGGAATACTCTAATACAGATACCATTTTTGTAAATTGACCATCTCATATTCCTCCAATGAATTGGTAAGATTGAAAGTTGTCATTTATTATTTTTTCTTCCAAAATCATACCCGAGAAATGTCTTAAGAGCCTGTGTATTCCATGGGATGGGAAATATGGTAAAATCACTGTCGATTAGTTAATTTCCATGCAACCTCCAAGTATTATTACTGCTGAAGATAACTCATTCTGGGTATTGTATCCTCCTCTGGTTATTGTGGGGAGGTTAATTGCTACTAGAGTCATCCTCCATTGCTTAGTGGTGTAAGTAGAAACCTAATTCAGTTTTCCCGCTAATTATTCCCTGTATGATCAGAAAATTCTTTTAGGCGAGACACGTGGATCCTCCATTCAATAAGTACGTGACAAAAAAATATTAAATGAACAATATCAACTTAGTCATTACCTTGTCAAGAATCAGCAGAGAATTTACAAAACGCACGCTCGGGACTTGGTGTAGTTTAACCTCTGTGTGTAATGAGGCCTGCAATCTGGAGAAAAGTATGTGTGTGCAACAATGCACATTGCATATGGTCTCAGTCAGGACCGAATCAGTCACACTGAAAGTGGAAGTAGTGAAATGTTGACAATTGTCTTGTTGAACATTCCCAACCTTTTACAAATGCTTACCCCTTAGTCGCCCAAGTCCAATATTGTACCCCTGGTATTTGGAATATGTTTATTAGCATTTTCACAATGCTGTATTGACATTTCAAGCTTACCTTCATCATTATTCAAAGTCTTTCGTCTACTCCTCGACTGCAATCTGTTGAAATTGAGGGGATGAAGGGTGGAGATTAAGGGGAAGGGAGAGAGATGGTAAGAGGAGTGGTAGGAAGACCTAACTACTTTATGGAAAAGACATGCATACACAATGCAATTGTTCAAAATTATTTATTTCTCTGACTTCACCAGAAACCCTACCTCGAGCGTTTATTGTGAGACCAGTCAAAACGGGACATTTAAAATGGTGAGTCATCCCACCTCTTGAAGCATTTGGTTTGGAAAGGAACAGGTCGAAAGGTTTTCTGACCAACTGTCTGCACTAAATAAACTTCCTTTCTTATTTTTCTGGAATTTGAAAGTTCCTTAGCCCTTGTCATATTATCATCCATCAGGCAGTGCCAGTAGCTTTAGTTAGAGCTATCCATCTCTCTTAAGGCCACATTTCACAGTGCATTTTAATGTTCAAATGAATTTATCATTGAATGTGCAAGCTAACGTGAAATTGTTTACTTGTTTTAATGGAATAAGAGCAGGTTCTATTTTCTGTTCAGTCATTCAGAAAATCACTTTATGGTTCATGCAGTTCACATATATTCTTTAAACGGGTTAGTTTTCCACATGAAAGAGGTCATGCAATTGTGTGTCCAATGAAATGTAGTACCATGTAAAGCTGTCTATAGGGTATGCGTTTCCCAGCTGGGGAACCACTTGTCCATGTTGAGAAGAGAAGTTCAGGATGTTGAGCATTGAAAAACCTTGAGGGTGTTGCTTGGCACACACGAGGGTTGAATGAACAGGAAGCCCTGGTAGTATTCCAATACATGTATATTGACAACAGAGCTGCCAATTGCACGGATGCAGGTTACTTGAAGAACACTGACATGGCTAAATCTAAGGTTGGCATTAGTCCGAGTCAGGTGGATTCTGGTCTCGATGGTTGGTGGGTGAAGGAGTGCCTCCAGTGGATCGATCCTAACTGCTGTGGAGCAGTGTTTTTTTCATGTATAGTTTTCTCTACCTTTACTCACAGATGAGTATGTCCTCCCCCTCCTCTGTTCTTCCTCAATCCAAATTAGTTTTCTCTGAGGTTGTCTTCAATTTTTCTTTCCATCCTTGAGCTTATTATTCATACAAGTATTTTTGATGCATGTGACACCAAACTCAGGGTTCTGTGCTCGTCCTGTTGCTCAGCCCTTGTCTTCTTTGGTATTGCAATCATTCCACTCCTTTGGAAGTCCTCCACTAGTCTTTGGCTTTGGTAGCTATCTTTGATTATTTTGCTTAGGTTGTCCTTGGCTTCAGCATCTTAGTTTTGACTATTCTTTACTTTTTGTCCTGGTTATATTCAAAAGCTACTAATCGAAATCATCTAGATCTATGGTTTGGAGTACTTTGAAGAGCCAGGTTGAAGAGTACTACTAAAAACATATTGCCCTGCGTAACTCCACTAACATACAACTCATTGGTGGAATATTTTCAATTGAGGAATATTTGTGTGGCTATCGTTTGAACAATAATTTCTTATATCGCCAAACTAAAGAGGAGCAAGTTGTGTGCGGGCTGCTGTATTTTTGAAAATTTCCTTTAACTCTAATACACTGATGAACAATGGTAATATTTTAAATGCTGTTAACCCCTTGCTGTTGCTATTTGCTTCCCTATTATATTGTCAAATAGTTATTAATTCCAGAAAATTATAAATTATTAAATTACAGTAATTTACCCACCTCTAACAATGTGCCCTTGGACCTTTTGTCTTAATAGCATAGAGTGTGACTCCTTGACATCTGATGGGTGATCTTTACACATGGTGGACACCACCTGCTATATCATTAACGAGAGATATATTCTTTTGATGGTAAAAGGTGCATAACTACCATCTACTTACCTATAATAGCCATTACATTTTTTGCTTTTTTCATAGACAAACCAGATGGCGAGCAGAAGCTACTCATAATGATGTCTTTGTGACTGATCATGTAATCATGTAGATGAACTATGAGATGCCTCATTATCAACATCCTTTAGTGAATTTCCTCTGAAACTCAATGTAACATACAGTATACATATTAATATTGGCAGTAATTGCCTGTGTGTTAATGCCACTGTTGAACACAAGCTGCACAAATGTTGTATTAGTGTTACATTATTTGTCCAGGGAAACCTTAGTTGAACTACCTTGCTCTTAGATGAAAGCTGATTCTTACATGTGAAGATAGAATTGATATTAACCAAGGACCAATACTTTTATTATATATAATTATTTCAATTTGAAGATAACAAAGATGTATCTGGAAATAGTACATTTTCAACCCTATTAGTTTTTACCCATATATTGCATAAAATGATAAACCTTACATATTTAGCAGACAAAGAAAGGTAGATAGCCTTCCTGGATCTTCTGGTTCTTGAAAGCCATTCGATTGATGAAAAATTATTATCTATCATTAAACATATTTAAATTTACAGATAAATGACTTAGTTTAACAGATCATGCATGTAGCTTAAGTATCATCCAATATTTTTAGGTGATCTTCAAGAGTAATTGGTGGTAAGGAAACAGCAGATGAGAAAGTTGGAGGGTGAGGAAACCTCTTGCCAAATTGTTGTGCACTCCAGTACCTGAAAGAAGAGCCATTCTGAATTAGGGCTTTTTTTGATTCATTATTTGTCAAGCTTGTAAGCTAAGCCGTGATATAAATAGTTCTGTCACTTGTTCCCTGATGATAATGCTTGCTTTAGTTCACATTCTTGTCGGGGTGCTTGTGAAGGCATGTTTTCTCACGTGAATGAATCACTTCAAATTTTGAGATCATTGATTGTGTGGCTTTTGCAGTATTGATGAGTACCGAGTAACGAATTCCATTACCTAACTCGAGAAAATCCTACAGTCTAATGTTTGGTCTATGTTTATTATTTCTGTAATGAGTTACTCTTTATAGACTGTTTGAGCATCAATCTAGTAATTTTATAGGTTTTTCTAAATAAGGTGTAGGTCATTTTTCTAGGTACCTTCATCATGTAGTTATAAATGTGAAAATAAGGTAGTGGGTAGGGCATTGCAAACATTAACTTTCAAATAAATTGAATCATAACTTTTGTGAAAGCTTGGATCAACTTGTGCAAGTGCTTGAGAGTTTGTGAAAAAAAGAGTATGGTGCATTGGTGCATGACAGACAACAGAAGTGATTAATAAGGATTATCAAAAGTGGTAAGTATATACATTATGCTCTGTTGACTTCATGTGGTTGCTTGAGAAATGGGAGTGTCTCTAATCTGTTTTATTCTCATTATGTCTCAAATTTAAGTCTTATAAGTTATAGGTGTAAATGAATTAGTACTCATGACAAAGAAAACTTTTTAAATCTTAGTGAAACAATATACGTCTTATTTTAAAGGAAGTACATAAGTACTATATAATGTAGTTGATAAGTTGTGAGTGGGGTTACATCTTTATCATGGCTGACTTCATGCATTTAGTATATGAAGTACGCCATATCAGTATTCATGTCAAACTATATACATATATAATTACTGAGGTACATCTGTCAGTATGTAACACTGCTAGGGGTGTTACAATCAAGGATTTAAGTTCTATTAGTAATTTTTTAGATTTGCCATATGTGCTGTAGTTAATTTTTGATTTTATCATGGAATTGAATTGATGAATGGTTTTTCTGTTTCATACTTCAGTTCATTATTGCTCTATATTAAATAAGTACCATCTGATTTTGTCCCATGTGGTAGATGTGATGGTATGCATAATGAGTTTTTTTTTCAATTTTTTTTTCTTAATTTGGGTAATTTATTGATTTCCGGAATGAAAAGTGTCTGCTGTATTTACATTAAAAAATGATTTTAAAATGTTCAAATATGCTTAAACTATGAAAGAATATAATCACACTTTTCTAATATCTATTCCTAGTTGTCAAGTATTCTAATTTCCTACTTTAGTATGATACATTCATATATATGTTTCTACTTTTTTATATGGAGGGAAAAATGCTCAAGGCAATTTCTTTGACATGGTGGCAGTTGTCTAGGTATCAAGCATCAATACGCTTATGGCACTAGCAGGGGCAATCCCAGGAATTTGTTTTGGGGGGGAAGGAGGGAGGTAGACTACCATTAATTGGCAATTTTCAGTCATCCTAAAAAAAACTATAAAACTGTTACATCAATATATATATAATAATGAGCATAAGAATAACTATTATACTTTTCAGATCAGTGATCGGAGTGGCTAATGTTGTATTTGATAAATACATGTAGTTGTTAAAATTGTTTTGTAATACCCAAAATTTTCCGGGGGGGGGGGGATGTACCTCCTTATTCCCCCCCCCCCCTTTGGGATCGCCCCTGGGCACTAGCTTTCTAAAATATTCTGAAGCTATTTTAATTATCATCCACATAAAATACACTCTGTGACTAGTTGATCATACTTACCAGTTGTGCTGGAACTATTGGGGGAGAAGGGCTTTTTTGCTTACCCAGTAAATCACTTGGGTGAAAGCATGAACTCCCCAAAAGGTCAAAAATTTATTTATTCTCTTAATACAGAAGTCTATGTTGCCATTTGAAGTTTTATTTATTTATTTTTTAAAACAAACAACAATTGCACTATTCCACAAGGTATTTTAATGTGGACAATGTGATGATGGCTCTGTGAGCTGAAACGCGTCATACGCATTAAAATACCTTGTGGAACTGTGCATTTGTTGTTTCTGTTTTAATAAGATGAACTTCCACGATATCTCGCCTGATTCTGTTGAAATTATTCATTTTTTATTTATTTTATCTTCACAACCCGGAATACGGTGCATTTGGCCAATTTATATCGGGTGATGAACAACAACATACAAACACAAACACCCATAATAATTCTAACCCATGATAATTCTAACTAGGGGGGATTCAAACCTGCGACCCTCGGTTTGGCAGACAAAGACTTGACCCCATCGCCACATGGTTGGGGCATTTATTGTCTAAATCATAGCTCAACTTGGATTGTACGTAACTATTAATCTATTTGGGAGGTGACCCTTAAAAATTCATCAATCCTACATTGGTTCACAGAAAAGGAATAGGCCGAATGCTAAAAAATTTCAATTTGAACCATCTGTCCCCTGAGTAGTCCTGTAAGGTCATTTCTATGTATGTACATGCATGCATACATACCAATCACGCCGTTCTCTTCCGGGGCAGGCAGAGTCACCAAGTTTCTCTCATAAATACATATTTGTACAAATAACACTGCTTCAATAATTACCTCCATACTGACCTATCCTTGCCAACCTCTTTTGCTTCATTTACCCCCATACATACCCTCCTGTTTTTAAGACTCCTAATAATCCTCCTCCTAAGAATTTCCTCAACCACAACTTTCCTGGTCTACCTCTACCTCTCGCACCATTCATTTCCCTGGCAAAAATATCCAGTGACGCAGACAGTGATATAGCCAGTGACTATTTAGTGACTGACAGTGACTTAGACAGTGATTTTTAGTGACTGACAGTGACTACTGAGTGACTTTCCCTGTGAAATGGGACAGTGACTTTCCCAGTGACTAAGTGACATGACCAGTGGCTAATAAGTGACTCTGCCGGTGTCTTTACTGTGATTTTGACGGTGATTTTCCAGTGACTGACAGTGACTTTCCGAGTGAATTGGGATTGGCGACATGCATCGTGTTAACACGCCGTAACAAGTTCTCGGTTTAACAAACTGGCTCAAAAATGACACATTTCAGCTACAACAGCCACGAAAACACAAACCCTCGTTGAGACGAATAAATCGTAAATAATCATCGAATTAATAATTTCCATTTATAGCTAAGACTCGATGCTTTACAAATATACTGTTTATAGTCTTACAGCTGATATTGCACAGTATTTTCTGATAAAATCACCAATTATTTCAAGTCACTATACCCAGTGATTTTTGGAATCTTAGCCAGTGATATTGGTTAACTTTCCTCATTGGGGGAATCACTGGGTGCCCAGTGATTTTTCCCAGTGACCAATTCTATATGGATTGAACCCATATATGATCATCAAATAATTGATTTTAATTGATAGTTAACAATTGATGCTTCATGGTTCTTCTGTTTAAAATTTTTTAGATCTTATCTTACAGTTTATAGTCTCAATCACTGGGTACCTAATGATTATCCCAGTGACCAAATCTTTATGGATTAAATCTTTAAAAAATCATCAAATTAATGATTTCAATGTATACTTATGACTGGGGACTTTACAAATATACTGTTTAAAGTCTAAGAGCTGTTGTAGCATAGTATTTCATGATAATCGGGCCAGCTTTTTCAAGTCACTATACCCAGTGATTTTTGGATTCCTACCCAGTGACTTAAGGATTACTCCTCTCACTGGGTTTATCACTAGGTTCCAAGTGATTTTCCCAGTGATGAATATGCAATTTGATATATTTAGTTAAAAATTTCAAACTAATACTTTTAATCAAAAGTAGAATAGTTAAGCACTCCAAATCAAACATTTCATATATTTGTAAAAATTTTGTTGAGAGTGACTTTCCAGTGACTACCTAGTGATTTGGTTTGAAAATCAAGAATCACTGGCTAAGTCACAGGCTGTCACTGCCTGTATCACTGGACATTTTCACCAGGGTTCACTCTTATTCCTGTGTGTTCCATGTTTTTTTTCTGTTTGTAAGGTATTAAAACTGCTTTACCTCAGCAGTGGCAATAAACGTAGAGTAGAAAGAAAACCTAACACACACCATAAGATTTTAAACAATGGCATGCTTTTTAATTGACGAATTGAACTAATATTTTGCCCAAAGAGTTTTCTAGTATCATAACCTTTAGTATCAGATTGAGGGAAGCGATATAGATTTTGAAGACAAAATGTTTTTGGTCATTCCTGATGATTAAGTTTCTCTTCAGGAGAATGGTCATCAAGTGGGGAATAAATTTTGTTGTGATATGATGAATTTCCCACTTTTCTGTTAGAATGTTATGGTTTGAACTAATAATTATATCCTATTCATTAGTCAGTTCTCTAGAATATGGCTCAGCATGTTATAACTCTCACATGATCAGCATAACCCTCTTCGGTTGGCACTAATGATCTTATGTTTCACTTATTATTCTTTAATAATTCATGACGTCTTATGAAGTGTGAACACTATTTTATTCACTTTCCATATATGATGAATATTTCCCTGTGAGCAACTCTCAGCATTAAATAAGTTTTTGTAAGTTTTATCCAAATTAAAATAGAAGGTGGTAGTGGTTATTAAATTTGCTCATGATGAAAAAAATTGCCAATCACTGAGTGACTAATTAAAATAAACTGCTGTTGCTCTGATGAATACATGTACCATGTATCCCAGCATATAAGATGCCGATTTTTGCTTGAAAATGTGACTTAAAATTAGTCTGAGTTTTAGGGGCCTGGGTTGTTTATATTTTTTTTCCTAATACATATATAGCCAGAAAAATTGTAGTGCATCTTATGGGTCAGTGCTTTATATTAAGTTTGTAAACAAATTGAATGAAAGAGGACTCTTGTTGATTGCCTCTAAGTATCAAATGCTGCAGAGCATTGTAAAATAACTCACTACTAACTTGCAATTCAAATTCCTTGAATTTTCCGTACTGCAGTTCATGCAGATCATGATCTTGCAACCTTTAGTAGTTGTAATTACTGTGAATTGTGTGGGGAATGAGACACCTAAGTGTATTATTATCCGTCAATGAAACAAAATTAGTATTATTTACTGTAATGTTCAATTGCTAATAAATTCAAATATTCATCTGAAGCTCTTGCTTATATAGGTTATTTGAAATTCAGGGTTTTATCTGAAAGTCTTTTGTGTCATTCTGAGGGTTGTGGAGAATTGAGATTGTTGAGATTCCAGTAGGTAGTGAAATACAGTAAAACTACTTAATAATGTAATTTTAGGGACCCAGGAAGTAAGGAATCAATTTTTATGAAGTTCTTCTTACTTTTGGGCATAAAAGTAAACCCACTCAAATTTTTTGTTTTGGCCCAAATAAATATAGGAGGGTCAACCTTCCAGTAAAGCTCTTTCTTCTTGCACTCATTTGGGAAGGGGTATATTCTTCTGTCATATTTTTCTTTCCTTGTGTTTCTTTAATTTATCCTCAGTTGTCTTCATTCTGTACTTAATTACTGACTTTCATGATGCTTTAAATTATCAAATCTCCAAGGTGTTTCTCTTATGAAAAATTAGTACTGGAAGTATTAAAAAAAAGTATTTGTATTGTACTTGTGTACTTTGTCCACAGAGGCAAGCAACAGTACTAGATGTAGTTCACAGAGGAAGTATTACTAATGGACCGAGTATTAAGCCAATTTGTTGTAAATCCATGTGTAAATTGCCAGGAAAATGAATGCAAATGCAATGCCAAAAGTGAGGATTGAATACATTGAAATTCTTTTGACAGTGAAACCTCACCAAATAATATCAATCAACTTGAACCCATTTCTCTCTCACACAGTATGGAAAAGGAGATCAACTGGACAGCAACTAAATTATCATTTTTGCTGGCTGTGTGGCATTTGCCACAACAATAATTAATGCAAAAATGATAGCAATTTACGTTTAATCTGATTAAAATTTGTAGAATTTTGTAGTTATGCAGTTGTCCAATTCCTTTCAATGAAAATTGCGTCAAGACTACGGACAAAATTAAACTTTGCAGATATTTCACTACCAGTTACTTATTACATTAGTTAATTAGCAGACTGACTCGTTCTATATGGCTGCTGCACTCCTAGTTTCTTGAGTGAAGAGTAATGAGCAACTAGCTCTGTAGTTGGCAGCACAGCCATTTTTAGAGGTTGTTTGTGGATCACATGACAAGTTTTAGCTGCATTTTTAGTTCATAGACAAATTGCTCTGTTCTCCATTGATAGGATGCTGTTGAATGTTGACCAATTGTTGTTTTTTCGACCTGTAAAGGAGTTTAGGTGAAGGGCCAGAAAATTTTATATTAATCCAATTCTGGCAGTTAAAAACAAGTTGGGACTTTTCCACTCACTATCTAATGCCATGGTGGCCATCAATATAAATGAATATCAATATTTTTAGGAACAAAGAATGGATTGTTGAGACTCAATCTAACAGGAGGTGAAACCAAGCTGTAATTTTAATTAAAAGTACTTTTCAAATTCGGGTAGCATGCAAAAGTTGGTGGACTTAGTCTTGAACCCACAACCCTTTGAATGGAAGTCGAACACACACTCACTGGTCAAAGCTGGATGCCTCTGCCCAGTGCCTCATTTTGGGTGCTAGTAATGACAATGCATCTTCTTATTTTGGTGCCACTTCTGTCAGAGATTGGAAAGCACAATGGCTATTTCATCTTTATTTGTCTATCTTCTAAAAAGTTTGATGGAGCTGCAGTCATACCACATTCATAAACTGTCCATCGAGGAAATTCTTCTTCTTCAGCTCTGCTTCCCTTCCATTTTTCCTGGAATGATACTTCTTAATATTTGGTATTTTACACCTCTCAAGATATGACTAAAATACGGGAGTTTTCTTTTTTTGATTCTTAAGATTTCACACTTTATTTAGTCTTTGTAGCTCTACTGCATGAGTCACTCTTTCCACCAATGACATTGTTAGCATCTGCGTATAGCACCACTATTCAAAGGATTCGATTGTCTTTATATTATACTGTTTTAGTGTCCAGGGTTCAGCACCATTTAAGAGGATGGAAAAATCATAAAAGCATAACATGTGTATTCTCACTTCTATGGTTAAATCACAAATGCAGAAGAATTTTCTCATGCTATTGATCGCAATTTGATATCTTATTTCTTTAGTTTGATCACAGGAGTATTTAATCCATGTCCCAAGTTGTTTTTGATATGATACTCTTTCAGTTTATGTATGTTTAATCATTGGATATACTCTATCATCTTTATATTTTGTACTGGTATGAATTTGGTTTCCTTAAGATTAATGTTAAGTTCCTACACATTGTAGTTGAGGTTCATGCATTCAACCAGGCAATGTGAATCTTTTATCATCCTGCTAGCATAACTGTCATCAGTCACTCTTATATTGTTAAAAATTTCCCCATTGATAATAACCCCCCTTATAATTTTCTGTAGATGTTCGTGATAGATTGTTTCACTGTATAGGTTAAACACGAGTGGAGTCATACATGACATACTCCACGTCTGATTTCAAATTTTTCAGTCCACTCATCCCTGTCTTTAACTCCTGTATTCTGGTTCCAGTGAAGGTTTGATAACACTCCCACTCCTCTAACATCAATATTTATACTTTCTAAAATCTGCATTAACGTTTTATTTAGCACTTTATCCAATGATTTTTCAGAATCAATAAAGCAGGCATACACATCCTGATTCATGGCTGGATATCAGTGCATTAAAACATTGAAACTAAATGGAGCTTCTCAAGAATTACTTTGCTATTGAGTGGAAAATTGATGCTGTTTATTTTACCTCATTTATCTCAGCCAATACTATGGTTACTGAAATAGGGATATATAGATGAATACATACATAGGACTAGCAGCTATTATACTAGTAGAAGGGTACTTTGAAGCATATTTACAATGAAAATTAATAATTACTTGTGAAGGTACCTATGGCTGTCAACTGCTGGAAAAAGAAATTACTGATATTAATTTCAGAATCATTGAATGTATTTACAGTAACTGGTTACAGTATCAATTATTGAGCTATGTATTATTTAACTTGATTTTTATCATTATTTTGGTAGAATCTGGTGGTATTTAATAGTTTACACCTTCAATGCAATTTTTCACTTTCACATCCACATTGAGCAATATTTATTTTACAAGATATGCATTTATTTTATTTTCATGCCTAGAAGTTATTATTTAAAAATATATTTGCCTTTTAAATAAGGCACTTTGCTACCCCATGTATGATTATAAATTGTCTCATCTGTGAGACATTGGATAAACTGCAGATTTCATGTAATAGAAGCTCTGCATACAGCATGGTTTTTCATCCTATATGGACAAATTTGTTTTTAATTGCGCTATCAGTCCTTCGACTGCCGAATCATTTGACCAACAGCACAATTGGAGCTTATTATGTTGTTGTAAGGGTTGCATACCCACACTGAATAAATATTTTATTGAAGCAATAATTTATGAATAAGATGATATGAACGGATGTAATGCATTCTCGGCATAAAACACTCTACCTGATGGTGGCTGGCATCCAAAGAATTAAGCTTAATAATTCTAGTAAACATTGTTCTTAAACAAACCTTGACAACCTAAGGCAAACAAATTAAGACAAAACCTTGCCTTAATCCATAGCCTAATACTGACCAATGGAAAGAACTGCAGGACTAGCCGCTTTCATAGCTGTATTTGAAGTGAATCTCAGCATAAATATAAAAATCTTCTAACTTTACAGTGAGAAAAATCATTTGCAAAGGCTGTGGTTTAAATTCAAATCTCCCAACTTATTGCCCAGTGCTTTGATGAGATAAACCCTCCCGGGCATTCTCTTCCAGTGTGGATTATAGAGAGTCATTAAAAAATACTGGATGTTTTCGCAAGGCACAATGCACATATTACTGAGTTGCATATTCTTGTAGTTATAGGCATGATGACATTTTCAAGGATGAAGCCACTTTGAAATGCACCAGTATTTATCTCAGACAAAATTAAAAGTTCTATGGGGCTAGCCACATTAGTATCAAAGTTAGGAGTCACTCACTCCAAAAATATGGAAGTGTTAAAATAAACTATGGATAAAACTCATTACTCATGATAGTATTACCTGGAATGTAGTTAAAAGAAGTTCGTTAGATTAGTTTGCCAAATAAGCTAATTTCACAGGTTTTTATTAAGGTAATGGTTGGCGGCATTGAATAGTCAAGATCTTCAGGCCACAGCTGAATTAGAAATATATTCAACATTTGATAAAACTGCAGATGTTATTTCAAGGAAAACATGTTATATATGGGTTTTCTTTTTGCTAAAATCATGAGATTGCTCAAAATTAACACTGAATTCTGATTTGTTGGCAGTATTCAAAAGGCCGGCATTCATTGCATATATTTCAAGGCTGATAGCAAAAAGTTATTTAATTTTAAATTGCAATATTGAAGTAATTTAATTAATTATATTAAACAATAATTAAATAATATTATAAAATAGCTTAATATGATAACATATTATAGCATAACTTAACCCTTTCCCTGCGGTCAAACTGCAGAGACGTTCCAGCCCCTGTGCGGTGAAAAAGTGAACGGTACCTATCCTACGTCGGCACTAAGTATGCCTCTCTTTGCACCTTTCAGTCACTCAAGATCCCGGGATGGGATTAGTAGAATGTATAACAATGAACTTGGTGAATGGCATTCGCGGAATGAGAGAAAGTTCAGTAGCGTGGGTAGGAACAACCACTTGCCAACGGAATGTATGAGCTACGTTCACAGCAGTCAACCGGTCGAACGTAGCTACTACGTTCACAGCAGCGAAAGGGTTAATATTATAAAAATATTTAAGTAGTTATTGCATTATTTATTTTGCATTATCAGTTACTTGAGTAGATATTGGCTATCAGCTGCTTTCATTATCATTATTTTTTGTTAGTTTTATTACCGGAGGCACGTCTTGGGGCTTTTCTATATGAAGTAAATATGATGGCCTCAGATGGAGTGGTCATTTCATTTCATAGCATTCTTTGGAATGAGTTACTGAGTGGTAGATTCTTCATAGCCAGTACTGTCTTGAAGGCACCTGAAATGGATATCCTAGTACCTGTTTCGATGAGTGTTAGCCACCAGGTAACGTTTGACATTGAGGTCTTTTGCATAATCTCTCAGTGGCTGGTTGAAACTGCTGCCTTAAGGCTGTGCAGCTCATCCAATATGGCATTCATAATGAGTTGGGCTCCTTTTTGTGTAGGAATCACTGCATCATCAGCCATCACTCCAATATGCAGCAGGCCATTGTAGCTGAGTATGGTTACTCCAAGACCTTCAAGGTTAAATGGAACATTTACATTCAAGACAGGTTATTAAAAATATTATTCACTATCTCAATAATAGACCACTCTGTAATTTTGTTCACAAAACCCTCACAGCAAAGTGGGCTTGCCGGCTTGTTGCAAGCTTTTTAGAGTAAGATTGACATCACTCGGTTCAGTTTTGCTGCAAGAGAGCACCTTCGTTGAGATTCTTGCAGGGTTCCTCATCAAGAGGCAGGAATCTCATGGTACCTTGTCATGGCAAGATTGAGCTTTTTTGGAATTTAGCTGTCCCTTATGGTGACAAGATAGCTCAGGCAAAAATATTTTGTCTGTAACTACGCTGAAACTGGTCTGTAACTGATCTGAAAGACTAATATCTGATCTGAAAGTGTACCTCTACATCTTCATACCACCCAGCAAGCGGCTGCATGGGCGTGTGGCAGGGGGTGTTAGGACACCGGCCGTGTAAAGATGTATGATTTTGGGAGGTGAAATGGTGACATGTACTATGGGAGTGTATTTAGTGGAGCTCATTTTTTATTGTGGTCGCTTGAGGTGCACGGAAAGAACGAGTTTTTGTACCTATCTGTTTGGCAGTATATCTCTCTTATTTTATCGCTTCTGTCAGACCTAGAGATGTAGCATGGCTTCATGATAATATTCTCTGTGTCACTCTGAAACACACCAGTTCTGAATTTCTCAAGCAAGCTAAGCCTAGCATTTAGCCTCTCGAGTCTCTAGCGGCTCCCACCTTAATTCCTCTAAAAGTTGTCAGACACTATATGTTTGCTCGTAGCTGTTTTTAACGAAGAGTGCTACTTTTCTTTGAATTTTATTTATTTGTTTGGTAAAACCTTTATGAACAGAGTCCCAAATGCTCGCACTGTATTCAAGGTGTGGCATAACCAGAGTGAAGTAGCATTTGTATTTTACTTTTTTATCTGAGGACCTTCATATCATATGCTTAACACGTTGCGTACGGATCACGAGAATCTTCGTTTTTCCAGAGCCATGCTTTAAGGACGGATAACGAGAATTCTCGTTTTTGCTGTTGACTCCTTTTATTT
Source organism: Ceriagrion tenellum (assembly GCA_963169105.1). Taxonomy (NCBI): domain Eukaryota; kingdom Metazoa; phylum Arthropoda; class Insecta; order Odonata; family Coenagrionidae; genus Ceriagrion; species Ceriagrion tenellum. Next base: position 57,246,621 of record OY720644.1, read on the forward strand.
TGCCAATTTAATTTAATTATATCAGTTTTTTATATGTAACTGGCAACTATCATTAATTATATATTTTTGCATAAGTTGTATGAATTTAGAATATCTGCATATATTTTTCATTAGATAAAAATTCCATTAAAAATTATTAATAAATTATGAAGCAATATCACTTCTAAGAGGAGGAGTGCATATTAAAGTGTTCCAGTTTAAATACCTGCCGGAACAGAGGGGTACGAGGGATTGAAACACTGCCGTATGCAACGTGTTAAGAAAACCTTGATTCTTTAATGGTGTACTGCATATGTTTTGAATGTGTGTTCCCCACAATGTATCAGAAGTTAAGGTAATTCCTAGATTTTAGCTGTATCTTAAGATTGTATGTTTACTACACCCACAGTATGTGTATGGCATTTGTGTAATGACTTTCCCAGGAAGTGAACTGTGGTGCATTTTTGTACTAAGATTTAATTCTAGCTCCCACTCCTGGCACCACGTAATTTGAAGTAACTGAACTGAACCAGTCTGGATTTTATAGAAGTTTCAAGATGTTTCAATTTCAGACCAGTGACAGACCATTTCCAGATCAGATGTTAGTCTTTCAGAGCAGTTATGGACAGGCTTAAGAGCAGTCATAGCTCAGTCACTTTGCTCTGATCTTGCAGCAAGGTTGGTAAGATAATCACACTCTCCACTATAGCAGGGCTGCCCAGAGACATTTGGGGACTAGGAGCAACATTCTCTTTGGCCCTCTCCTCCCCTTTTCCTCCTCTTCCTCCCCCATCCCAGGAAAAGGGAGGGGTCAAAAACACAAGTGAACATACTTCAGGGCATGGGCGCAGCCTGGGAGAAGCAAGGAGGGCAGCTGCCCCCCCCTGGATGAGATATTTCATACCAAATCTGCTATATAGAGCCAAGCAGGATGATGTCCTGCCCCCCCTGGCATATGTATATCTATGGCTACAGATGGGTATTCTGCCCCTTCCCCCCACCCCAACAGCATAAATCCTGGCTACGCCCATGCCTCGGGGTTTATTAACTAAACTTTTATAGCACGAAAAGCAAGTTAATGAGAAAAATTAGAATATGCATCTTCCTGCTGTCCACTATTTTTTGAGATTAGTGGTGACTTTTTGTTTTCTGTTCTGTGGGCCCCTCCAAGGCTCCCTAAAGTGGGAGCCTGGTGTAAAGTGCCCCAGTTGCCTCACCTCTGGACAGCCCTGCTCATTAGATGAAAGCAATGCTGTACTGAGCATTCATTGAGATTGCTAACATTGCCACGGTTAAGCTGGGTTCACATGAATAGAAAGTAGAGCTGTGCGAATGCTTCGAAATTGATTCAAATCGACTCGAATCAGGTGCACCATCCATTTAGACGATGTTTTCCTCCAGCGAAACAAAAATTTAAGCTACCACATGTCATTCTATGCTATTCTTTGTGCCACTATTGATATATATTAGCTAATGTAAGGCCCTGAAATATTGTAAAAATCTTTATTACTTTAACTGCGCAAAAGCTTTAGCATTTTATTTCGAATTCGATTCAAAAACGAATTTTTTAGGGTGATTCAATTCGCTACCGAAATTAAAGAAAAAGTTCGATTCGATTTGAAATATCTTTTGGGAGATTCGGTTCGATTCGAAATGAAAATCCCTGATTCGCACAGTACTAATAGAAAGGAAGGTGAAAAGTGGAAAACCAATCACAGGCCCATTCAGCCAGCCCAAGCTCCACCTCTAAGAAAGATCTAAAGCTCTCCCGGCATATTGTGATATTGAAGGTTACTTGGGTTTTCCATCAGGTCAAACTCTCCATTTGGCCAATATTTTGTTGAATGAGTTGTCCATCGTCATCAGGGCATGTCTTGCATTGGTAACTGGTCTGGAATATGTACCATTCGGCATATGGTCATGTGTTGGTGATTGGTGATGACATGATTGGTTATATATTCCAGACCAGTTGATGATGCAAGACATGCCCTGATGATGATGGATGACTTGTTCATCAAAATATTGGCCAAAATAGTGAGTTTGACCTGATGGAAAACCCAAGTAACCTTCTACATCCACCCATAAGTTTTGTACTGGTCTTTGATTGGCTTTCTTCTCTTCTGTCACCTGCTTGTCTACCTGGTTTTCCATCCATGTGAACCCAGCTTTACAGCAATATTGCTGCTACAAGATTGACAATCTTGACAAGCTCTCTGCCAGAATTATGCAATGTTACTGCAGCCATACGAGAGCAAAAAAGTGCAGCCTATGCCCAAACCTGGTAACTCTTCTCCACACTGTGTGCTCTTCAGAAGTGAAAACTCATTGGTATCAGCTAAGAAGTTAATACAATTGAAACACATTTGTATTCCTGTGAGATGAGTAAGACTTAATGTAATGAAAAATTTCATCTCACCAGTATATCCTCGATGAGGTGCCCAGAATACTATATCTTTGAGAGCATAACCTCCGAGGATAGAGTGAAGCTTTGTTGGTGGCCCTGGTAGATTAGACATGACAACTGCGACATCCTTAGCAGCTACTTTCATCATTGGTGCAGCAAAGATTGATGGTAGCACAGTCGCCACAATGTCCAGTGCCAGCCATCGTGTGAGAAGGTGCTGAATGGTTGGGGAACTGGGGAAGTTTATGGATGCTGGGGGTGCAGGATTATTCTTTGGTGCTTCTTGAGATTTTGCTTGCTCTGATGTGGTGCTGCTTATCTCCTCTTTTTCATTAGCCTGGGAACCAGTCTTATCAAGTATCAAGGGGTGTTCAACATTTGAGCATTTTAAATCACTATGTTCATTTCTGGTGTCAACATTGTGAGAACTCTCTGTGTTTGCATCATTTACTCTACAGTAATTTTCATTGTTTGTGTCACAGCTACTTTTCCTTTGAATGTTTTGAGTAAAGAAAATGGTAGTGGGGCAATGATAAGGTTCTTTTTCATGTAAGATCACCTTGGCTGAGTCTGAATACCTGTGGTAATGGACTTGAGCACTTCGATTTGGTGTTGGTTCTGGTTCTTGAGCCAGTTTAAATTGAACCTCAGGATTCTTAGTGTAATAGTAAGTCAGAACTTCAGGCTCGCCTGGTGTGATAGAAGCTTCCTTCAAATGTTCTTTGCCTATTGAATTCTCATGAGTGGTCTCTTGCGATTTGATGTCTGGATGAACTTCCATGGATGAGAGTATATTACCTGACTCCTGATTTGCTTTTGGAGTGCATTTATTAATCTCTCTGGCATCATCACTCGCTTGGTTTGTGAGTGTCTCCTTATCAAACTTCATTTTCATTCCACAATCAACAATGGAATCTTTTCGCAGAGGCATCATATATCCGCTGGCATCTGTAACTTTGGAGAGACGCTGCAATGGACAACCACCACTCTTACCCACAGGCAGTGTCATAACTGCTACAGAAAATAAGTTTTCCAGTTCTGAGGTTTCTTTGAGAGTCAAATCCTTCTGCTTTTGAAATATGGATCCAATTATTGCTGGAAGAACTAACTTAACTGAAGGTGGTGGGCTCCCCTGTTTACTGCATCCCATTGACGAGATTTGTTCTTTATTTTGGCTTTCTTCTTCATTTTCTTCTGGGACATCTGTCAACCGATCCCAATCATCTTCACTTTCTGTGACATGACCTGAGGTTTTACCACTCTTTTGTCCATTCTGCACCTTCTGGGAAAATTTTCTGTCTGCACAGGTAACATCATTCAGCTGACCTTTCTCCCGTGCTTCCCAGTAATTGGAAAGTGCCGCAGAAACGGCAGAAAGAAGGATCTCAGTAAATTTGACTCTAGTAGCTCCCCTTATCTTTTTTATTTCCTCCACAGTGACAGAAGTTGAATCCCAGAGGATAGTTTTCCTACCAGATAATCTGCGTCCATATAAAAATGATGATTCTTTGTCCGATTCAAAAGCAGCATTGCCATCGTCTGTAGAGTTATGGAATTGAGAGTCTGACTTGATAGTTTTTGTTCCAGTGCTTACTTCTAAGTTTTCTGATGGATTACCAGTGTCAAAATCCATATTTTGGAATACTTGTGACTTGATGTATGATGATGATATTGCCTTCTCAGGTGGTGCATGTGTTTTATCACTATTTGATGTGTCTCTCTCACTATGATCCACTTCAATTGGACTAATATTTAGCGTCAGTGGTCTAGAAAGAGAAGTTGGATTTTTTGGAGCACTGTTTGCAGTGGGAGAAGTATTTGTCTCATCATCAATTAATGCAGACATGAGTAACTGAAGAAGGCTTGCTCCATCTCCTACTGAGTGATGTATTCTGAATAAAACTGGAAATACTGTTTGACTGGTAGTTTCATCTTTGATGCACTTGTGATCACGTTTGTACTCTGCCCTGTCCACGTTGAGATCATTTTCACTCTCATCCCATGGCATTGCTTTGCCCACCAAAGCTTCCCAACCAACTGTGTGGTTCTTGGGTAGGGGCCTGTTGCAGAGGCTCTCAACTACTTTACTTAAATTCTGTCTATTCCACATTTTATGAGATCTATTTTCATCATGAGGGCATTTGATTCCACCTTCTTCAACCAAAGAACTGTAACTTTGTGAATTGTTGGAAAATCCTGGAATCCATTGAACCAAACTACCGAAATCCATTTCCCTGTCCTCGTACCAGGTGGCATAGCCTAAGGTAAAATTGTGACGCATTCTCAACTTAGGGATTGATCCTAGACGTGCTGTAAGTATATGACGTAATTTTTCAATTTGTGGTTCGCCTTCAAGAATGATTAAAGCATTGATGACTGAATATGATTGGTATGATTCATTGAATGTCCATACAGCATCTGCGCCAGAAAAGAGCTTCTTTTTATGTTGACTGTCATCTCTGTACTGAAGATACATTTGAATGATAAAGCGATATATTGCAAAAGGCAGTAAAAATGCCATCAGTAGGGAGAGGATTGGTAGAAGGAGAACAATGGCTAGGAGAGGTAGGAGATAAAGATATGGGAGAATGAATGTCTTTGTTGAAGCAAATGTGAATGAGGATGATGGTGTCAGATGTAGAACCCATTGGTATGGCTTGGGAGCCCCAAATATTGACTTGGTTCCAAATACCTAAATGGGAGGAAAAATTGATGTATATTAATGGTCTAAAAGTAGAGAGTAGCATAGTTTCAAATATCATCGGACTAGATTTTTATAAGATTTAAAACAATATTCTGACAATGAATATATGAGAAGTTTTTGGGTATTTCTAATACATTTCATAAAAGAAGCTGCAGAAGTCATTATGACTACATTCAGAAAATAAGTTATTATAGTACAACAGCTTCTGTCTCCTATCCTTGAGATGTATACTGTTGTTTACACCTAGAAAATCTAGACATTTTCCTCAATTTTAAAGTAATTTGGGAATTTGTATGTGATTTCATGGTACTAGGGAGTATTACTTGGTGGATTTTTGAAAAATCATCCGTTTCCGCACGAAAAATAATCATTGAGCTATTTTAGCATATAGCTTTAAGGCAAATGAGATGAATTTGAAAATAATTCCATTACTTGTATATTGTAAGTCCCACTCCTTCCTTCTCCTTCCGCTTGAAGGTGCTGATGCGAATTCTCATGCGTTGCCGCTATGACAGAATGCTCGCCTTCGGACTGTTCCCCCTGTTCTCGGTGAGTGGGAGTGAAATGTACAACCGTCAAGTCAATGGAATGCGGGCAGAGGCAGGGGGCTAGAGGAATGTATTAAGAGCAGTCGGTCTTGGGAAGTAGACGAATAAAGATGAATTAAAAGCTGAGAGTCGAACGTACACTCTTTCCCACCAATCCTTCCCTGGTTCTCTTGATGTGTCTCCGGCGAACCCAGTCGAAAAATTAACAACTGGTGTCATAAGTGGGATTTAAAGTTGAACACCGGGGAACGTCAACATCATAGGGAAGGAAGTTTCCATGCGAAAATGACGGGTTGTGTTAGTTAGAGCGGCCGCAGGCTTGAATTGCAACAATGGATCGATGAAATTAGCAATAAAAATTGCAACAAGAGATCGATAAAATTAGCGGCTATTGTTCCTCACTAGGGAGAGTGCCAGACTTAGGGAGTGGCTTCCAGAGATGAATGACTCTGCGTTGTCTTCCTCGGCGAAGAGGAACTCTGTGCTTATTTCCACCATCAAGGCGTTCTCCAGATGGTAGGGAGAGAGCGTGGATGCTTTCTTTGATCGCCTCGAGTTGGTGACAAACTTGTTAGCATGGTCGGAGGACGATACACTGAAGGCAGCGAGGATTTGGCTGAGTGGAGATGCTGCAGAATTGAGTCATGCGAAGGAATAATGCCGGGATGCCGAAAACTACCAGGTGTTCAAGGAGAATGTTGGCGAGGTACAGATCAAAACAAACCGCACGCTTTTATCAAGGGCTCCTCTCATCCATCTCTATGGGCCTACAGGAGGACATTGAGGCCTACATGGCCAACTCTCGCACTGACGAGGCCACAGGGGACGCTGAGCAGAGGGATGCAATGTGGTTTGATGAAGACCAAAGAGCCCTAGACGCCTTCCTCAGGGGACTTCCAGAGGAGTTGGAGAGGCTATGCCAGATACCTTGGATGCAGCCGTGCAGACAGCCGTACATATACCAGAAGTGGAATGGACACCAAGGCCTCTATCGCCCTCGAGACGGGTGTTCCGCACCCCGATAAAGATCGCCTGTTTCAACTGCGGATGCACTGACCATTTCGTGTGGGAGTGGGAGGGTGGCCGCCAGTGTTTTGCTTGCGGAATAGCCTGTCATCTCGTCCACAAGTGCCATGGAGTAAACCCATGTGGATGAGGGGCATTAAACGACTGGATTCGGCAGCGCCGTCCCCGGCAGATCCCCGGAAGTACGCTTCTCCCCAGAATCGCCTGGGTGACTGGGATGGAGGACCTAGTGGCGGAAGTTACCGTGGATGAGGTTCACTGAAGGCTGTTGGTAGACACTGGAGCCCAAGTTACGCTAATTTCTTGGGTCGTGCGTGGTACATGGGGTTTGGCCTTACCCGTGTGATGAATTAAGAGCATCACCAGGTGACAAAATTGGAACTATGAGGAAAGAGTGGTCTACCTTAAGATGCAGAACTTTATTTATCACCCAAAAATGCAAGTGGTGGACAATGTAGGGGGTAATGAGGGTATTATTGCATTAGATTTCTTGTTTAATGGAGTTGTTGATATTGTAAAAAGAACAATTCATTTGAGAAAGAGAGAAATTTCTTTGGGGGTCACTGAAACAGGGATTGAAGAACCTGAGTCCAAGAGCATGCGAATGATTAGGGCACCCATTGCCGATGTGATCGAGATTCCCGTAAGGCTAGTGAATGGCAAAGTAATTCCTCTGTGAATCGATCTACTCATCAGCTTCGAAGTAACTAATGAGAGAGCTGCAAAGGGAGACGTGTTTCTTGCCTAACGCAATTTTTAGAGAGAGAAGGCTGGGCCATGGTGCAGAGTGTGGACTTCCTGGCCACGTTGTATTAAGTGGGGGAGGGCAAAGAAACGGAAGAGATAAGTAGTGCAAGTGCACAGATAAATACTATTAAATTAGATGGGAATATAGATTTTGAGGAAAAGCTATATCACTTGGAAGAATAAGAGCAGAGGCTGCTCTGATACAATTTCTTTGCGCATTTGAAAGACTTTCTTGTGAGACTGAACTCCCACCAGTGACGAATCTCGTGTCCCACTGAATCCCAACAGGTGATGCTCCTCCTCTTTATCATTGGCTCTACTGAGTGCCGCACCATCAGAAACAGTTGATCGATAATTTTATTGAGGAGCAGCTGCAAGTGGGAGTGATTGTTCCAAGCGAAGGCCCTTAGGCGTCGCTGGTGGTAGTCATCCCGAAGAAATCCACAATGGGAAGCCTAAGCTCCAGTTTTGTGTAGATTTTACAGAATGCATTGACAACCCCCGATGCATATCCCCTCCCAAATATTGCCGAAACCCTTGATTATCTCAGTAATAGTTGTTATTTCTCCACACTAACCTATCTGCTGTATATTGTGGTGAGATATTCTCACTTCTCTGAGGACGGCTGAAGAGTAAGCTGCCGAAACATCGGTCATGGACCTTCCAACCCGGATGGAATCCCGAGAACCCTTCTACAGGTAGTAGTCTTTTAGAGCAGTTAAAGACTAAAAATTTTTACTTTCATGGCACCTCTGGCAGCTCCCGAGGATAAGAAAGAAGAGGTTTAGTTAAAAAATGTACTCTTATTGACCCAGGATTACTACTCCAACCAACTCATACAGTCTATTGAGGGGGCTGGGTTGAATGTGCTGTTTAACTTGTTCTCAAAATTTTGTCAAGGCTGTTGAAAGCCTGCAAGCCACTGTGTCTTCCGGGTCCAAAGGGAACAGAATCATTTCAATTACAGAGACTTGGGACTCATGGAGAGAGAGAGCCACAATGGAAGGAAGTGCTTTAACCATGGAGTGGAGGACCAATGCAGGCTGCAGGAAGCTTAAATGACGTTGTGTCAGCACCACTGCCCTGCCCAACCCCTACTTGATGTTTTACTTTAAAGGGTAGAAAGGGACCTCCTTATTCAGTCTCAGGATTACCCTTGTGGGGTAGAAGGACCAGGGGTCTGTTTCTCAGAGCTACAAGTCTACAAGTTACAAGTCACGTGACTATTTTCACAAGGCGGATGGGTTACTCAAATATATACCTAGCCAAAGACTTGTATTAGTCCATAAAAATGGCGGGCCTAATCAAGACCATACATAACTCGTACTTTGATGATTATGATACATTTTGGGCGTGTACCTTGCAATATTTCCAATTCAAAAGTTGGTGGAATGTTTTTGGGTAAATACAAATGATTGAGTATGTGCTAAAAAGTAATTTAATGTCTCAACGTTCTTAAAAAGATCCCAAGAGAATGCGAGATGCGTTAGAGACCTAACATCATAAGATATAATAGTTTATTTTGCCATATTTCTTGAAGGATGAGCTCTAAATGGTCAATATTAATAAACCTAACATTTCAATATATCATGTTTAGCTGGTTTTATCTTCATTGAACCACTATTTATGGTGTTACAACATAATATTATAACAACACTTCACAGTAACATTCCGTTTGTTGACATTTATAACATATATCATAACTTACAGTTCGTATTTCCAGTAATTAATGATTGTGTTACTCAACAGAAATAAATTGATAAGTAGTTGTGTATTACTAATAAGTGTGAAACATCAGGATATTTAATTATTTCCTCTCTACTGCTGTGTTGTTGTTCGAACAGGAGAATAAATTAATTCAACATTCTCGGCTTAAAGAAGAGTGAATGTCTCGTATTGTACCACTTTAAAAAAGTTAAACATTTTGGGGTTGGGGAATGATCGGATGCCACAGAACCCCTCTTCCCCCTGGTTTTATCACTGATCTATGGAGATGTTTAGTAATGTAAGCAGTTTGTGATTATTTCAACTTCTTGAAAATACTGAGTGGTTCAGAATAACGTCGCAGTTTGGGAGTTAACTTTTTATACAATGCATATGATTGTCATGAATTATCAGTCAGATAACTTTTTGAACAGACCTAATATACCTATCATTATTTTGAGTTCTAGGAGTACTTTTTTCCCATTTCTTCACCAGCTTTATTCGGGATTTAGGAATGAGAAATCACAAGTACTTTGCAAATGGAAGGGGATTTCATTATGCCCAGGAGGCACTGACAAAGATCCACAAGTAGATGGTGTGGAGTTAAGCATTAGACTGAATACTGAATTGAAATGCTGATAGGGCACCTGTACCTTACCCACTCAATATTTTGGTGCCCGTCTTTGGTAGTAATTCTTTACCTCTCTGTTGGCCTTAGTTGTCCAAATCCGAGAGTTGAGTAGAAGTGACAGCAGTAATCCCGTTGCAAGGCCAAGGTGAGCAGGTGAGGCAAACAGTGATGAACCGCCTCCATGCTTGGCTGCTGTCATTGCTAGTGTTGTAGTGCTGTTAGTTGGGTCTGTCACATTCCAGTTCTGATTTTCTGAATGAACTAGAGCCAGTCTCCATAATTCTCCTCCACTTTCATCCAACGGTAGCCAGTTGAGAATTGATGTATCCGTAATCGTCGTCATCTTGATGAAGTACAATTTTTGTTGAAACACTAATTAGTACCATGTGTGAATTGATGTAGTACCTCAAAGGTACTCATCCTAATTTAAATATATATAATGATAAGGGGTACAATTAATTATCTCGTTAAATTTTAGTAAGGATTGTCTTAATACTTCATCTTCATGGTGGACAAATTATCAGGCAATTTATGTTCTTAGAATGGGGTATAACGCTGTAGATATTATCTTTGATATGTCAGAAAAGTAAAAATTTTATTCCCTACTAAGTTATAACTGTACAAACTTCAGGTAACAATTTCTTGAAACTTTAACGAATTTGTTAGAGTTAAAAATTCTAAAAGCTTTCTTTTCTGATGAGCAATCTTACATTGTTATTTATTTTCCCATATTAATAGGATTTTTATCAATCAATTGTGAAATTTCATGGATACTAGGAATAACTGTGGTACTATCCTTTCGGTTTCAACCACAAATGCACATAAGTACAAAATTCCAGGGGACAAATCATTCAACTTGACCAGAACTAAAATCCTCATCCCTAAATGTCATTCTGAATACTATACCAGAAGTTAATACTGCTGCTGGTTACAATGTCCTGAAAATCAGCCAAAAGAACAATGTTGGTTTGAACTATGTTCCATTCTTGGGTTTAACCTTGTGGTCAGAGGCACTAAGTCCATACTTTAGACTGCTATTGTGACACCATATGTTTAGCAGTCTTTAACACAATAGAAGACCATTATTACGAGGGTAGCTTACAGCGAGAAGACTTATAGCAAGTGATTAGTTGGCCATTTTTGGTCACTATTTTAAAGGTAATCAGAGTTTGTTGGTTGTTATTTTTGACTATTTCTGCTGGACTGCCGTAATGTGTCTATTTCATTGTGATTGTCATCTGGGGTGCAGAACCTGCAGGGGTCATTTGTTGCTGGTGAGACTAGGCCAGGTATACAAAATTTCACTAATTCACGACAACCTATCACTTGGAAGGGAAAAAAAACTTGAGCAGACGAGCTCTTAAGTTTTCTGTACGGGCTCGCACATAACATTGTAGCACCTCCCGGGTCTTCGAGGGGGAAAATTAGGAGAATGGGTTGCAGTAGGGAGGGGGAGTGTTACTTACTCCTACTTATCTCTGTACTCTTCTCATCTCACCTCGACCAGCTTATCTTTGACACAGGTGGCCTCTGTGCCGGGGGAATAACACAAACTTTGAGTCAAGGCATCATGATACCTATTGAACTCCATATTTGGAATGGTTCTGAAATCAAATGTTTATCTTTCCTCATTATTAAAAGGAGTAACCATGAACCCTTCTCAATTTCCTAATTGTTGAGCTTAATATTTCCGATTTTCTTCTTGTGATGCCAATGCCATATTCATGTAAAGAAACATGATTAGGACTATATTTTACAGCTGTCTGGACACGCTTTCAGGCTATGATATCCGCCTTCAGTTGCAAAGAAAGATCGTTTTTGAACAAGGCAAAATTGGTTTCATAAGTGATTTATTGTATAAAACTCTTTATCACTTGTGTCTTTAAAACAATCAGTTGTGGTCCTAATGCTAAATGACTGCTAGAGGTGCTGATGTGACCCATTTCAGAATTATTCTTTCAATTCCCGATTAACTAACCGTGATCTCCTAATTTTTATAACTAAATATTTAGTACTACTTACGACTTCATTAGTTACATTTTTCTCATTCAGCATTCCCATCCAGTATATCAACCCCTTCCGTGTGGCACCTTCGAACATTATTCATGTTTGATACCATTTAACCACAATGCACCATATTTTTCTGATGATAGTTCATTGGGAATTTTCGGTATATACTATAGCACAGCTATATTATAGCAAAGATAACAGTGGAAAAATTCCGATTTCAGCAAGAAAACATGTTCTAGCTTCTAATAAAATCTGTCTAAAAGAAGCAAAAATGCCTGGTAAATTGATTTTAAAGAAAATATGGGCATCTTACCACCTATTATTTAGTTATTAATGAATTACTGCTGTAATTGGTGCTAAGTGGCCTCTGAAGGCTGGACATAGGGTCTTTAAAAATACATGAATGGAATAATCTGCATATTTTGTACCTTAATTTTTGTTTTCAACTGGTGACCCATTTAATTGGCGAAACCAAGTTTTTTTAACTGAATAAATAAAAAAAATCTTAATTTAGTTCTTGTCTTGACTCACATAGTCAAGCCAGAGCCACCTTATAACCACTGGGCGCAATACCAAGAGATTCAGATTTGAGTTCTGGTCAAGGTAATCGATTTTTTCTGAGAGAAATGTTGAGATTTGTGTTGAGTGGGCATTAGCTTCATCTTTTATTGTTTTTCTGCTGTAGTATTTCTTACATATGGCTCGGGATATCCTGATCTCAGCAGCTTTTGTAGATCACAATTGATTTTTCGTGATGGAGTAACTTTTATCTTCTCCATAATTGCAATATTTTATGACAGCATGTGCATATGTAACATGAAACAAAGTAATCTATTTGATGTAATTAGTATAAATGGGTGGAACCGAATTTATACTTAAAACGAAACACTCAATGTTCAAGGGTTTTATTTGAAGTAACCCTGGAACATGAACAATATACAGTGGAGCCCACTTATAAAGAACCCGCTTATAACGATGTCCCGCTTTTAACAAAGTGAAAGCCGTTCCCCATCAAAAATGGCCCTTTCGCCATGTAAAAAATCCTGCTTATAACCAAGTTTTTCACATGGCAAAATATCTTTTATAATTAAACCTCTTCTCGGCTGTTGCAAATCATTATGGCAATATCACCTTTGTGTTAAAATCTCGAGAGCTATATCAATATCCGATAACTTAGGCGCACGGATGCTCGTCCAGAAATCTACCATAAGCACCTGAACTGCTCTTCTCAGACTAGAAGAACACGGCAACTCCCACCCCTATCGTACACTGAGCAAAACCCACCCCTGTCATGCACCGGGCAACTCCCAACCCCCTCTTGCTAGTCACCCCTCCCCTCTCTGCTGTCTGCTACTCTCTTGCTCGTCGGTTAGTCTCTGGTGGTTGGCTGCTGCGTCTAGTGCTGCGTTATACTTATTTGTGCAATTGTATAGACAGTATTGTGACATTGATCACAATGGAGAGGGATAAAATAAGAAGAAAAGTGTTAGGTTAAAATACTAAATTAGAAATTTTTAAGGACATAGACGACAAAATGACTAAGACTAATGTCGCAAAAAGATATGATATTTCACTTAGTACTTTGTCAACAATATGAAAAAGTCGGGAGAAAATTGAAAAATCTAGTAAGCGTGTGACTTTTGGAGTTTATCGAAAAAAAATCCGCCGCGCAAATTGAGGGCCAAGAGGAGCGTTTCAGGCCTCATTTTCACTCTACCCGTGTTTACGTATCACTCAACTACAGGTTAACTATTAAAGATATTGACTTTGGGTTTTCTTTATTTGGTTTGAAAGATATCATTCCTAAAGGCGAAGTGAAAGAATAATTTTTATCCTGCTGGGTTAGTGAGGAAACTTACCTGACCTTTGGCTAACAAAAACTCCCTTCTTAGCCAGAAATTTGAAAATCGAAGACAGTCAACCTCTGGCGACAACTTTCTTGTATACGATACATACAGAACATCCATCATTACTCATTTTGAGGTTGCAATTGCTAAACTGGTTGACCTTTGCTTTCTAAAAATCTAACTACTATGACACTATGGAGGACACTATAGAGGCGAACCGTTCCGTGACGAATTTATTTCCCCTCTGAGGAACTCCTTCCACTGCCTCTCAAGCGACGTTGAGTCACCCTTCTTTCTCAATTCTAGTATAATATTTCAACCTGCCCCCCCTCTTCTTAAGCAAATGTAAGATGATCCCAACCCCCTCCCCCAAAAGTGTCTTACGCAATACTTGGTTGGTACTTGGTTGGCCCGTTGGAAGTCAGACTAGAGTGATCTAGGGAGTAGATATCAGAAGTGTCAGGCACGGCCTCTCCTTTTGTGTTTCATTCCCCTCCCTTATCATGTTTCACTCCCCTTCAGTCAAACCTCTTCCCTTTTTCCCCTCTTGGAATCCTTTCCCCTCCCTCGGAATCTCCTCCTCCTCCTCTCGGAATTGAATCACACACTTATGATTATTTCTGAAATACAGATGTAATATTGCATAGTAAGAAATACATTCCTTTGAGTACGACCCTCAGAAAATATGCCTAAAGATTTTACCCCATCACTATATTCTATGAATGTGACCGATCGTTGTATTACTAGGTTGAAATATACCGCGTAAAGAAAAAATGCATCTACTGTGTGGCTTACATATTTTCCCAGAGAGTATTAATTAAAATAGACGGTAGAATGAAATTTCCAGCAGTAATCTTCTTAAACTGGCATATCCATTTGCCTACATTTTATTCACTTACATTAATTAATTTTCAACTACTTATTAACCGGTACATTAACTGTGATGAACGCAGTAAATCAATCACATAATTTATCTGATAACCGTATTTCTTCTGTTACCACCGGTATGACAATATTATAGCTTTGTAATGCCTATCGGAAAAGTAACGATATTTTGTTTTAGCCAAGCCTTAGAATCGACTTGATATGTCCCGCGTAGTTCCATGAAACGTAAAGCAAAATCTGGCAGTTTTCAATCCTAGGACGGGACTCCGCTCATCTTGCCCAGGTAAAACTCATCCGGGAGTTGGATGTCCAGCAAGATGAAATTTGACACCGGGCTTGTTTTCTACGGAGTTCCCGGCCTCAGTGGCGGCGGGGTAAAGTCCTCGCATGCCAAACCGAAGGTCGCGGGTTCAAGTCCCGCCTGGGTAGGATATTTACACCTCCCTGGGCATGGTTGTGTGTGTGCGTCCATGTATTAAATACCTAGTAATTGTCTTTGGCTGTTAGGTATAAAGAAATTATTATTATTATTATTCCCCCACCTCCACTTCTCCTCCTTTCGCTCACCGACTACCCCCTTCCATGCCGAGCACCTTCCCATTCCACCCCGGTTCCAAAGGGGGACGCCAGTCGAGGAAATTCTGAAATGGAGCTTACTGATGTCGCACATTGGCGGCTAGCCTTGATGCTGATGATTTAAATATGATGCGTCGTTTATATAATCGTAAATGATAGTCCTCATGGAAATTGATACCCTTCAGGAAACATACTCTTTCCTTTTGTGTGAAATTTCGTCATGTAAATAGGTGAATTTTGTGAATGTATGAATACAAGACGACAAAATAACTCCTCCTCTGTTTACTATCTTTACTGCGCGAAAGATATGTAGTTGAATTAGTATGTTCATTTGAGCGTCTCTGGTAAAACGTTCATTAGAAGTTAGCGAAGGCGACAGACTCTGAAATGGTGAAAAAAGCAGTCTTTTCAGTCAATTCAGATGGTAGCCTTTTTCCTAAATGCTTTCGCTTAGATGCTTCTTTTCCTTTCCTGTGCGAGGTAATAAAATAATAGCCGCGATATTACAGCAGTTTGCTCGGTTCAGAGTTAAATTCTAAGTTCACAAGAGTGGGCCCACATATAACGAAGTAAACTGCCGGCCCCCTCAACTTCGTTATAAAGGGTCTCCACTGTATATCATCCACAACAAATGAACTGACTCACCAGAATTAAGTTAACGTTGTTCAATAGCAATAGAATGTAATACACATTCAATGTTTTGTTTGAATATTTCAACTGGCAGCAGTTTCTCATATCACTCTTAATATTGTTCCACTTTTTGATAAATAATTAAAACATATCAAAACTGGCTAAGGCATTAAAACATAGATTGCAATATAACCAAGTTGAGTCCTTGAATAATAACATGAAGCTAGCTATAGAGAAATGTTTATGTCCCCACCCTAATATCCCATTCTTGTCCCTGCAGGTGAAATGATAACTTTAAAGCTAAACGTAACTTTAAAATTAACATAAATTTAAGTCACAAATCACAAAAATATTATATTGATTACTAATAAATTGTCTAAAGGACAAAAATTCCACATCAAATATCCTAGGTAGAATTGACCTCAATGAAAAGCGATTACAAAATATATATTTCACTTAATTCTCAGTCCTGTGATTGAGTTGACTGAGACATTTCCTTTTCATACTTAAACTGTCACCACTTGGATGAGCTTTTCCTATCTCATTATTACTCTTGATCCTTCAAGTTGGACAAAGCTAAATATTTAAGTGTGGGTGAAAAGAAGCTTTGCTGGCTTATTATGCTCCCAACTAATTCTTACTCTTACAACGCAAATTTGAAGGAAAATAGGTAGCATGGTAGCCTTTTACAAACTCTTGCAGTTATTGGTGTAAAATATTATGTATTAACTATAGAATGTCCCAGTTTCTGTGGTGTAATATTATCACACAGACCACATAGGATGGCTGAGTGAAAAAGTAAAAAAGTTGGCAACCAAAAAAGAAGTATGTATCAGGCTTGATGTGGTGGAAAGAATTAACCACAATGAATAAGAGTTAAGGCAATTTTCCACTCAGATAAATTTTTATTGGATCTAGGTTTTGATGTACTATATCATAATCAGGCACAAATAACAAAACGAGAGGAGTATATATATATATACACACGGCGAAGGAAGTTGGGACAGTAAGAGCAGGGGGGTGGAGAGGGTGTGAGGCAGGGTTGGGAAGAGGGGGAAGCTTATGAACAAGAGAACCACCCCTCCCCCACCCATGTCAACTTACTTGGCCTTGTGTATACATACTTCTCTCGTTTTGTTATTTGTGCCTGATAATGATGTAGTATATTGAAACCTAGATGGAATAAAAATTTATCAAAGTGGAAAGATGATTTACTCTTATTCATTATGAAGTTGTGGACCATTCCAATCCACTCAAGCTATGACAAATTAGTTGTTGAGCATTTAAGGCTTAAAATTTGCATCAACTATAAAAATGGATTTAATTTTGTGCCATGATTTGTAATTATGTATCAGAGTGTGTCTACGATAACTGCAACAGTACAAACGCTGCCAGTTTGTAAATATGTCCAATGCCATTAGGGGAAGGGAATCACATGATCAAATATTCCACGGTGGTGGCCTCTGTTTAACTGCTGCTTCCAATTCTTAATTCAATGCATGATCACCAATCATATGATTTAAACAGAGGCTCACAGTGGTGGCCTCTGTTTAAATCATATGATTGTGAAAAAATTTTATACTTTTCAGGTCTTTCTATGCTAAATCAGTATCTTTCAACTGCACCATAATCCCTTTCAGACTGCACTATTATCATGCCTATTGAATGCTGAACAAGCTTGTTTTTCATGCACATGGTAGGTTAATGACTTTTATAGCCAAAAATAATCAAAAGAGGTCTATTACTAATGAGCAGGATCTGGTTGCATCCTAAATGATGAGTGCTTGTGTAATGATAACTGATACATAGAATGATATCATTTGCTCTGCATGGCTTTTCTTTTGAATCGATTTGAAATCTTATATTATTTATTTATTATATATTTTTTGAGATAACATTTAAAATAATTTTAAAATGCAATGCTCTCAACATTTTCATAAAAAGTTATAGTCCAATTATTAATAGCTTATAATTAGCCGTAGAGTCTTGAAAATGTTTTAACTCTAATTTATGTGGAGTTTGCAAGTATGAACCCAAATAAATAAGCCAAGTTATAGTGATTTTTTGAGAAACGAGACAATTAAATGGTGCACATAATCATTATACTACTTTCTCATTGCTCTTCAAATGTTCTAAACTGGGCATCACTCCGGATTCTACGCAAAGTTCCAAAATGAAACATTTGTATGAACTTTACATACATGAAAATACTTAAGTTAGGTACAATGTTTTGGTCACAACTTAATGTGAACATACATATTACGGAAGTCTCAATTCTGTATTTTTATTATAAAATGATAGATCTCACAAATGACTGAACCAATACTAACTTTGTTGCATACACAATGGTTTTATTTTCAGATGACTGGTTTCATTGCATTTGTGACATCCTCATGAAGTTGCCTATGTGACTTAACTGGTCATCTATACATTAAATCATTGTGAAAATTATGAAGTTACTATTGATTCAGTCATAATTTATTTTCATTGAGTTATATTTGAAAACATCAAGCTCATAAATGATAATAAGGTGGATGTTTGATTGTCAACATTTTTTGCAGCACTAGAAATTGCTCATTTGAAATGTATCTAATGAATAATTAGGGACACACCTACAGATAGTAATACAGGTTACAATTAACTATCAGAAATTAACACTTCATTATTTGCACATTGATATTAAAAATTTTCCAACAACCAAGCAGTCTTGCTCCTTGAACAACAAACATAGTATCCTTTACTTGAGTTTATGACACTATCTCAAGCAGAAAACTTTCACACAGAAATACAGGGACCCAGGAAAAATTTTGGAATTCATCTTATCTTCATAAAATGTAATTCTAATCACCAATTCAGGGACTACAATGATCATGCACTGCATTTTATTCATATATAAGAACCTTTCAATCCAAGATATGTGATTGTTCAGTAGCAAAGACTTTAATTTGGGATGAACTATTCCCTGCTAAAACTCAGGGCAAGAATTGCAAAAATTATTGTAAAAACTAAGGCAAACATAAACAAAAATATATAATATTGATGTGCATAATTTCAAATTTATTGGTGCCAATTGCAGGAAAGATGTAGTACTGAATAAACTGACCTTGCGTCGTGCAGATGTGTCTCTTAGCTTTAGATAGTCGTCTCCTTCTTCCCATGAAGTCTATCTCATTACTGAGGAATACGACTTGAGGAGAGTGACTCTTGAGATTATTAGGAACCCCATTCCACAGCTCCCCCACCTTTGTTTACTATGGGTTGACTTTCTTATGGTCACCCCATACGAGCACCACCCAAGAAAATCTCATTTTGAAGTTTGGTTTCCCTTTTCCCAGCAACTCCTCCTGTGAATGCTTGAATTCTTTCTCTCATGCCATGCCACCCTCATCTCCCCCTACCACCCCTTAATTTGGATATCGGGAGGAAGCCATAGCAACGTCACCCACTGGTGGGAATAAATTGGCTTCCTTGTGTGGTCACAGTTAGGAGGAAGGGGGAAAGGATGGTTGTTATGTCTTGACTTCCTTAAATACCACCCTAATCACTTTTACCAGCACTGGTGTCTTTCGTCTGCCACTTAAAGCATTTATTTCCTTGGTTACTCTAACTTGGGATCAGGGTAACAGGCAAAACCTGTAGGCTTCTAAATTTCTAGTTTTTTTTTCCTTCAACTAAACCACTTAACCCTTCATAACCAGATTATGCTTTTTTTGCCATGATAGGGCATACATATACTCTGAAACTCAAGTGCCTTAGTGAAGGACGGTTAAGAGAAGTCAATTTAAGCTCAGATTTCTATCTCTAAGTTCACTGAAGTAAGTACAAGCATCATAATAACTTTAATTCACAGTCAGCACTATTGAAATTGGTGACCTGAGATCTTCGCTTTTAGACATATTACTATCCAACAAATATGTGACAGTTAAGATTTTGGTACTCAGATACAACCCCTAAGAAATAATTGAAAAGCTTATGATGGCACCTGATTCACCACAGACTGTCCCTATCACATGCGTGAGTTTAAAAACTGACGAATAATTTCCAAGGACAGATATAACATAAACTTGAGTACTTTTTTCATTATTTATTAACGATTGGCATTGTAAAATATAAAAATTAGACATCACAAATATAGATTTAAATCATTAAAAACCCTCCACTAATATCAACTGGACAAAAGTGCCATCACTTAAACTCCCACTGGATTAAGTTAGTAAACCAATTATGCTGGAGAGGCAACAAAATTTTCATTCTATTCACCCAAGAATACTTTTATTCAAATGAATTCCTGGGTATGTGGCGGATGACACAATCAAATAAATATGATGTGAATAATTCACAACACCATTATCACAAGATCTTTCAAAATGTGGTGATAGTTCAAAGAAAATCTTGAGCACCAATTCTTCACATGGTATGAAATAAATACACCATGATGTAAAATGAGTTACAAAACAGGAGTAATGAACATAATACAAATTGGGTTCACAGTAAAACAGTATAGGTACAATTAAAAATGGTAAGAAGTCATTCAGACATATGCTATAAGCAACAAAATTAACACTCAAGTCATAGAAAGAAGTGAATTTAACAAAACAAACTTCATGAGAGAATTTACAGAAAAAAATAATCAGAAAAACATCATGACATAGAAAATGTGACTGACATTTATATATACATTATGTACACTGATAAGAATACAAGGTGGAATATTTAATATCACAAAATCGAATTTCAAAGTGGCTTTCCAATAAGAGTAGCGCCATTTGAAATCATGAACACTGCTGTCTCAAGAGATATTACGTTGAGCAAAGAATTTCACCGCTTCTCTCATTAAAAATGTGGAAGACAAACTTTGCTGGCGATGAGTTCTGAGATTACAGTAATCCAAAGTGATAGGATGAAAAGGATATATGATAATCCAACCTGAAAAAATGAGAACTTTTGATGGAAAAATTGATACATGTAGCTTCCAATCATAAAAAAATTGATCGTCACAATTTTTTTCCTCTGTAAAAAAATATATGTATAATTATTTAACTTAAAACAATTGACTAGACAAAGTAATATAATGCATATTTAGGAGTAACTTAACAGAAATTAAAGGGCTTATCACAACACTATTAAGTCAACAAGGTGATCAACCTTAACATACAAATAAATCATGGAAATAATGAAACAATGTAATGTCAATTTTCAGGAAATTGTCATCAACAACTCACTCATATATATACTCCAATATCATGAAAGAAGAGAGCCAGTTTCTCAAAAGATCTACCCTTTTGAAAGCTGTGCTGATTACTTAACAAAAATTCTTTTCTATCCAAAAGGTCCATAATTGAACTGCAATTTATAAGCACAACTATTTAACACGAGAGTTATATGATAGAGATAGGTTGGCAGTGGCTTGGCTTGTCTAAGAGCATTGTTTTCTGTAAAAGCATTTAATGTAAGCAGGCAATAATTATATTGGAATCAGAGGATTTGTTAGGGTTGATGCTTTACATTTGATTCTCAATTCTGAAACAAGAAATGATAATTTAAGGCAGTCAGTATTGGAAAAAATTTGTATAAATCCAGCAAGACTTCAGTAAAAACAGTTTAGAAGTAGGTGTTTAGTAACCATCACCATCATTGTTCTTCAGTGCTTTTACCATGTATTTACTTTCTTGAACATACAACCAATTTGCCAAAGGATTGTTGCTCAAGTATTCACACAATATTCTGCTCTTGAAATTAGCAAGTGCCTTTCGATGTGTTTTCTTATTTTGTGTGAAATTTTGTATGATCTCATACATATATGTCAACTGCAAGGTTTTCCCTGAATTTAACTGCTTTGAAACTGGTATGTAACAGCTCTGAAAGACTAATATCTGATCTGGGCATGGTCTGTGACTAGAGATGGGTAAATTACCATTTTTTTCATTTGTGGTAAATTAACATGGTAAATCACAGTAATTTTTTAAAATGTCCATAATTTTCTGCAAATAATAGCTATAAGAGGATTTAATTGGAAACCCAATAGCAATTGCAAGGGGTTAACAGCTTGAACCATAACTATTGTAACATTAATGCATTAGTAATAGAGAAAAATCGAATAGACACAAGGTAGCCCACACACAATATGCTGTTCTTTTGTTTGGTATGAGAAATTTTTGTTCAAACCATTGAAAATGATATCTCCACAAATATTCTGTGAGTAAAAATATTCCACAAATGAGTTGTATGTGCCTTTATTTATAACTAAGATTGTATTGAATTTATAGAGACTTGACTAAAGATAATATGCTTGGAATATATCGGTATGAAAAATTTCTAAGATGGAGGTGAATATTACCAACAATCAAAGGAATTTTCAGGAACTGCGGTAAATTGCGTAAAATACCACGGTAATTTTCAGAATGGCCCATTTCTATCTGTAACTAGACTGAACTGGTCAGGATTTTAAAGATGTTTCAAATCCAGACCAGTAACAGACCACTTCCAGATCAGTTATTAGTCTTACAGAGAAGTTAAATACCAGTTTCAGAGCACTAACAGACCAATTATTTTCACCTGGTTAGTTTAAGTTTTTCCATTGATTCGGAAGTGGAACTTTGAGAACAGTTTGGGGGCCCTTGAAGTGTGACAATTTAACCACATCAACTAAATAAATTGTTTCAGGAAATCATTTTCAATGATGCAGTAGAAGTGCTATCTCAAGACCCTCGAACAAATCAGCTGCACTGTACATTGGAGGTCTGTCTGGATTATCCTGGACCTCATCCGCTGGGGATCTATTGAATTCCAACACATTTTTCACTCTCTACATTCCTACTAAGTTTATCACAGCATTACCAAATCACACATAAACAAATTGGAAACATTTTCTTTTTTTTTTAACTGAAGACTTATCAAATCCTTCAAGGTTAGAGTAAACAAAAAGCCCTCACCAATGATAGCATTTTTTTGGTATGTGACCTTCTATCAACTTATTTTGATCTGGTTTAGTGACTGCTAACAACGCAAGTAGAATACGCAGCTAACATTACTTAGAAAAATGGCATGATATCCATATTTAAAATATTGTTAAAACTAATTATAATCATAGCAATAAACATAATGCGCTTTCCGTCTAGATAGTCATATGGTTTACTTCTTAGTTAGAAAACAACATTCAGAAAAAATTAGCGGTATTGAACTAAAATACACAGAAGTCCCAGGGTTGGTGGTAAGGTTTATCTGGCATGCTGTCAGTCAAGGATCCATTTGGTTCCATTCGATGTCCAACCACAGGGTATGCCAAGAGAATGAAGCATTCACAGAGGTCAATGGTTATTGAACTTCCTACAAGGAAAAATACTCAGCATTCATTGCTGTGGACTTAAACATGAACTTCATACCCTGCTGAAGGACTTCCCCATACTAAAGAGATCATCTCAATTCACATCTGCAGTCAGATTTCAATAGTTCCTAGCTCTCCATGTGGCTACATACACACCAGAATGTACATTGCTTGAAATCTCAAGACATGTTTTGGATCTACTTCTTCCATGTGAAATATCAGTCCTAATGATAGTGTATAATATTTAGATTATCCATGTCTACTTAATGGTACTTGTAAGGGGAAAAAATTCCATGCTGTAAATGAATTAAATACACAAGGAACTCATAAAGCCCCATTGCACAAAAGACTGAAATTCCTCCTGCTTATCCCAAATCCCATGGGCTTAAAATTCAAGCAGTGCCACGTTTGTGCATTGGGTGCCCCATTATGCAATAAATCAAACCCTCGGGACTGAGTAAAGAACAATGTGACACATACTGACAATACACCAGAGCATCAATGACCATGCTCTGGTGATGACAATGAGTGGCCCAATAATTTTTACTAGAGTATTTGAAAAAAACTAACTATCAGATAACATATGATAAAATGATATTATATTCAAACATATCAAAATCAAAAAGTATATGGCCACAAAATGATAACAACAAGGAGTATACCATTTGGCTTGGAGGAGTTCCAAGACCACTTGGGCTCTTAGCATGCAAAAGTAATTCAGAACTCAATTATGTAACCCATCAAAACCTTCCATCATTTAAGTAGTAGTAACCTAATTACTTCTCGTTTTTGAAATATTCCCATTAGGCTCACCTCGTGTGAATTAGGAAGCTGATATGGTAAACCTCCTATTTCCTCTATGTGAAAACCCATAGGAAAAATTACAGCAGCCATGCAGAATAATACCACTGAAAATGAATTGAAATCTCTGTGAATGAAACAGTCAACATAAGTAACTTTTTTCGTCTGTTGCAACGAAGCATAAAAAATACAAAAGGGTTTGGGATATCATCCAATTTCACTGAAAACTTACTGGCAGTGAATCCAACCCATCGAGCATATGGGATGACATTAGGATCCCAATGAGCAGAGCCGAGAAGAATAATGGTGGTTGCAATACAAATGCACCCAAGGAAAATGCAGACCAACGTTAGAAGCCACTCGGGCTGAAGATTTGGGCTAAAGCACACCTGAGGTCGATTGTATAATGTCATGCATGTCCACATAAGTCCGATTTGTGTTTCTCCTGAAAGAAATGTAGCCGATTAAATAAAACAACAAAACGATTTTCAAAGGAAAACATTCAACAAAGGTCAATAAAATTAATCACTATTACCTCCGACACCCGAGACGATCCAATCAGGCGTATAGACACTGATAATAGCACACACATCAGCTACAAAGAACAAGAAGCCAGCCGTGGCAGTCAGTCTATCCATTATAAACAATCCACCCGTACATCCAAACAAGGATACATAATTTTCTCACTTTTACTATAAAATATCGATTTAAGTTTCTCAGGGCTACCTTCCCACCATTTACGCTTTTTTATACAACACCACATTTAGCAAATTTTGCCAGTGGACGCACTACCTCCTCTTGAACATAAAGGAACCTGGAAACATTAGGCTTGAAACTGAAACAATTACCTCACCAAAGATAGTGTATACAATACAGGTGATGTGCGATGTAATTACATAACCAACCAGGGAGGAATGTCATTCGCACAATCGCTGTAAGTCCCACTTCAGCTTCAATACAGCTGAAGCTAATACAGCAGTTAGCTATGAATGTAAGGAATTCGACAACAGGCCACTCACTGCATGCCAAATAATAACGCAAGAACTACTTGGAGTAACCAATATCAGAGAAAGTATAGGTTATAATGTACACATTTCTTTGTTGACAGCGATTTCTTCGCGAACCTCTATCATGTTCGATCACAAACAACAAACATGACAATACGGATGCAACAGGAAAATCACTTTCACAAATCGATAGGTACGCTCATTCTAGAGCCCAAGTCTCATGATGAAAGGGGCTTCATCGCGAGAATTAGTCCATATTATTGAAATAACTCTTGGCTCAGCAGTGTTTACTAATAATACTACATTAATGATATTAATCGACGAGCTAGCAACCCATTGCGCATACGTACGTCATTCGTTCTTATTGGTTTTTAAGTTGACAAATGATGTGAGTTGGGCGAAATCGGCTCAATGTTTGTTTTTGTCTAGCCAGAAATATCTTGTGAGTAATAGGATTTAGCAGTGGTAACCTTTTGTTGGACACAAGTTCTTTCATAAGCTTTGATTCCAGTAGATGTCGAAATCCAGTGGGCCTGCGGTTGAAGAAAGCTTTGTTCAATCGGTAATGTTTTAAAGTTATTCTCTTCCCGTTAATTATTCGAGATTAATTTCCTGTCGTGCGAGAAAAGGAATATAGGGATAGAATATTATTTCATTTGAGCTTGAGTGAGTAGTATTTAGTAGTTCAGAATTCTATCGTATAACTGAAGTAAAATACATTCTAACAACTCTTTAATTTGTTGTTTTTTCTATTTCCTCATGCACTATGCAGGTCTCGAGCTCACCATCAAGGATTTATTATCATAAATATCCTTTGGTTGGGCTGAAAACTGAGGAATTATTTTTTTACTCTATTGAACTAATTGCAGCGGTAGTCACTTTTTGACATTCTGACGTACGCTTCTGTTATTCTAGCCATTTTACGCCAATTTAAGTATTATCGTCTCCTTATACTGAGACCACAGAGTAAAATACCAGAAGTGCATCTTGGCTTTGTATTCCCTGTAATTTGGAAGTGTATTTTTATTTACTTTAGCCAAATCGGCGAGCTTCCAATTTCGAGGTTGAGGGAAATCCTATAATTAGGGGTTACTTTGCGGGGAAGATGTGCGGACGGCTCCTGCATAGCCAGAATTAAATTAATTTTCTGTTCTTTTATTGATTTAGGTTACGTAAACTAATGGCTACCGAGAGATCCAGCCCTGGGACAATATATTCTCCCTTACCCCAATCAATGAGTGATGTCGATTCCACCTGTGACGAAGAGGAAGAGGAGGAATTAAATAGCGTTGCTTTGGGCAACGAGGGAGGAAGTCATCCGCTGAAAACCACCCATATACACGGCGCGAAGTCGGTCACCGAAGGGAAAAATGGTAAATTAGTCGATTTTTTTTAATAATTAGTATTAAACTAGTACTAAACTAGATTAGTAAATGTTTGAATGCTGGTCCTCCTTTGGAATTATTTTGTAGGTGATGACTATCGCGCTCGTTTTTTGTGTGTCAATCCACTTTTGATACACTCTGCCAACTCATATATATATAATATGCTTTGCTCGTTATTCGTTCGCCCAAGGTTGAACACATCCTTTGAAACATCAAAAGGTGTTCACACGTGTTGTATTTTTTGAGAATGTTATTTCTAGTTAAATTAATGATCTCAATGTAATGAAGGAAGAGTTATTTTTTGAAGGACAAGGTATCAAGTATTCTTCATGTTCCCTTTAGCTTATGAGATTTAGGGACTTTTTTAAATTAATTGAAACGATAATTTTCTGAACTAAGTTGAAAGACTTTATAAAAGTTTATTTGAATTTAATATGTAATGGGGTTTGGTAGGGCTATGAAATATTTAGGAAAAAATCACATATCCCTCTAATATGCTCGGCTTTCCATTATTGTGTGAGGAAATCATTTGATATTGTATAATTATGCTTACACAAATAAACTTAGTTTATTCCACTCTTTTATCGCCTACCGTTCTGACCCATTGTAACACTTGCATATCATTTTTGAGGAGGGTGACGTTCAGAAGAAAGTTAGAAGATTCAGACATTATTGTGTGTAATTTAAGCTTTACTCAGTAGTCATCTATGTGGAGGTTGGTTTGTCGCTTTCCTCTCATCTATTTACAATTGCTTCAGTTCTATGTTATAATTCATTTTGACATTGTTTGTTATTGGCTTGCTGTATAGCTTGGCTTTTGTTTGTAATTGTATGCTGTATAATAATAGTTTGTGATTGGCATGCTGTATTCCTTTGTATTCTTTGTCTTTCTCTGTTATTCAACCCATTAATTTCTCCTTCTTTGCAGAATTTTCATTATATTTCATACCTAACTCTTTGTAAGACGTAGTCGTAAGGGACTCTCTTTCCATTTGCTCTTCATAATTCTGGAGTAGCACCACATCTCTATTTCTTCCAGTATCTTTTGCTCTGCTGCTGTTATTGTCAATACTTTGCTGCCCTGTAAGAGCATGCTTCAAATACATAGTTTAGTAAAGTGCTTCCTTAAATCCATCCTAATAAAAATGTTTGGCATGTAACTATTCTGCAAGACTAATTAATCTAATTTTGAAGTGTTCTGATACTGGTCTGGATTTGACATACATTTAAAAATATTTGTTTGAAATATATTTAAATATATTTAAAATCCATACCAGTTCAGTCTAGTCACAGACCACTTCCAGATCAGATATTAGTCTTTTAGAGCAATCACAGACCAAATATTGTTACCTGGACAAGCTTGTGTGAATCTCCTTCTGGTAATATGCCTTCTTTGCTTGGGCTATTCTGTCCACAGTATCTTTCTAGCTCATCTCCCTGCTAATGATCCTGCTTTCCAAATACCAGCATCATTCTTCTTTGGCAAGTTGTCCTAGTTTTACATTCTGTCTTATTAATTCCTCCCTCAATTGAACATTGTGCATGGATAAAAACATGTGCAATTAAAAAAAAACAACTTTCACAACTGTTGAGGCTTCAGATGGTGTATTATGTTATCATCAGGTGCACTAATTGTTGTTATCAGGTGTTTTGATACATTAAAACCTGGGTTGTAATGTTAGTTGTCTATTTGTAGAACATCACACTTCTTTTTATCCAGACTCTAGGATACTTTTCTTTTCCCCATGAGAAATTATTATTTTTTTATTAATTAAGCATGAGAAAGAGGGGATGTTAGGGCTTTAGGAGTTGGGGTGAAGGACAGTGGAGGTTCAGTATTTTTTTAATTTATTTTAATTTTATATATATAATATAATATAATAATATATATATATAATATAATATAATAATATAAAAATTAATTTAAGTGGATGACCTTAATAAATAGGCTAAAGGTGAAATTAAGGAAAAAGTGATCAGGGATATTGGGCTAATTCATGATAAATAGGTGATTGGTTTTTTTGGAAAATTTTCTAGAAAACCCAGCTTTCCACCTTTTTCAGTTACACGTGAAGTAAATTATATATTCCACCTTTTAATAATGCAGAACTTTGACCAATTTCTAAGTTCTTGTATACCTTTCCTCTGGGGATCAAGTGGAGGCTTGATTACTGGCCTCCAATCCAGAGGGCTGGGTTCATATTCCAGTGGTAGTAAAGAAATCTGTGGAAGGAAAATTAATTTCCTTTTTTCCGTCTGTGGAATGCAGATACCTACTTGACTGCTATGTGTTGAGCAAATCAAGTATATTATTTGGTGGGATAGGATGCGAAGCCATGGTTTCTTCTATGCCTTACATCAAAAGCAGGCTATTGCAGATGTCAGGTTTCTCATCACCCTTCATCCATTCCCCATAAAATCCATTTTGTACTAGCCTTCACTTGTCTTCAGTGGCAAAAATGACCTCAGTTGTCAGTAACCTCCCCAAATTATTTTCTTCCTGACAAAGGTGTTATCCTAGATTTTCTGCAGATTTTTGAAGTATATATCCTATACTAAGGTTTTGGAAACAATATTGTTTATAACTTCCTCCAAAAATTTTTCGCTTCCCTATTAGTGAGGAAATCCTGTATATATGTGTGTTTACGTACCTGTCCTGTCTCCCTCTCTAATTTTCCATAACTATGACCTATGTGCCATTGTTTATATTGTTCCCTGTAATTTGTCCTAATCATCATCACCTTTGTCAGTCACTGTTACCCATCCACTACTTCTATAACATCACCTCTATCTTATGCTCAGTTGAGAATAAGTAAGAGCTCAGCAAGGAGAAAAATGTAATCCCTTTTAAAAATGACAGTAGATCACTAATGCCACTCAGTTTTGCATATAATATAAGTTTGGAATATACAGTGTTTATTTATTTAGTGATATGTTTGAAATTCCTCTAAGTAAACTCCAAAAACATTCAAGTTTTTATATAATGATGATTGTAACCAGTTCTATTTGTAATGATGTAACCAGGCAGATATTAGTGACTTAATTTTGTGCTCAGAAAGGAGTGCCCTTGGTCAAGAGTCTCTGAATTACCCAAAGGGTTTTTTCTTGTTCACTACAAAGCTCTGGAATGGATTACGTTGGAATGATAATTAGTTAAATAGTTATTTGCTAATAATTGCTGTCAATACCAGCTCATTAAATTTTGAAACAAAAGTAAAGATTTGTAATGCATTCTTGTTGTAAATATCATTTATTCCTGTATTTATTAAGTGATTAGAGGGTTCAAATCACTGCAGAGGAGGATATTTTTCAGAGGAAACCATGTATTCATAATAACCTGTGTATATTTTTTTGTGACAATTATCTGATAAATTTTGTGCTCCTAACAAGGCTTTAGAGTTATGAAGCTATTGCCGAAAAATGTCAACACAAAAGTTTTGAAAAATATTTTTCAGTTGATAAAAATACACCTAAAGGAAAATTAACCCTTCAGTAGGTGTGTGGTCCACAGCGTTTCATTTGTGTGCCGTTTCTCATAGGATGGCATAATATACTTGTAAGTTTCAGTAGCTGCACATTATTATGTTCTCAAAAGTTCTCACATAGTTGTTTGTAACATATTGTTGCAGGGTTAGTAGTAAATAGCATGCGAAAGGAAGCCAGTGTGACGGCCACAAATGTGGCCCACGCGACTGTGTAACCTTTTTCTGTTGGCATTATTATATTATATATTATTTATATGGTATTTATACATTATTATATTGTAATCCTTTATACTCAAATTGTTGGATATTTTATATAAATATTGTCACAGTGGATATTCGATGCTCAAAATATTTCACGATTTTTCAATGACTTTGTATTTTGCTCCACTGATGACTATAAATATATTCCATAGTAAAAAAACCTAAGTAAATGATAGGTATTAGACTAAATTTATTGTGCTTAAAAATATTTTACAAAAAAATTGAAAATTTTAGGAAATTAAAAAAAATTGAATTTGGGCCACCCGTGTGTCCCACGTGCCTAATCGTGTGACAAAATTTACGTGCCCACTGAAGGGTTTACAATGTATTCAAAACTAGATGGTGGTGCCCATTGAATTTCTATGGGGTATAGAAAAAAATAATATTGATGTCTAGAATAATTAATGCATCCTCTGAATGTAACATTCGGTATGCTTGTACTATGCATCAGTCATTGACCACAAAGGGAGAGGTTGGAGTGATAAGTAACCAAATCTAAACTATCACTGTAGTTCTTTTGTATTGATTATTTAACCTAAGCCATGAGTATGCATTTTAAGACTATGATGTGGTTGCCATGAATTTAACATTTCTATCATTAATTAATGAAAAAATTGACAATTTTGGGTACTTTCCATGAAGTATTGTGATAGCCTGCTGTTAACAGCAGTGATTGTCTATTCCTAGGTGATGAAACGTGACCCTTTTTCGAAAGATTAGACATATGGACTGTTCCATGTTAACATTTATTCTTCTGTAATTTTTTGTTTTGTGTGCTTTATACCAAAGTTCTATTCATTATACTGATCATATTTTCAACTGGCCCGGTAAATAATAATAATTATATGATTGTGCTGCTCTGATTTAGATCTACCAATTACCCAGTATAAGCCAGTATTTACATCAGTATTTGTTATTTGCTCAGTCCTATTTGTGATGTAGGTTTCTGTGGGGCTTAGTGGGTAGTTGATTCTCCAAGTTTGTGAGTTTTCCGCCTTGTTGTTCCATCTCGTGGGAGATATTTTTCTGGCAATCCTGCAGGCTTCTTAAGTTTGATGACCAGGCCTGAAGGACCCTGCAGAATAGCGGTAGTACTATTGCCCGCAAGTTGGAATGATGCGATGGAAATCTTGGAGACTGGAAGAGCTAACTTTTATCTTAGCGTCTCATTCTGAGAGGTAACAAGCTGACTATTGATATTTTTATTTTATATCCAAGTATCTTCAGAATATAATAAGATTGTCCTGTTAATTCCTCTATTTATCTTGAGATTTGTCTCATTGAGTGAAATTTTTGACTTAAACATTCAGTCTACTGAGATTAAAATACTGTTAATGTGGAGATAGTTGATTTTTAATTTCAGGTTCTTCTATACTCTCATAATTTTTCGTACCACTCAATTATTCAAACTGTATTACCAGATTGAGTTTTAAGTTTGAAATGCTTAAATGTTCATCTATTCTAATTTGATTATTAGGTATGTAGTTCTTCATTTATTTAAGCCTCATTTATTTTTCTTCATTTTTGGACCGTCTAATAGTGAACCATCAAGGCATGGAGAACCAGAATGGTCAAGAGCAGCCAAAACCAGTCAACAGCCCTGGTAAATCTGCAGCAATGACTCCTAAAACGATTGAAGTGGAAGATAACCATAAGGAAATATCTCCAAAAGTACTGCACAATAAGCTTCGCATTGCAGCCTCAACTGGGGACTTAGTAGTGGTGAAGGAAATGATTGAGAAGAAGAAAGTTACTGTTGATCAAGCTCTTCAGAATGGATGGTCAGCTGCAATGTTTGCCGCCGCTGGTGGGCAACATGAAGTCCTTGAGTTCCTGTTAGGGAACGGGGCTAACCCGAATTTTCACAAGGAAAATTTCACAGCCTTGATGGCGGCTTGTGCTTCTTCCTCGGCTAAATCAGAGGCATTGCTCGCCAAATGTGTCAGCTCTCTCCTTTACTACGGTGGTAACAAGAATGTTGTGACAAGACATGGCATGAGTGCTCTGATGTTTGCAGCCAAGGAAGGCCACCTTGAGGCAGCAAAATTGCTGATGGCTGATGGGAATGGCTTAAACTTTCAGGACAGTCAGGGCTGGACTGCTTTGTTTTGGGCTGTCAAGAAGAACCACTTACCCATTGCCGAGGCTCTAGTGGCCGCAGGTGCAGACATTCACCT
This sequence comes from Ceriagrion tenellum, assembly GCA_963169105.1. Classification (NCBI taxonomy): domain Eukaryota; kingdom Metazoa; phylum Arthropoda; class Insecta; order Odonata; family Coenagrionidae; genus Ceriagrion; species Ceriagrion tenellum. The sequence goes on from OY720644.1 coordinate 57,278,752, forward strand.
CTGTGACAAATCTGGAAAAGTTGCCTTTGGGATTGCAATTGATGCAAAGGAGAATAAAACAGCTTCTGGTGATAAAAAGGAGGAAATAGAAGGACCAGAAGAAACCATTCATGACTTCAAGCTTTTGATCTACCTCCTATCTGGCATGAATCAGTTAAGTTTGCTTCCAATCTTGAGAGCTCACAATATAACTGCAGAAAAGCTTTTGTCCATGACCGATTCTGATCTGGAAAAAATTGGAATTACAGATTGCTTGCAAAGAGTTTGCATCCATATAGCCATCTCTAAGTTCCATGCTAAAGAATGGTCAAAAAAGTCTTTGGTTAGTAACATAGGTAATGCTTTCCGACCACAGGATGCCATTGTAGTCCTTGAAAATATGGTGGTGCACCTTAAGACAATGTCAGCCACTGTGAAGTATGTGAGACATGCTGTAGAGGGGAACAGAGTTGCGATTCCTGTGAATACAATAAGTGAGCAGAATCTCTTGCTTGAGAAATCTGAAGTTGTCATGAGGCAGCTAGAGTTGGTGGGGAAAGATGTCACTTTTCTCAGGCAAAACTTGATGAAAATGCAAGGTCTGGAGGAAGTTCCAGCAGATTTTATCTCCCAGAAAAAGATAACTAATAGGACATCGAAGTTCATTTCTTTGGTAATCATGTCCTCTGTTCTCGGTGTATTGGCATGGAAATCTCATCCCTGGCTCAGGAAATGATTATATGAAATGTTTAATCATTTCATTAGTAGCTTTGAGTTTAATGCATTGCCCCATGGCATTTAATGTTCCTAATGTTTTGCTGTTTGACTTTCATTAATTTGTGAAGTTTAAGCAAATGCTCTCTTGGTTTGTTATGGAGTTGAGTGCTTGTTGTTTGATTTCAGTCAGTGACTTTAAATATTTGTTTATGCTTGTGAAAAAGTATGTGAAGACAGTTTGGTGGAACATGATGGAAGATAAATATGTTCACCTGTACGTTGCAAAGCTGTGATTTCGATGTGCTTGACAAAAAAGTATTTTGCAATTCCTTTTTTTTTGGAGTTGTGCATGTTTTGTACTTATGTAAACATATTTAGTGATAATAAATTACTCTGAATTAGCTTTTTTGGTTACATGTCTCAAAAACTTATGAGTATCCTCCTAATGAATTTTTAAATACTTCAGTGGGTTCTTCAATTTAAATTTTTAAGCTTCCTTGAGGAGTTTTAACCCAAGGGAATTATTTAAATATTAGAGCATGAAATTTTGTCTTGTTCAATTCAAGTCTTCGGTACTTAAGAGGAATAGGTGAACCTAGAAATGGATGTAGCACAACATTTTAAATGGCCAGCTAGTGCTAGTGAATGTTTGGTCTAATATAAATTCCCATTGTTGGCAAAGTAATAGGATTTTGTCACAAATTTGTTATTTTTTTGTGTGAATAAGGTTTTGGATTTACATTTATTAATTTTTGTGTTGTAGAAAACAAGTTTGATTACTTTTAATTTTTTTATTCATATTAATTCCTTTTTACTTTGTATTTCTGCACCTTAACTTCCGGAATATTGCACTTGGCACATAATAATGTGTAGAAAATTTGAGCTGGTAGTGTTTGTTATATTTTTTTCTAAAAATTTTCAGTGTTTGGAACAACTGAAAAAAAGTTGGGATATTTTCAAAATTGAATGGTTTTAGATTTGTTAGCTATCATGAATCTATCTAAATAAATTTAGTGCAGACAGATGGTTCCCTGAAGTGGTGCTGCGTTGAATTACATTAGCTTTCTTATCAGTCCTCAATGCTGAATAACCAGTGAATTAAATTCTAGTAAGTGATAATCAATGGAAACCTTCCCTATTAAAAAATTTGAAGTCGTATGTAGATCTTTATACTCATGATTAGTGACTGATACTCAAATGAGAATAACTTCAGTCTAGAGAGAACCAAAACTTAAACATCATTGTATGTGGACCACCTCAAACTTTACTTTGCATAACAGTTCTGCTGTAAGAAAATAAGAATGATAAATTCTCCTAGAACTCCATTCTCTTAGAGCAAGCTTATTCCATGATAAGCAATAGTTTGTTTACAGCTGGCGCACAAAGGACGTGGGAAAAGATTCTTGTATGAATTTACATGTTGAGATGAAGTAGCTGCTGTCTCCCTCCAATGTCCTTAATGCAGAGGAATGCTCATCTTAATGCAACATTTCCTTCAAAAAGTTTTATCTCTGAACTTAAGCCTGATGTGTATGCCATGCATGGTACAAATATTTTGCTTCTGATGACAAAGTTGTTTTGATGGCCGTGGGGATATATCCACCCAATGGAAAATTGTTAATAGTCAAATTGCATTTTTGTGAGTAGATTGGGAAAATCTGCCAATATTCAACATCTATACACTACCCCACGAGTCAATGAAGGGATGTTTGGGAGGGTTGTTTGGAAACCATCCATGAAGATTGGAGTATATAGGAGAAGGACTATTGGAAGGAGAAGACAAAGTGTGCAATGTATTTTGATGCAGTCTCATGCAATCTTTTGTTGTGGTTATTAATTGTTGGTGGGAAGAAGGAATATGGGTTCTCATCAGTTCGATAATGTCTGTCTTTCAATTTTTTCCTAAATTATTCCCAACTTAGCATGAGAAACTTTTCAATGCCTCAGTGTTTTCATCCATTTACTCAAAATTAGTTGCCAAATGGGGGCTATTTAAAATACTTGACTGAGCAAATGTATGGATATTTTATTTTGAATCCAGAGCTATTAAGTTTTGAAAAACAGTCTTACCCCACATTTGTGTATTTTAATTTTCTCTCTGATAATTTACTTGAAATGCTTGCCAAGGTTGATAGATTATTTCTGATGCTGGTTAAATAACATTTTTGCGTACGATATAACTGTATAACGTGGCAAAATATTCTCTTGTAGACTTTCGTTGTTTGATGTTAAATAGATGTTAATCTTTCAAAGCCTTCTCTCATGGTGGGGATGGGAACATACTTGCTCTTTTCCCAAATATTTTAAGCTATTGCTTCTCTTGGTAGGTCGTGGGAGAGCGAATCGAGGCCTGTATCAACCGTTGGGTGGAAGTGACCTAACTTTGAATGGTATCCCATCGCAGATTGGGCTTAAAAGCAAGAATGACTGCCTCCATGAATCAGATATGGATTCATCACAGCCTCCTCTCATTCTTCCCAACATTCCTGACAAACGTGTCATGTCTACTGCTCGAAAAGCCTGTTTCTTCTTCTCCATTCTTCTCTGCTTTCTAGTTTTGGTATGTTTTCATCAGCTAGTTATAATTATTTATGTAAAATTATGGAATTATAGCAATAACCAAATATTTTTATCTGCCGTAATTTTATCAGTATAACCCTTGATCATAAGTAGAGCAGTTTTCTCCTCAGATTCAATTGAAAATATGAAACTCATATCATTGGCTCATTTTATAACATCTATTTACCCCTTACCATTATGCAATATTTTCATTGTTTGCAATATATTTGCTAGGTGAGGGTTTGGGTTTTATGTGATACACCAGACTGCTGGTTAGTTGCAGTTAATGTAATCTGTGGGGAGTGAATTTACATATGTTTTCATTCTGAGAAATATTAAACCAGAGGTTATGAAACCAGAGCTTCAAGTGGTGAATGTTGATATCCAATTTTTTCTTTGGTTAGTGATAATGGTGTTGATTTGAATGATGAATGATATTATTGATTGGAAATTTTTCCTTAAATCTGAGGTAATCATTGTTCATTTTTCAAATTCTTATTGTCCTCTGAACCCAGAAATATAATGACAGTATCCTTTAAAGTTTACTGTATAATTTTGATCTGTAACATACCAATGATAAAAAGGGGTGCCTTATTAGAAGTAAAAAGTGTGTTTTTCAAATGTGATGTGTGGGACTTTTAGCACTCTGAGAAATGCTCCAGTGGTGTTTCTCATTAGTGATGGTATTTTTGAGTTGATGTGCAGAACTAGGCTGGGACCAAAATGTTTTTAAGAAACCATGCCAATTTGGTGTAGCTCTCTGTAAGGAGAATTTGTTTGACCCTCTAGCCAAGAAAAAGAAGGTAGAAAAGTGTAAAATCGTCAGGGTTGGTATGCTTCTACTTCCTATGATTCTCAAGGCATACCTGGTTCTTCTGGACCAATGGAGGTGCTTGAGAGATAGCATGCTTTATGTACACTTGAGCCAGGCTCTAGCAATAAGTACCAGCAGAAGATTGATGAGTCTGTTGAAATGGTTTATGATACCCCAGAATCTGTTGGAGCTCCGCTATCATCAGTACAGTGGTATAGGAGAAATGGATTGGCACTTCAATGAAGCTGAATTCTGCCTCAATGGATATGGCAAGATATTGATCGTGGCCTTGGAGCATTAACCAACACCAGTATTACTGTAAGTGACAGTTGTATTCTCTTGCGGTGACTTAAGACTGAAGGGCAGAACTCAGATAACACTCCCTCATTAAAAACTTTGTGGGTCACCCAAGCACTTTTTTTGCAACACCAAAAGACTCCAAGGTTAGACTTGTCAACTTTACTTTTCTTGAAGATCCTAGGATTTTCTATGTGATAGAGGAGCATAGGCCATAGTTTAAAGTCACCTGAAGCATTAGGTCACTGCAAAAGAGTAAGCCTATCTTTGATTGGTTAGTGACCTGGCAAGGGGGCCTCTTCCTTAGTAGTATATGTCTTCTTGGGCATTTTTTTCCAAAAATGATGCCCATCTCAGCTATGTATAATACCTACTGAGGGCAATAACCTTTGTTATCAATAAGTCAATCAAATTTTGCAAAATGTTTTTCTAGAGCTTCTCTATATATACCAGCAGCTTATTACTCTTTAATGCCAATACATCCTTGGAAATGATTGAACCAACCTTAACTCACGTGGAAGTCTTCATAGGCAGTACTTGTGGAAGGCACTCAGGCAGAACTTGTGGAAGGTGCCTAAGATCATCAAAAATCTGCTTGGCTTTTTCACAAGTAAACTGTCCAGGAAGAGTGTCGCCTTTCATCTCCTTCTCTTTGGTCCAGAGTAACAGCAGGTTGAACATTTCGGAAATTTTCTCTCTTCCTTCCTGCATAGTGTTGGATACATCAGATACTCTATTTTCTCTAAAGTGCTCTGTCTGTTAATTTTTTCCTGATAGGATGGACAGCAAATAACTACACTCATGCAATAAAGTGCTAACTGGCGTACCTCATCGTGTTTCTTCACTGTCCCCTTCTTGGTTTTAATTATTATTTTCTGCTTGAGTTGCACTTTGGGGGACATTTCTCTACAGAGACTTCCCACGATTAACCACCAATTTCTGCCAGGTTTCATAATTGAATGCTAAATGCAGATCAAAGATAAAGATGTGGTTCACAGTATGAACTATGCCTTTTGCTGAAAATACCACTTCACATAGAAACACTGATCTTCATGCATAGGTAGAACCGTCAGTGGCGCTGATGTCAGTGCGATAATAATGCTCTCGGATGCTTTTTGCAGTGTCATAAGGGATGTATATTTTGATGCATACTTAGTTATGCCATGAAATTTGGTCTCTACTATTCGCAAAGCAAAGTTGCGATTTTTTATCGGTCTTGTTTCATGGATGTGATTTATAATCTCACGACAGCTCTGGGTATCCACTAAGGAATCATTTGACTTCTTGAGTAGGTATTGTGTTTTAACTAAAAGCTAATATTTTGGGAAATGCTCGTATATTTCCAAGATGGTGATCAAAATTGTATCTCTATGATGATGAATGAAAGCCTTAATTTGAATTATCATGTATTTGATCCTGACTTTGCGAGGAATTATGCATTATGGAGCTGACTGGCAGTAGTGCTAATCATTACAACACTTGCTCTTATAGTGTGAACAGTTTATAATTTTAACTATCATTTAATATGTTTATGTTGCTATCATATGAAATTTTGTCCATTTACAAATAGGGCTTAGAACCCTTGAGGAATATGTAATGAATTATGGGTGTAAAAAATTGCTGAAATGAGACATTTGGAATTCATGCACTATAGCATGCATATTGTAAAATAAATCCATCATAAAGCTGGGTTCTGTTGTATTGCATTACTATTCTATCGTTAATTTTTGTTGTGTTACTGTAATTTTTCACTGTCTAAGATTTTTTAAAAATCTTAAGGTCTTCCAAAACAATTATATTTTGAGTTAGTCTTAGGTAGCTTAAATGATCAGCATTCAATTAGTCACATGAGTGAACTAATTTCCTAAAATTTACTGGTTATCTGTCATATTTCATCAGAAACTATTGAGTATAGACCCAAGGAGGCAGTTGTAATTTCTGCACCATTAGCTGGTTAGAGCTATTGTAATGTATTCCCTGTGACTAAATAATGGCCATCTATGTTTCAGATTGGCTTTCTGTTTGTCTTACCCTGTGATCTGCCAGTTTGTGTCCCAGCACATGAGAAAAATTCTACATCTGTACCTTCTGAGCCATCTCTTGCATCCATCCCTACCTCCACAATTCGTTCCATGGGAGGTTCATGGGAGCGTGTGTTGCCTGGAATTGGTTAGAAATGGCCTTTTAATAATTTTCATTTGCATGTAGAAATAGCTTCATTTTTCTCTTGAATTTAAAACATTGACTATAACCTAATTCAAATGTTTTTATATTTATAATCAGTTTTGTTCTATTTTTTTGTTAAATAATGAACATCTCAGGCACCAAGTAGCTCAACCAGCAATATTGTGTCAATGACTTATCCATTTGCAAAAGTATATTTTATATATCTTTTTAAGGAATGAATAGTTGATGACTTGGTTGTTCCCTAATGATATATTGACAATCTTATCACTGCAAAATTTCTGCTTTAAAAAGGGAAGTGTGATGGTTATGGTTATATTAAATTGTTTGTGACCTAAAATAATTGATACCAACTCTGTGAAATTATTCCCTTCTTGGTTTTTTTTTTTAGTGACTACTAAAAGTTAGGCATTTTGTCTCTTTCTGCTATTCTCTCTGTGGGTATTTACTATTAACTATATGAAGCTCCCATTTAGGAGTGGCACACTGAACATAGGAATTATAATTAAATAACGTTCAAGACTTTTGTAAAACACAAAAAAGACACGAGCACCAATTTCAGTCTGAAGTTTATAAAGATATTGTAAAACACGAAAGAATACGCGTGCACTAATTTCAGTCTTAAGTTTATAAGGATATATTCAATTCAAAAAAGTTATTGGGCCCAATTTACATACAACTAAACACACACACTCATAAGTATATAACCCAAGGTCAACTTTAATAATTGGTCTGGCGTGCGCCAAGCTTCATGCAATACCATTAACCAAAATTTCTTCCACTTATCCAACACTGCACCAAGGTCACCCTCCTATGCTCAGGCTCACAGCACCCCGAATCTCTGGCCTCTCATTTTCTTTCTCTTGTCCACGCAAACCTTCCCTTGCTCACAGCAGGACACAAACCATAAGATCCTTGGCTTCCGCGACCGAAGTCCGCTCCTCACGGCAGATCCCTTCTCACTTCCCGATATGGGATATAAAAACTATCACGCCTCTCGCGCACGCCACGTCCGTCTGCTACCAACGGCAGGTCCCTTCTCCTCCTCTCTCCTATTGTTACCTTCTCGCGTCCCGCTTTTCCCTATTGTTAACTGTTTACACCCAGTTGGTGTCCAGTGACGGCCCTCCATGTCGATATTGTTTATGACCCAAAGTTGACCTTGAGTCTATATTTACAACGTTACACTTTTTTATCATCAGGTAACAAAATATGTTGATATTGTGAATTTGTACTCCTCTATCATGAATTGCTTCATGAAACTTAAATCTTGAGGTGGTTATAGAATGTAGTAATGATTCACCCTCTAATTTATGTTGCTGAGTTAAAAAAAATTGTGTTTAATTGGCCAAAAATTCAGTGTTTTTAACTACTTATTTCTAATTATTACATTCATATTTCCTAATCATTTTATCAAAATACATTTGCTGCCTTGTTGCTGAAATATTTTTGCTGAGCTTTCTAGTGAGAAGCTGTCCTATGTGCCCTAACTACATTAATTACAGTTGTCAAGTCAGGGGATAAACAGCACAGAACTCCCTTTTATCTTCTTAATGAGAGATTTCTACAGTTCTTCATTATCTTCTTTGAATATCTCTCTGCATTATCATTTTGAATTGGAATGGACTATCTGAACAAGGATTTTCAGGATGGGAGAATAATGAGAAAATATTTTAGACATGCCAACAGCAGACCTCAAAATGTTTACATTTGTATACTGCCTGGAAAATCACTGAAGTGGCATGCGGTGGTGGTTGTTAGGAGACCAGCCTTGCATAGGGGAGAAATGGAAAAAGGAAGGGAGAGAGAGATCAAAAGTGTGTCGTGTGCATGATAATGGTGTGTCTTCGTGCCACAATTTGTTTCATCTACAGTTGCCTCTGGTCCCTGGAAAGAAGCAATTTTTATGCCTATCTGATTGATGATGTATTTCTCATTTTGTTGCTTCTACCAGTTCTAGTGATAGGGTCTGGGTGATATCCTCTGTGTTACTCTGAAACTCACTTATTTGTAATTTGTTTAGTGTTTTATGCCTTGCATGTAACCTCTGAGTTTCTAGTTACTCCTAACCAAGTATGTCTGTCATTTGTGTTACATTCTCTGCTTTCTTTGCCAGTTTTTAACCAAGTGTGTGACTTTCCTTTGTATTTAATTTATTTTGCATATTAAATCTTCCAGGGCACAGTCTCTAATGGTTTTGATGTATTTGAGATGTACTCTAACCAGAATGAATTGGCTTTTCTTTGACTTTCAGTTATTATAAAGCTTAATTCCCACTATTGGTGCCACAGGCTGGCTATTATTTAATAATGTAATATTTATTTTTTATGTAACTTTGTTTTTTTATCCTTTTAGTTTATCAATACTTTAATTCAAACAAACATGAAGATATGGTCCCCAATGTTCCCATTTGGTAAACGGGCCTAAAATATTTGGTGGAAACAAAAGTTCTCATTTGTCGGATTAAGGTGTATGTAGCAATATTTGTTTATGTGCAGATCTGTGTGAAACATTACACTCATTAGTGATATCTATAGGTAAAAGTGACCAAAACTGCATCAAACTGATTTGGTTTTTTGGCTTTTTTATCCTACTCAATCACATAGCCTTTTGGCAAATGGCAAACATTTCATGATAATTTGGTGATTTGTGTACAGATTTTCTTCTTCTTCTTCTTAGCTTTAATCCCAATTATTTGGGGTCAGCTTTTTGGATTTTCAACCTCCAGCGTGCTCTATTCAAAGCCATGTCCTCTTTGGCACCAATCTCCAACATATCCTTCTTCACACACTCCATCCATGTTTTCCTTGGCCTTCCTCTGCTCATCCTTCCCTCCACCTTCAGGTTCATTATTCTTTTCCCCAGATGCTCACCGTCTCGTCTAACAACATGGCCATACCACCTCAACCTGCACTCTTTCACCTTTTCTGTTATAGGTGCAATTCGCAAACTCCCTCTAATGTGGTACAGATTTTCTTATTAATGCAAATTGATACAATTCTTATCTTATCAATATAATATTTGCTAACAATTATCATAATGTCATGCCTAGTCCAATATTGAAAAGAAACACATTTCAACATAATTTCATCTGAAGTTCAAATACGGAACTGAAAACTCCAGTCATAATATGCTTAAGTAAAAGATAAAACATGCAAATTTTGAATCATTACCTTTACTGATTGTTAGGGGAGTTCCAATGCACAAACAGATGCACTGCAATGAAATGTAGTACAAGGACTTATTTTAAAATGTATTAAAATGTACACTCAATGTCCCACTATTATCACCCCTGCCACCTTATGGTTAAAGCAGCATTACTTAAATCTCTTGTGTGTTTCACCTGCACTAGTCTGGAGAGGTCCAATTTTTTGCAACCTCCAAAGAAACATGATTTATGTACATTCATACCCATCACTCCATACATACCAATTCAGGGTATGCAAAGTCAAAGAATATATCTATTGCCGTAAGCACTAGAAAAATGGCTCCATTTGAATAATTTCTTCCATAGTGCACTTTCCTTCATAAACCACTTTTTTGTCCTTGTACTCATGCAATGCTTCATACACACTCTCATAACATCCACCCTTATATTTCTTCTCTTTAGAGTCTCTTTTAATACATTCACCCATGATTTTTTTCTACCTCTTCCTCTCACACCATTCACTCTACTATCATATACCTGTTTAGCTATTCAACTCTCTTCCATTGTCTTGACATGGCCGAAACAACAAAGCACACTTTTCATTTATGTCCATTACTGGAGCATCCAACCCACAACCTTTCTAACTCGTACACTGATTTCTAACCCTATCCATCCTACTTTCCCTGAGAACACTTATCCAGGTACCTCAACTCCTCTTAATTTAGCCTACTCTAATGCTTATCCTGACATACCCTGTATTTTCTGCCATAAAATAATGTTGGTAGGTGAATAATTTTGTACTCTGAGATTTTCTTGTCCCTATACAAATACTCATTAATGATGATTTTCCTCTGTGAAGCATGGAGTAATCCCTGATTTTGAAAGTAGAAATCAAGTGGCCTCTGGTTTATGTGCTTTTCGAATTTATAATTTCTTGTTTTGATTTTATGGCTGCATTTTATTTACAGAACTCAAGGGAAGGGCCCACTTAATAACCAGCTCCTCTGGTCCTGGATTGAACATGGTGTTTCTCGTCCGTGGGCAACTCCCAGGATTGTCATCAGCTTCAGCCCTCTCCCCTCCATCAGCCATGTCATTAGTGTCATCTTCCTTTCTGTCAGAGTCATCCAAGTGCTCATTTGCCCCTGCACCAGGCTCAAGTAATGGGTCGTCCTGGAATGGTTTTGACCAGTCAACCCTTGCCACCTACTGCAACACTGAATTGGAGGTTACTCTAAACAATACAAACTCTCAGCAGGGATGGATGACTTCATCATATATTGGTGATGAAGTCTCATCTCAGGTCCCAGAGGTAAATTTGTCGTCGTCTCACTACAGAAGTAAGAGAATACTTGATAACCCTCCAAGCATTCCTCCTCCAGAAGTCACTGTGTCAATAGACCCAGGTGCTGAACATACAGAGGTGATGAATAGTGCTCAAATGAAAGTGGACAGTGAAATTTCAAATGGTGGTCTTGTTAGGTCAGTTGAAAAAACATATCAGGATGGCAGTGATAAGGATGATGAGGAAATATCTGTTGAGAATAAGGTGAAGGAAAAGCGGTCTTCGAAATCTGTTGAGAAGAACAAGGTTGATGATAATGGATCGATTTTCTTAAGTAAGTTGGTTGGAGGGGATGGGGGTTTGGTGTCTCTAAGTGGGGCTACTGGTCAGCCTCTTTGGGCAGTATCTCTTCATTCCCCTCCTGAAGAACTGGACTGTGCCCTTTTGGATAGCGACAATGATGGTATCCCAGACTGCTTAGCGTTTGCTGGACGCTCAGGGCTGTTAGCGGCTGTTAATCCCACTTCTGGTAAGATACATAATTTTAGGTGATCACTTAACCCAGGTAAAAATATTTGGTCAGTAGCTACTCTGAAAGACTAATATTTGTTCTAGTAGTGATCTGTTTCTGGTCTGGATTTGAAATATTTTTTAAAATCCAGACCAGTTCCATCCAGTAACTGACCAATTCCATCTGCGATATTAGTCTTTCAGAGCAGTTACAAGCCAAATATTTTTACCTGGGAATATTTTGATTCAAAACTACCTTTAATTACACCTTGCATGTTTGTGTTAATTAGATTAAGTTCAGTAGGGAAATTCTTTGACTTTACAAGTATTTGGTATGCTAAGCTCAAATGGAAGTTTTAAAGTGGATAATCAGATTAGTGCATTATTTTTCTGATTGGAAGACGACTTATTTAGACGAGATCATGTCATGTGAGATCTTAAATAATGATGCAATGGAAAAAGTGGTCATAAATAACAGCATCTCTCCTTGTTGTGTTCAAATTGTGGAAGCTAACCTATTTTTAATTAATTCCCTTTTACAGGAGTCCATTTTGCAATTGCATGGATTAAGTTGACATTAAATATTGAAAATTTATGAAGCTTTGTGTCAGAATATTATGAATATTATTATTTTTACTGTGAAAAATTTTCAGGTTGGCATCTAAAAATCGGAATTAGCTTTTATGTATGCTTTATTTTGATAATTGGAATAGATTATTCCACTTTCCAATTCCAATATCATTGCAGTTAAATTTTTAGGATGACCAATCAAATTCAAGATGGGCTTTTACTCTGGAAAATGCTGTTGATTTTTCCCTATTCCATTTAAAATAACTTTGTTACTCTGTGTGGTGTTTCCTCTGGTCAAGCAGGGTGTAGGGGATGCATGAGAGTGAGGGCTTCATACCTTCTCCTTCATTACCCAATGTAGTGAGACTGAGAGATGTAGGGGGGAAGTGGGGTAGTGATAAACAGGGATGAGTAAATTAGTGTGGTAAATTGGGTAATTTTAAATTTTCAGCAGTTAATATCTAATAAAGGATTTACTAGGGAAGCCAATAGCAAGAATAAGGGAATATCGATCAATTACTATTGCTACATAAATGTATTAGAAGTAAATAAATGTCAAACAAAGATGGCAGTACACATGCAATTTGGCCTTCTTTTGTCATAGTATGAGAAATTATCATTCAAACCGTACAAACAATTGCCCCACAAATACTCCACAAGTAAAAATACTCCACAAGTAAAAATATTCCACAAATGAATTTTATATGTCTTAACTTATAGTTAAGCTGGTATGAAACATGAATAGACTTGGCTTATTTGAATATGTTTAGTAAACTAGTATGAGAAATATCTGTAGTGAAGCTGAATTTTCCTGAAATTTATAGTAATCTTCAGGGGTTGTGGTAAATTATAAAAAATTCCACAGTAATTTACAAAATTTACCTTGGTAATTTTTGCAGTGGCTCATCTTTAGTGATAAAGGATTAAAGGCTCCTGTTTCAAAAGGAGTGATTGCATTTGGCAACTTTGGACTCCAGAGCTCAAAATTAAAAATGCTGAGGATTGAGGGCAAGTCAAATTTAGGAAATTAGGCTCCACCAACTTTCTTTCTATCAGCATTTTCTATTTCTTATTCTGGGACCTTCTTTCTCCCTGAGCGTAATTCAAGGTGCATCCTTATTTTATTAAGAGAATCATACCATTGAAATGAAACTTTTCTTAATTTCCTAATGAGATAATTAATTCTTTCGCCGACAACATGGCTGTTGCTATCATTGAGATTTGAGTTTACCTGGGACTTGATGGCTAACATCATCAAAATTTTAGAGCCTGAGTGATGCATGATGGTTCCTACCATCAATGTCAATGGTGGATGAGTATAGGAGGAAATTTTTGTGTCCCAGGAGGGTGGAAAATGATTATGTAAAATTTCCCTGAACCAGACATCCAAAAAATTTTTCTCGGCTCACTTTCAACCGCTATGTCCTGAACTGAACATATTGGTGCTGAGTTTTTTATACTTGTAAATTGAGTTGAATATAATTAAATGCAAACTCAAATTTATATATAAGAATTTAGTGTTGGCTGAGGAAGGGTTTCTAAAGAAGCTTTCTCTGCTTTAGAACCAATTACATTTAAGTCAAAAGTGATTCTAGTTATTGTTAATTACCTAGTCAAATATGCCTCTGCATAATATTTGAACTTCCATGCTGTGAATTTGAGCCGCAGTTGACTTTCAAAATATAGAAAAAATATGGCTGCTGGTTATTGATGTGTTTCTAAAAAAATTTTTGTAATCAGGGATACTGCTCATTGTAGTATAACATTAGACCGGTTGGGCTAATTCCTGATATGTTTTCTAGTTCAGAAATTCATTGTCTGGAAGTTTCCTAATATTGATTCTCCACTACCAAAAAGGTATGCCAAAATGTTATTGCTATTAGTTTTTTGTGACTGTTCGTATGTTCTGGCAGGAATAAAAATTGACGGTTGCTGAAGAGTGTCTAAAAATTTTCTGTGTACCTGGGAATTCTGAGCACCCTTGTGTAACTTTAGGCCTTAAGGGTTCTAGTTTGTTTTTTGGACCAGGAAACCTTAATCATCTGACTGACTCCTAATATTCTTTCTCCTATGCTGAAAAGGTTTACGTAAATGTCATTGATACAAGTTTGCGTGTTGTTCTGTATGTTCTGGCTGAAATAAAAAATTGCTTTACTATTTCGGAGAAAACTTTGGAGTATAGTTTAGCAACCCCACAGTGCGGCTTTAGGATTTTATTTAGTGCCTCCCCTTTGATGTTTCACTGAAGGAAGAGGCATATCACCTTCACCAGGAAGGAAGAGGGCGGAGTTTTACTAATGTGTTGTATCCTGTAGTGTATACAGCCGCAAACTCGTAGGAGTGTTTAGAGATGCATATAATGTCAGGATGTTATTTCTTATCTACATTTACCGTAAACCCTTACATTTCATGAGGATAAGTTCCTTAAAATATTTCACTCTTGTTGAATGGTGTTGTTAAAATAAATATAAGATGGTTAATGCAGTTTGGTTCCTTAATCGTAGCACATAATTTTTTATTCAGTATTGTAAGCGGTCACCTTCAGGGTCTGTCGAGGGTCAATTAAGGGAACAACACTTCTTCGGAAAAAGGCGTTTATTCTTCCCTTATTCACAATTACCACCTTCACAACCGCATCTCCAACTCGCCTCCTCCAGACTGCCGCTCATCCGCTTCTTCGTCTTCCTCGTGACCCAGAAACCATGGCTTGGCGTTCCCCTGTGACCATCCTGTGTCCATCAAATTTGCCACCAACTGCATATTGCCAAAGGCTCCAAGACCCCTATCTAAATGAAGCCCAGTGAGCTCAGCTATATTAAAAACTAGATAACAGCCTCCATAGATGAGCACCCACACCATGGCCCGAGGAACCAACTGAGCTCATTTCACTAATCTAAATGACCTCATGTCATTCCTTCCTTGGGGAGCAAATTAGCAGATAAATCTAATGGAATGGCTCAGCCCAGCCATGGTCTCAGTTCACTCAGAAGTTTCACTTACAGTATGACATTTTATGTGGTTTCTAAAACCTGCTTTGTAAAAATAATTTTGTAAATATTGGTCATAGTCAAAGGTGTTTTTTAATTTTTACTTGGAAAGGTGCCCTGTTTAATAAAAATACCCTTTTTCAAAGAGAGTTGTGTTCTTCAATGAATCATTATTTTATAGATCACATTTACTGGATAGGATGCTGACAGAATTAAATGCCTCATCAAAAGATGTCAAAAACTACTTCTTCACCAACTTTAATGCAACCTTTTTGATCACACAATCGAGAATAGGATAACCATCTTTTGCTACTAATGGGTCATTTTTAGCTGAAAGAACAGTTAAATCCAGAGTAATTGTGCTTTCATTGAACAGCGTGCAATAGCACACAAGATCCTGTGAGTGAAAACTGGTGAATCATAACATAGTAAGTTTAGGCTAGTATCATCAGCAGTTAATATTGTACATCATGACGATAACATACAGAATATGTATTAATCGTGAGAAGAGTATTTCCTCTAGAATTGGTAGAAGTGAATCCTGTGTAATGTGGTAGCTGGTGCTCATTAAGCATTAACTTACATCCTGAACAGGAACTGAAGGAAACTGATGACATGAAAAGCTTATTTTAATTAAATCTTGGAAAAAAGTTGTACTTGTTGAGAAGGAGAAAAGTGTATAAGCAATGCTGCCATGTACTATTTCCTCATAATGCATCCCATCTGCTAATATCTCTGGCAAAGTCCTGGAGGTGATGGGATCTGAGTAGAGATGGGGAATTCTGAACATTACTATGGCAATTTTTGTGATACCATGGTATTTTTTGTAATTTTCCGCAACCCCTCAAAATTACCTCAATTTTTTCAATGAATCTTTAATTTTTGGTATTCGTAAATTTCTTTCATAATTTATAAATTCCATAGTTTTGTAAATTTATTTAATTTTTGCGATACCATGGTATTTTTCATGATTAACACAACCCCTGAAAATAACCTTAATTTTCTGAGATATTCACCTACGTTTCAGGTATTTTTCATACTGATATATTCCGTACAAATTACTTTTACCTAACTCATTATATATTTCATACAAAATTAATATAGCAGCCACATTCAACTAGGCTTTCTTTTGTCTTCGTATGAGAAATTTTCATTAAAACGGTTCAAACAATAGCCCTAAAAATATTCCGCAAATGAGTTTTATGTGCCTTAATTTATAATTAAGCCTTCATGAAATATATGTAGACTTGGTTTATAAGAATATGTTTGGCATATATCAGTATGAAAAATATCTGACTTAAGGGAAATTTTCCTGAAAATTTATAAAAATTACTATGGCAATTTATAAAAAAGTACTATGGTAATTATAAAAGTGGCCCATCTGTAATCATAAGTTGTTATATCTGTAAAGGGTGCTTTACACTGCATTTTATGGGACAATAGAATGTATGAACTCTTTCATGAGGAAAATTGTGCCATGTAAAGTGGGAAATAGTAAGATTGTCTGAATAACTGAACGGGATGTAGAGTCTGCTCTAATTCAATTCATTTTCTTGTACAATCTATGATACATTCATTTGTGCAATATATGTACCGTGTAAAGCAGCCTTAAACAATCGACATACTTATGACTTTCCTGCAACCAAATTTTTAAATGAACACCACTTATCTCTCATTTATATTTCAGGTTCTGTGATCTGGTATCTACATGATCATAGGTCTCAGGAGAGGCCAATTGCCCTGCAGTTTCCGGTATCAATTCCTGATATTGATGGTGATGGAACCAAAGACTTGGCCATTGCATGCACATTACCCACTCCCTCTCCTCAAACCACCAACCAATCGTCAAACAAAGCCTCCTCAACCTCTCCCAACTCTTCATCCTACACTCCTCCCCAGGTTGCTAACACCAAAGGATCTTCCTCCAAATCGTCTTCGTCCTCCAAGAAAGACCTTTTATACTCATCTTCCATGTACTCAGCTGAGTCATCATCTTATCAGTCAGCTCGTCCCCTGCCATCACCCTCCTCCTCCCCAGACACAGTCTCTCTGGCCATTGCATCAGGTAGATCAGGGAAAATTATCAGCCATCCATTTACCCCCCCGGGATGCGTAACCGTTTCCAGCATCACCTTGAATATGAAAACCTTGGACCTATTCTACCGATGTGTGACAGAGGAAGGGGATGGTAAGCTAATCAGTGGGCATTTGTAGTCCACCATTATTTTTTGTCTGGAATTTTAAAATAATGTGTTTTCCAGCTTATAAGATGTATGGGAATGCAAGATACACTCTACTTTTGGTCATAGAAATTTGGTTGTTTTTTTTTCAATATTGCTTATGTTGAAATGGAGAAGCATATATTTATTAAATACCTAATGTAATATGGTGACATGATTTGATTTTGGACTTACTTATCCTTAACAATCATGAGATTATTTTTACTTACCTTGCATTTTAAGATTCAGATATCATCAAGAATGTCGTCATGGAAAGCCTGACCTTTTTATTAACTGTGTAAGGTAAGAGTGATTTTACATAGGTTTCTGTAAATCAAAAATTATGTTTAGTTGCCAGAAATTATGATATCCATTTGGTGTTTTGTGAAATGTCAGTATCTATCAGTTTACCTCCATCTATTTAAACTGATTACATATGCAGAAATAGACTTGTGTTTTAAAAATTTATTAAACCAAAGGTTATGAGTGAGAATAGGCATTTTAAAATTAAAGATTAAACATAAAATATGAAATTTTATGGTGTAATGAGGCAAATATTGCCCAATAACCTTGTTAAATGGATCATTTTCAGCAAAAAAACAAGCCTTGCTTTTATCCATCACAACATGTTCTTTTTTCTCTTTAATGCATAAATAAAATGATAGATTTTGTCTCATTCTGATCTGTTGAGACTCATTTAACTTATTGCCAATGAGTATTACAGGTTATGGTGCATGTAACATGCAGTAGAAGACTGCCAAAGCAAGTGTGCACAAGATTCGAAAAATTGCTCGTTTTATCCTGCCCTCATTATAGCTGGCATGCTTTTTTTGCATTAATAACATCTTGTATCCATGTGCCTAGTTAGGACAAAACTAAACTAATGGGTATGTGGAACAATATTTTAGTAATAGCATCGAAACACTCACAAAATGATGTAATGTTGTGGAAAAAAAAATTGTCGCCAAATGTCCCATTTATTTGTATTCAAAATGTTTTATGCAATGCGTGTTCTCTAATGACATTTGCTGGGATATTCTAAATTGCCTATCACCAAAAAAATATGACATATCATTGTTTAACGGTATGGAGTGTAAATAATGGTCAAAGGTTCTATGCAGGAAGGGTTGATACACTGGAGGGAGGTATTAAATGAGAAAAATGTTACTTGTGAACTTGTAAGTAATGTTAAATAATTATTTTTGTAAAACTAAATGATTACTGTCAGTTTATCGGGAATTGCTAATGTATGGCGGAAATAGGCCACAGTGCCTCTAATGATTAAGTCACTGTAGAACTACTATTAATTGTGCCCCAGACTCAATCAGTTAAGAGTTCATTATGATAAATAGCACTTTTGATGCATTTCACCTTGTTCACAATACAGATGATCATCCCTAATGACTGTAGGCAGAAATTGTGGTGGGAATGCATGACTGCACAGCTTTAAAATGTAGCCCTAATGAAAATTATCCATCAACTTGATGCTGGCGTCACTGGGAGAAAACCAGAAATATGAAGCTCGATAATCAGAAAAATGAGATGGGTTCAGTATTACTCTGTGAAATAACAAGGAATGACCGATATTTGCTTTTGAAACCATTCCAAGTATTTCAATAGGTATCATAGATGTTCTCACTCAAGTTTTGTGTGAACTCCCTACCTCCTGTGGCACAGAGGCCCATACTCCCACTCACTAATGCAGGCCACCTTGGTCGAAGCTATGCTGGTCGAGGGTAGATAAGACTAAGACAAGATGGAGTGATACTCTCGGGTTACACCCATAAATATTTTTTCTTCATATATCATTAAGAATATGATAATTAAGAATACAAGGTGCAGATTTTTCGGTCGCGCTGAGTTTGTACTATTGAGTTTCTACTATTTCTACCATCAAGTCACTCATAACAGATAGCCTCCCAGAAGATGTCCTGAAGATGGTGGAATTTTGTCTGGGATATGCCTATTTCCTGTGGAATGGGAAGTTCTACAGACAAATGAAAGGTGCCACAATGGGATCCTCTATTTCCCCAGTAATTGCTCACCTATTCATGGAAGATTTAAAGTGCAAAGCACTGCAGTCATACAGCAAAAATCCAAAACTTTTTGTGAGGTACATGGACGACATGTTTGTGATATGGCCCCATGGATTAGGTGAACTGCAGAAGTTCCTGGAACACCTTAATGGACATAAAGCCACCATAGCCTTCACCACGGAAATGGAATCGAACAATTGCCTGCCTTTCCTGGACGTCCTGGTCGAGAAGAAACAAGATGGGTCTTAGGACATTCAGTTATCCATAAAAACACCCATACTGACCAATATCTCCACGCAGACTCCCATCATCACCCTCAACAGAAGAATGCAGTTATAAAGACCCTGTTCCACTGAGCATGCTCTCTATCTGATGCTGCTTCCATATCCAAAGAATAACAACATCTGTTGAAAACCTTTCAGATGAATGGGTTCCGTCGAAAAAGTCCTGAAAGTAATAAAAAATGACGTCCAAAGGCATACCAAACCAAAGGCATATGCTATCCTGCTGTATGTCGCCAGAACCACAGAAAAAATTGCGAGAGCTCTTTGCAAATACGATGTCATGACAAGGTTCATTACAAAAACGGCAGACATCCTCCTCAGCTCCAAGGACCACCTTCCAGAAGACATATTTGGAGGAATATATTAAATTAAGTGTAGCTGCAGCAACTCCTACATTGGCCAGACCTCAAGAGCACTGAAATGTCGGCTCTAAGAGCATATGAGGGCCATGAAAAATGGACAACTCCACCATTCAGCGGTCGCAGACCAGTGGAGTGAGCCAACGCATAGCATTGATTTGACAGCACCATATTATTGAAAAAAGAAGCCTGATATTTCCCTAGAATCATATGAGAATCAATAGGGATAGCGAAAACACCACAAAATTTCAACTTAGAGGACGGCTACACCCTCGCCACTGATTGGAAACTGATCTTCAACAGTACGGACCAATCATGACACACCTCTACCAGAAGGTGCGAAAACGTAATAATGTAAAAGGATGGACCAAACCCTACATCTACACTTCGGCAGACCTGAAGAAGCCAGCTGGAATGCTGGCGAAATATTGTTCATAAAAAATGGATAAATGCAGAAGAAGACCCAAAAAAACCATTCTCTTCATCTGTAAGAACTATCTCTGTAAATTGCAGTGAACCTAATAAGATTCTGTTGTGTGTTCCAGCATTACCAATATTTTTTTCCCATTTTCATTTCCTTATTGTTTATATTTTTATATCCACTAAAAATTTTTTACTAAGTTATTTGTAACTTGCAGCACAGTGACTTTTTTGTTGCTTTCTTTATTCAAGTGATTTTGTTAGAAAAAGAAATCAGTTAAGCCAATACAGGATGTTATCCTAAGGGAAACCTGTGTCCCTCATTTTAAAATTTTTAAATATTTACCTTTAAGTGTATGTGCTAAACGAGGAACAAATAAATACAACTAAAAATAAAATATAGCCAGGCTAGAACTAACATAATGTTTTGTTGTGAAATGACATCATTGCAGAGATCAGTAAGTCACTCTCAGTGGATGACCTTGTTGGGGAGAGGCGGCAGAATGTTTCATCTTCATTGGCAACGCCCATCAGCACACTGACTCCGGCACCTGACCGAGAATCAGATGAGTCTTCTGTCGAGCAAGAGTCCATTCTGTCCATGCCCCTCACAGCTTCATCGGTGGATAACGTTTCCCCATCATTCTCCTCGTCTCCCATGTCTCATTTTGAGAGGCACTCTACTTCGTCCTCAGCGTGGGTCTCAGACCATCGGTTGTTGGTTGAAAATCATGGGCACTGTCACACCATCTTGCTCTCCCCCTTCTCAGCCAATTCCAGCTTCCAGACACCACCATGCTCTGTGTCGGTACGTCTAACTGATTCCCGGAATACAACATTGTGGGCTCACGAGGGAATGCTGGCCCATGCCATGGATCCAGTCCCACTGCTCTTTCGACAACCGAGCAGAGGCTTTTGGCCTGAGGATTCCCCTTCTGCCTCTCAGTAAGTGAAAGTTACATGCAGTAGAGTGCAGATTATATGATGTCTGATGATAAATTTGTTAGTTTTGGGTTTTCTTTGTGAATATCTACTGCGGGAAAGTTTGTTTTGAAACAGATGTTGGTTTCTTGGTATTTTTTTCAGTCTTATTTTGAATCACTTGGTAATTTTTTCACAGTTTTATTTCTAAATGACTGGTTTCATTGCATCTTCCTGAAGATGCTGCCTAGTTGATTAAACTGGTCGTAAAAAAATTGAACTTTGTGGAAAAATAATTACCTGTTCAAACCCCTTCCACAACCCTTCCCTACCTTCCCCTCTTTTCCCTCCCGACCTAATACAGCTTTTGTTTGCCTTTGCAACCAGAGGTCATATTCAAGTCCACAAAATCGTTACATTTTGCCCACACTTTAAGATTTTCCTGCTGCATGCTTTTCAATGATGCATGTAATAGTGTTGAATTGTAGTAGCAAGTGTCCTGAATCACTGCTCAATGTTTGCTTGACTTGGGTAGACGAGCTTCTATGGTCATTTTGTATTTTCTAAGTTTCCCTCAGCAGTATAATCAATGAAAAATGTCTAATTTGTTGGAGAAGAGGAATTAGTCCCTGTATGATATTTCTGAGAAGTTGATAATTGAATAGGCATCTTTGTTTATAGTGGTGCATAGTAAGTGCACCTCTGAATTAGGATGGTCGGTGACCTTGACTTGTTTACTTGGAAAGCGCGCTGAGTAAACAAGAAGATTAAGGACTCAGAACTCCCAGGGAGTGACCACTAATTTCTGCAGAAGGGACTTGTACATGGGTTAGCAATGATAGAGTTAGATTATATGGCAAAAAAATGCATACTCTTTTAGTACCAATCAAATAGTGTGCAGTATGATACATAGTACTGATGCACAATGATATACTACAGACCCATGTGCTAGATATTTTGTAATCACAATACTTTCACATTACTATATGCAGTACCTAATTTAGAGAATAAGGTAAAAATTATTAATGCATCTACTTATTTACAATATTGAGGAAAATATTTGGTCAGTGTACAATAGGAATTTTTTGCTAATAGTTCTGTGTTTGAGATTTAAAAGTGCTTGCTTCATCATATTTTCCGAATGGATGAGTTGCTTCTTATTTCTTTGGGTTATAATGTGGCTAGAACTTTGATCTGAGAATGGAGGATCATTTCTTTATGTTATCATTATTTTTATTTTGGTGGGTAAAATGTCTATATTCTTACTTTTTAAGGAGGAATAAATATGAATACAATTTTATAAATGTATCCACTCTTAGTTTCACTATGCATGGGAAGGTGATTATTTTGAATGTAATAATCCATGGCTTGCAAAAAACATGCTTGGTTATTCCTGCGCTGGTCCTGATGGTTCTTTTTTGTGATTCACTATACAGAGATTTATATTTCAGTAATAATTTTTTTCAGGCAGTATTGGTCAATCAGGTGATCTAATTCAGTCAGCTTTAGTAGTTTCAGAGGGGTCTGAGATCAGAGTGATCTCTGATTGTATGATAATGGTAGTGATTAATAGTGCTTCAGTATAATGTATATTATGTCCTGCTTGGCTTTTTTTATGTGATAATCAATACTTGTAAGTGATGTAAAAAGAAGTGTTATGCCAACAATACTATGAACTTCGGGTTATTATGAGTCAGGCAATAAATTTACCCATTTTAATTGTTTTAAAGGAGTTCTGGTGGTGTTAGTGAACACCCAGTGAGTGGTTTTGTCCTGAAGTTCTGGCAGTGGAGCATGCCTAAAGTGGAAAGTGGTCCTATGGGCAGGGAAGACAAAAGTAGGGACCCAAACAGTGATAAGTCACCAGGAGGTCCAAACTCTTTGTTCAGAACTAGGTGAGTTATCCTTAGGAAAAAATATGTTTACTACTTGCATTATTTTGTTTTTATTTGTTAACCACTATGACTCCCATAGTAAAATATTAGGATTTTCTCAAAGTTGCAAAAATGTTTGCAGTTCCTACTATAATGCCTGATAGTAAATATATATTGATATTAACAGTTAACTATATACCAAGAATCCGATGGTACCCTGTAAGATTTTCGTAATACTATTTAAGTATTAGTAGTTTCTACTAAACTGCTCAATATTAGTAATTATGTACCAAGTAAAGTAATTAGATTAGGTTCATGCATCACCTACCTCTTAAAGTTTAAACAGTGAATGATGCCTATAGAATTTGATTTTTTTAGATATGAATGAGATATGTATAAATGAAATACTTTAAATTATTCTATGGCTGTTTGTTCCCTCCATCTGTAAGAGGTTACCCTTTGCTGGTATGAAGGTGTGAGATATTAGAAGGGGTTCATATTGTTGGGTGATCATTAATTTAGCCTTTTTTCAATAAGAATTTACAACTTTAAGTTTACATGATGCTTTATTGGTCAACTAGCAAATAACCTTTGCTAGAGGTTTAATCTTTCAGCCTTTGGTGAATATGTAAAAACTGCTATTTCTGTTGTATCAGCCAGTATTTTATGTGTGCAAATATTTTGTTGTTGACGATTATTATGAGCTGAAGTTATTTCTTATCCTTGTAACACCATATCATAAAGTAGAATGAAATGAGTTGAGGACTTAACTTGGCACCAAATGGTACTAATTTATGAGGAAGCAATTCATCTTTGTGTTGATTTTTGAAATTGAAAATGTAATTTTTTGTACATGTTGTTAACTTTGATCTTTTGAAGAAGTAATGTCAATGGTTAAAGATTGAAGCATCTTAGTTTCAAGGGAAGAAACTTATTCCAATTCTTTTTGTGCCCTAGGCTGAAACGTAAGGTCTCTCCAGACCTGATCTTGCCACCCCGAGCTGCTGCTGCTTCATCCTCATCTTCATCACCCTCAAGTGCTCAGAATCACTCCTCACAAGCCAAAAGGCAGTCTCCAATAGGCAATGTGCCGAGACACGGAGGTCTCTTTCCTAGTGGCTCCGGGAAGAAAAAACTCAAAGGAACCTCTTACAAAGGTGTGTATATTATAACCATCCCCCCTCCCTCCTGGTCTTATTATCTAGCTCTCTTTGATAAGCCTGGGTTCGCTTCTCAGTGTGGGCATCCAGGGTTTACTCAAGAGGTCTGCAAAAGGTGTTGAATGCCAAAAAATAGGGTCATTCGGGAAAACCACTTTACAAAATTTGAAAACTGAGTGTAGTGAATGAATGATTTATCCCCATTTAAACAGAGGGAAGGAAAACATAACTTTAGCCAATTGGGCTGAATGACATGAAATCTAAAATAAATAGCTTTCCTCATATCCTGAATCACCCTTCAACACAAATCAACAACCTTTTTAACAAAATGGAAAATCTTTCAGGATAAATTAATTAATTTTTAAGCGAAATGATTTTTTGGCAAAAAAATGAATACTTTCATGAATTTGCCCCCCCCCATTACAGTAGGTCATGTCGAGCGGGTTTATACAATCAATGAAGATTCTTGAGTGCAACCAGTTTCCTTGTTTGTGACTAGAGTTTCACTTTTAGCTTTGAGACCTGAAGACGGAGCACATACTCACGAATGAGTTGAAGTCCACAATCACGGAATTTCATTTGTGGTGGTCCTTCCTGGTGTCTGGTCTCTAGTCCTGATGCCTGGCCCCTGTGAAGCGCTTATTGCTGTTGGCGGGTTGAATAACCACTCATACATTGTCTTTTTTTTCATTTCTCACTCACTCTATCTGCCTCATCGCGTCAGGGTCCCGCCTATATACTCTGTTTTGCGACGGCTACCAGTACTAATCTTCCTAAGTTAGATGGGGGGTTGACCACATTCGACCATAACGGTTGAATCAATCGCGATTCCCCACATCATTTAAACAGTTTTAGGAGGTAGTAGTTTTCTGTCACAATATCAAATAACTTTGCCATTAATGAAAGTAATCTGGAAACTATGTGGAAATTTTTCAACTCTAGGATTTATAAAGGTTTAGTAGTACTTGTCATATTGCCCCACCTATGGATACTCTGGGTTTTCAAAGTTAAATTTTAGATTAACAAAATCTTGACCTATGTTGGGTTAATAACCCAAATAAGTTATTTGATCAGGATCCAAGTACACACTTCCACAAATCTGCAGTCAATGATAAGAAAATATTTCTTTTAAAAAAATTGTGAATCACAATAACTAGAAGATTATAATTACTTTGCATGTAAACACAAACTCTGGGATTATCATGATGTTGAATGCTGAGATTGCTGGACTTAAAAAATAACTCAGTGTTGTGGCACAATGTTATCTCAAAAATGTTTATGATGGAAATTCAGCTTAATATTGAAATGAATTGAAGGAATTTGATGCATGAAAACATAGATTTAACCTCAACCAATAAAAATACTGGCCAATTGAAGTGAGCATTTTGAGGGAAAAAGTGTGTCATATGTGGGAGGAAACTGTATTAGAACTTAAATTTCACATGAAATTAAGTAAAAAAAACTTTGAAGTTTCCTCTGAGTAATTTTAATATATATAAAAAAGTTTTTCTCTTAATTTCAACATGAAGCTCCTGCGTATCTTGCCTAAAATTGTTGAATATATGTATTTGGATCTCCCAAGTGCCAGCCAAGCATTCTAGCTAGTACCACCCAGCAGTCTTATATCATAGCATATACTCAACACAATGACAATGACAAAGGGTTACATGTATGAGCTAGATATTCTCATCTCCAGTGTATAGTTATTATCACAGAAGATGTTGTTGTGATATCTAAGCCTCTGTCATTGAGGAAGAACCTAATATTGCTGCATTAGAATGGCTGGCTCATCAGACCAATATTAATTACACTATGCAACAAATTGCAAGGTCACAAAAACTTTTTTCGAAAATGTAGGCGTTTTTATGTATTTTGACCTCCTGAAATCGAAAATGATACTCAAAACATCGTATCACCCTCAGTTTTTGCACAAATTCTATACATTTGCAAATAATGATAATGCAATATAATGATAATATGATATACACAAAAACAACATATGAAGCTCAGAAGCGGCGCATCGCTTTCCACTGTTCAACACTTGTGCCCCGAGCGGCACACAGCTGTCTCATTGCAAATGGCATTACCTGTGCGTCATTGTGTTGAGTTCATGGCAGGAAGCACGTGTTAGTGTTAGAGTCCAATGCCTACCCTAGGCTGTGTGAACTCTCCTAACAGTTTTTTGTTATATTTGAGGTAAACTTGTGGTGAAAAAAGACCGAAGAAACATTACTGCTTTGGTGAAAAAGGTCTACCATGCCTATTTCAGAGTGAAACTAGGCAACATCAATAAACCATGGACTCCACAGGTCATGTGTGTAGAAGATTTACGACGGTAAGTGATAGGAAAGAAGAAGTCATAACGATTTGGTATCCCTATGGTCTGGCGTGAGCAACAGAACCATACCGACAACTGCTACTTCTGCTCTTGTAAGGTAACTGGTTTCAACAAGAAAAAAAGGAAGACTATTGAATATCCTAAACAAATTTGCTCAGCGATTCGTCCACATGGCCCGAATATACCTATACCTCATCCTCCACAGACATTAGATGCGGACGACAGTGATGACATAGATACCGTGCAGGAGATGGATGATACTGAGTTTGAAGTAGGCACAGATGAGGGCCCTCTTCTGTTCACTTAGCCAGATCTAAATGATTTAGTCCGTGATCTGGGAGAGACAAAGGATAAATCAGAGCTCCTAGGGCCAAGACTGTGTGAAAGACATTTGTTAGCACCCAGTACGTCTGTTACATTTTACAGAAAAAGGGACTTGATATTCATTCACACAACACTTTCCTCAAAAGGACTTGTTGGTGTACTGCCATGATGTACAAGGTTTAATGGGTCAGATCAACATTCCGTATGCGCCCGGTGACTGGAGACTGTTCAATGATTCATCTAAAAGAAGCCCGAAGGCAGTTCTGCTGCACAACTGTAACATGTATGCCTCAATACCTGTCAGCCATTCTGTTCACCTGAAGGAAACAAATGGCAATATGAAGGTGCTTCCTACTACCATTCATTATGATGATCACAATTGGATGGTGTGCGGTGATTTCAAAGTGTTGGGTATGCTTCTAGGACAATGATCAGGATATACCAAGTTCCCCTGTTCCATCTGTGAATGGGACAGTTGGGCTCGTGACAAACATTGTGAGGAAAAAAAGTAGGTTGGAATTGGCTCCAGGGGACAAAAATATCAAGTGTGACCCTCTAGTGGAAAGAGAAAGAGTACTGTTGCCACCTCTGCACCTCAAACTGGGCATAATGAAGCAGTTTGTCAAGGCATTACCTATGTGTGGCAACTGTTTCAAATATCTATGTAACAAGTTCCCCAACCTGTCAGATGCTTGAAAGAGGGTGTGTTCACTGGTCCCGATATTCGGAAACTAATGCTAGATGAAGAATTCCTTCATTCAATGAATGCCATAGAGCAAGAAGCCTGGACTGCCTTTAAGTGTGTGGTTCATACTTCCTGGGAAACATTCATAACCCAGAGTATATCGACATAGTTGAGAACGTGCTGACAAAATTGAAAATGCTGGGATGCTTAATGAGTTGGAAGTTACATTTTTTACCTTTGCACCTTGACTTTTTTCCTCCAAAACTGGGTGCTGTAAGTGAGGAACAGGGTGAAAGATTCCATCAGGATATCAAGGACATGAAACGACAATACCAGAAAACTTGGGATTTTCGGATGATGGGCGACTACTGCTGGATGCTTCACCGAGAGCACATGAAAATGCCCCATAAGAGGAAAAGCAGGGGACATGCCATGGCAACTAAGAAAGCTTGGAATGAATGACGTTAGTGCATATTTTGTACAACATTTCCTATATGCATTTGATCATTGTGTGCATATTTCAATATGTTGTTGTTTTAAATTTGTATTCTACTTCAGCATGCTTTGTGTGTCATATATATGTACTACTCCAATATTTGATATCAATATTGGTAAAGTATATGATTTGTGCCAAAACTGTGAGTGATACGATGTTATGAGTATCATTTTCGAATTCAGGAGGCAGAAATACATTGGGAACACCTACTTTTGCGAAAAAAGTTTTTCCACTGTTGCATTGTGTTATTTAATACAAAAATGATTTGGAATATATGTAGTCACTTGCATGCATGAATAGATATGCAAAATAGTGATGGAATTAAATTTTAAAAGAATTATTGAACGTGATCAGGATTTGAACCAGGAACTCCGATTTACAGGTCAGGTGTGTGAGTAACATTCTTCCAAGGTGGTCTCATAATGAAGGGTTAATTAAATGCAATCATTTTGACTAATTATTACTGATATGGCATTACAATTTATAAATGTTAAATAATATGGTAGTACATAGTGTTACTTATCATATTTGTCAATGTTTATTGCAAGATACATATGTATTTGAATTGTTCTATGCTAGGTGGTGTTAGTTGAGGCAGGTAAATTTCTTATCAAGGTAGTATTATCTGAACTATAGGGCAGTGAGAGAAGATTGACTAATATACCATCTTTGTCTGAATGTAAGTCCACCTTTTTAACAAAATATAGGCCATAAAAAGTGATGGGGCTATTTTTTGGCACTGCCAAAGTTATCACCAATGTTTTTTATCATGTATACAAATCAAAAAAGTTCTAGGTAGTTTGGAATTTCATTCTATTCCTGGGATAGTAAAAAAATTCAATTAAAAGTGATAAGTACCTAATTCAGGTACATTTCTATTTTTGAATTTTTGAATTTTTTGAAAAGAATGATGCTAATTGTAGGTGTTAATTTTTTTTCCATAATTGAGACTTGAAAGTTGGGGGGAGGCTGATAACTGTACATTTTTGGACAAATACAGTATTTCTAAAAATAATTTTCTTAAGTTTTTACTGATCACAGCTTGTAATACTTTATCCCATTTAAATATCCATAAACTTAAAATTATCACCTATGAGTTACATTTATCTCAGTAATATGCAATGCAATTTGGAGATGAAGAAGTACTTGATGGTGCCGCAAGTCAGTGAAATGTGTTGTACCACACAAAATAAAATTCTGTGGAAAAGTACAACATTGTATTCTCTATTATTAAGTATGGATATTCATGATGATCGTATAAATGTTCTTTGGCTTGGTACTTCATGCTAAATTAGTATCAATTGTTAGCTATTTCTTAGTTGTGTCTTAATTTTAAATATTTATTCATATCATCTGGAGCATGAGCATCTTTTGAATTTTAGACTTGCTGACTTTTCTTCAAGGTATGCTCCCTCCAATTGTGAATCAGTTGAAGGAAAGAGTGGTCCTCATCACCTTCAATGACACTGGACTACATGTCATTAATGCCAGCCAGAGTGATGTCACGCAGCTGTGTGAGCGCATTCGATCATCTGGTGGGAGTGGAAAGAAGAGAGGGAAAGGTGGTCGACTGAAAGATAAGGCCAACCAGGATAATATCCCGCCAGACCAGAAGCTAAGGTGTCAGCCTGAGTTAGCGTTTCAAGAACAGTCATGTGAGTTACTCATGCTATTGTTGTTGTAAGAGTACTCAATTTTTTTCTCATGGTGCATGCAGGGCTGCTATGATGAAACCTCTCTTAACAACCACTCCTATCAAGCGACTACCCCTCTCAACGACTATTTTTCGGCATAACAGTCGGTGGTCGCTTATTTCAGATTTTACTGCCTGTATACATAAAATTAATTTGCATTGAAATTTCCCTGGAGCAACTAAATTTTGAGGAGATAAACGCCATCTGTATAGGTTTTAAAAAAACTGTCATTTAAAAAGTTTTTCTAATTTTATTCAAATCAGCCACCCACTAATTTGCATAATACTCCTGGAAACTGAACCCCCGTCAAACAACCACCCCTCTTAAATGTGATGTTAAAGTGATTACTTGTATTACATAACAGTTTGAAATTGGTAAATTACTGAAATTTTCATGTTAGGTAAAATACTGTGGTAAATTACTGTAATTTTTGAAAATTACTGTAATTAACCATGGTAATTTTTAATTTACTGCAATTAATAGCTATTCAAGGATTTAATTGGAAAGCCAAAAGCAATTACAAGGAGTATAAGGCATTAAAACCATTGATATTGGTACATTAATGTATTAGAAATAAAGAAAATTTAAACACAAACACTGCAGCCCACTCACAATTTGGCATTCTTTTTATGGCATGAGAAATTTTCGTTCAAACTATTGAAAATGATATCCCCACAAATATTCAATGAGTGAAAATATTCCAGAAATGAGTCGGATGTGCCTTTCTTGACAATTAAGATTATATTGAATTTATATTGACTTGACTTAAAATAGTAGGTACTAGGTAACCTGTGCGAAAATTTCACACTTTCACGCTATCAGGGAATAAGTATGTTAAGGAAACAGTGTAATTGGGTTTTAAATAGAGAAGAAGGTGTATCATAAAGTACTTTCTTTATACTTGTTTTCTTGCAAAAATATACAAAACATATGAATACAATACAGGCAAGAGAGTTTGGTACCAGTAGGAGCAATCATGACGTTTGTTACTGAATAATGGCACGCAATTTACAAGACTTCTTTTAAGACAATATTAGAAGTAACAATGTTGTCGTCTGTAACTTTTTGGTTATGAGTTTCATTAACACAAACATAAATATCACGGAAAGTGTGAACTCTAGAAGATGCTACATACAACTGTCCATGCGAAAAAACGGGTTCTGGCAAGTACAATCCGGCTCTCTGAAGATTCTGACCCTGTGCTTTATTAATTGTCATTGCAAAGGCCACTTTGATTGGAAATTGTTTTCATGTCATTTGGAAAGGCATGGTCGGATCCGAAGGGGTGAGTTTAATTCTCGGAATTATGACTTCTACCCGAGCCAATTAATTTAGCAGTGATTGTGTATTCGCCTAAATTAGTAATTATTAACCTGGCACCGTTAATCAACCCTTGCTTGGCATTGAGGTTGCGGATCAACATTACTATGGCATTTTTCTTTACCAACAACTTATGAGGTGGGAGACCTGAAGGATTTTATGAATTCAA
Organism: Ceriagrion tenellum; assembly: GCA_963169105.1. NCBI lineage: Eukaryota > Metazoa > Arthropoda > Insecta > Odonata > Coenagrionidae > Ceriagrion > Ceriagrion tenellum. The sequence continues at coordinate 57,310,101 of OY720644.1, forward strand.
GAGCGAATATATCATATTAATATGAAATCAAAAAGTTTTAATTGCATTGACTTACCAGATGACCATTCACCCATGTACAATCACTATGTGCATTGCGTACTATTTTCATTTCATACTATTTTCATTTTAAACCTTTTTTTGAAGTTTAGAATTAAAATAAAAAGAGGCACTCCGGGAGAGCCGACAGAAGTGAAAACTTGAAATAACGTGAGCATTTTTGAATGTAGGGAATAATTTCTAATGAAGTGTTTTATTAATCAGTAGAAAGTAGTTCTTTTCTTTTCTCTGTATCGCTTACTCTTTTCTCTGTCTTTTTGTTTTCTTTCTTCTTTTTTCTTTTCATCATCAGATGTGTTGTCAATCTTTCTCTTTCTGTTTCTTTCTTCCTTAGAATAGTCCTTATCGTTTTGCATATTAAATAAAAATCTAAAATTGAAAGTATACATTATTTAAAAGCTATACGTATAAAATAAGCAGTATATCTCAATTAACCTGACTATGTACAATTAAAGATATTAAAAACAATTTTTCTGCGCGTATAATTTGAAAGTTTCACTTTATTTTATAAAATTATAATAAAATCATTTTTGAATTTACCGCGTAAATTTTAAAAAATTAACAAATGTATTTTTTGAATATTTCAAATTTACCGCATAATACAAATTTTCCTAAATATCGTAATACAAAATTAACAATTTTAAAAAATTCCAATAAAAACATACATTTTGAATTTACCGCGCATAATTTGTTCTGTGTTTCTGGATTTGAAAGCACAGAAGGCGCGTATGTGCTACATAACAGTTCACGAGACAGCTGTCTATATGTATATGTATACACTAGCGATAAAAAATTTTTCTCCACGTGTTTCCTTTGTTATATTTCTACAATATATAATTGTAAACACTTCACATTTATAAATTAATTTTATTGTACAACATTCGAATAAGCTACTCAAATTGAACGTATTAAAAGAAATTGAGTTATATTGTACTAACCTTCACTATTCTTGTATCGAGTACACTCCTGCACGAGTATGGACTATTATATTATCCGGCACAATATTTGTAGCAACCCAAATTGAATGAACTAAACTGTATATTAGATATATATAATGTAATATGAATAAAATTATAATATAGTTTATTTGACGGTGACGGTGACGCGAGTCCAATGGTTTTTACCCATCCACAAGTACTGTGTATATAGCGAGTATACTGTGTATATACAGAATATACAATTATACATATATTTAGCAGCAGTGACGGTGACGGTGACGCGAGTCCAATGGCTTTTACCCATCCACAAAAGTGTATATACAGAATATACAATTACACATATATTTAGTAGCGGTGATGGTGACGGTGACGGTGATGCGAGTCCAATGGTTTGTACTAGGGATGGTCGGATCGGATCTGCGGATCCAAAGATCTGCAGACCTTTACATGGGATGAGATACTGATATCGGATCCAAATACTACAGTAAATCAGATATGCATCCGAGAGTTTTAAGCGAAGTGCCGGCTGTCGTCGGCTATCGGCGGCTTTCTGCCGAACAAATAGAATGCTGTTGATGTACTTCATTCGACAACCGGCTTTAGCTGAATTGAAATCAAATTCACCCTTTATTATCCATCTCACGATTCTCAAGAATCAAATCTCAAGATGTGGTATGACAACAGTCATTGCACAAACGTGACAACAATCAAGGATTAGTATTATTGTGGCATCGACATTGTCTTTATTTTAATATTTAAGTTTAACATTTTTGAACTTGATGTTTTTTTTATTTTCAATAAAGTCTCCAAGGCTTAAATTCTATTATCATTTGTGAATTGTATATACCCTTGAATACATCCAAGGATCCGAAAATAAGAACTGATATCCGAGATCCGAAATGAAGGATCCGGATCCGGATTTGGATCCGAAAAAAAACCTGGATCTGCCCATCCCTAGTTTGTACCCATCCACAAGTACTGTGTATATAGCGAGTATACTGTGTATATACAGAATATATATAATTATACATATATGTAGTAGCGGTGACGGTGACGCGAGTCCAATGTCTGTTACCCATCTACAAAAGTGCTCAACGCGACATAAGAAGTTTTCACTTCAAAAATGTGTCGAGTCGATATACCTCGAGCGAGTAATCGACATGGAAAAATCGAAACTTTTAAGTCAAATTAATGGGTAAATAGTGAAATTTTAGATTGAGATTGTATTTTTCGTCAGAAGCCAGTGATTCAACGTTTAAAATGATACCTCATTTATCACTGTAGGTGCAGTATTAATGGAGCATATACGGAATGACAGAAAAAGACCTTTCTGTAATAATATATATGATGTTTGTAATATCTTGGTATGAAAAATATCTGAGACGGAAGTGAATATTACTGAAAATTATGATAATTTTTAGGAGCTGTGGTTAATTACTTAAAATACCACTGTCGTTTTCAGAATGGCCCATCTCTAATAACAGTACTTCACATTCTTGTTAATTATTATCATCTTATTATGGATGGTGGTCATGTGCAGTCTACTGCCCGATTTTTTAACTTACAACTTCCATGTAATGTGGGAAAAGACATTGGAAGTAAAGGACCCACAAATTATATTTTAACTGAGCCAAGATTTTTAATGAAAAGGTAAATATCCATTATATTGAATAGTTATTCCTTTTCAATTGCAGTGCTGGTGGCTGATCTGGACAAAGATGGCTACCAAGAACTTGTTTCTTACCTAACAACTTACGTGGACATTCGAAAGGATGACTCAGATTCTAGACGGCGTACTAACTCCCCAAAATGGTTCCTTGAATCAAGAGTGAAGGTTGTTCTCCTAGAGGCTGAGTTACCCAAGCTCTATGAAGCAGTTGCTACTCCAGGCTCTTAAGGTAATGTAGAGATTGTATACATTATTTTAGAATACTGGTTAGTCAATGTAAGAACACAGCCATTTGTTATTTAAATCGACTACACAGCTGAATAAGAAGAATTTAGCTACCTCCAGAAAAATGTACTATCTAAATTCAATGGAAAAGATGAATTCTAAAATAATTTAAAAATTATTTGCGTTGTATTTTTCTCATTGTTTAAGTAACAAATTCTTTGATGAGAATTAGGCACTTAAGCCTCAGCCACAAAATCAGTCCATCAGTTGAAAATATTTTCATCCATTTGGATTTCATGATAGGCAAGTTAACTTCGTGAGTTTCTGTTGTATAACAGGAGAACTTTCAATTATATATATTAATTTTAAGCTCTAAAATGATTGGAGGACATTGAAACTGGCCTATCACTAATAAATGTTGTGTGGGATATTACTTAGTGTTTCCTTTTGTAATTTATTCAGTTGGTGTTCTGCAAATTGATGGTTAAGTTTGAAGGTTAATGATTGAAAATATAGTTATTGAAGGATAGGAAACTACAATGCATGGTTCTGAAATCACAAAATATCCCTTTAACTAACTTGCAGTTTAAGAAATTGCAATGAGCAAATAAATTCTTAATTAGGAGTGTTCTAACATAATTTTGCCCATACTTGTTAGACTTCTTGGGCTGGCTTTGTGTGCATTTTAAACTAGATGTTTGTGATGTCTAGTGATGAAAGATGGCATTTCAAATGTAAACCAATAACTGCCTTTCTGACATCCAAACTGACCCTCTTGAAGTTCTTAATTATCTACGTAAAATTTGCCTTCAACGTTCCGCTGACCCTGACGGCCTGAGCCCGATATTTGTTCGTAATTGCACTGAATCCCTCTCAATACCTTTGAGTTTACTTTTAAATCGCTGTTTTTCCCTTGGTACGTTTCCAACTCTATGGAAAACTGCTAATGTTATCCCCATTCACAAATCCGGCCCAAAAAATGTAGCATCTAACTATCGACCTATCTCTTTACTACCAGTTCTCTCTTCTGTTTGTGAGAAAATTGTCCTCAACAGACTTTTTTATTTCACATCCCCTCATCTCTCTGATAATCAACATGGTTTTCTTCCGCGTCGTTCAAGCTTGACTAACTTAGCTGTTTTTCAACATATTGCTGTAAATTCCATTAATAATAAAACTCAGTTAGATACCATTTTCCTAGATTTTTCCAAAGCTTTTGACTCCATCAACCATAGCCTCCTCCTTTACAAACTCAGCGAACGATTTAACATTTCTGGTAATTTTAAAAATTTTCTTACTAGCTTCCTTAGCAATAGAAGTCAAAGGGTCATTCTTTATGGTTTTTCGTCTCCATGGTCTTCACTGACATCTGGGGTTCCTCAAGGCAGTGTCCTTGGTCCTTACCTATTTAATCTATACATTGATCATCTTGCCTCCATAATACCCTCTTCCCAAGCTCATACTCTACTTTATGCCGATGACTGTAAACTTTTCAAGAACATTCAAAAACCCTCCGATTGCCATGAACTACAGGATGCCTTACGCAAGACCTCAAATTGGTGCAATGTTTGGAACCTTAAATTAAACCCGGAAAAATGCAGTGTTATGTCTATCTCCCTAAAGAAGGCCCCTCTAGAATTTAATTATACTGTGACTAATTACCCGCTAAAACGTGTTTCAACATCTAAGGACCTCGGTATTCTTACTGACAATAAATTGAACTTTTCTCCACAAATACAAACAATCAAGTCTAAAGCTATGTCCATCTTAGGCCTCCTCTATCGTTTTACCAAAATTAATGATCCCCGAGCACTTCTCTTCCATTATTCTTCCAATTCTTACCTATTCCTGCCCCATCTGGTCTATCTCTTCTCAAACTAATCTTTCATCGCTGGACTGTGTCTGCAACTTCTTTGCTAAAATAGTTAAGAATAGATTACCACAGTGTCGTAATATGTCCACCAAGGCTATTCTATCCTATCTCTCCATCCCTAAGCTCCCCACTCATAGACTCACAGCAGACTTAATATTTATTTATAATATTCTTAATTCCACCATCGACTGCCCTGAATTGCTCTCTTTTATCAATTTCAAAGTTCCATCCTGCCCCACCCGTTCTCACCCTTTACTCCACATGCCCATTCCTAGACTTTCGATCACTAAACGTTCTCTTTTCTTCCGCCTCTCCTCTCTATTGAATTCCCTCCCTTCCCATATTGATCCTTTTGCACTTTCATCTAAATCCTTTATAAGCCTTTCTCTTTTGTATCTTTCACCTAAGTAGTTATTCCCCCAATTTTCTTTTTTTTAATATATTTCCATAATTTCTGCTTGCAACCAGTTGTTAAGTTTGCTTGTATATGTCCTTAAGTGTGTGTATTGTTACATGGCCACTATAAAATGGCGACATAGCTGTATGTGGTTTTATTACTTTAAATAAAAAAAATAAAAATAAATGCAGTCTACAGATCATGAATAATCACGTCTTACCAGTTTTACTTACCAGTAATCATAATGCAGTGAATAAAAAATGTATTACTACACACGGGACGAATTTACACTCTTTTTTAATATTGTCCGGTCTACAGATATATTTAATTCCTCTCCAAATTTAATGAAACAAATGCACAATTAACTTCTTACCACTTCATGAATATTGTTCTACGGCAATTTAATAATAATATGAGGTGAAAAAAGTGGAATGAATTAGAAGATGGATGCAAGCACTATAAGGATTTCAAAACCAAGTACCGGCAATATCATCTGTGGGTTAGAAATTGAGCCAACAACTATCACTTTAATAACAAATAAAGGAGAGATTCTTGGACCTACTGTTAACCCTACTGGACCTACTGTTGAACCTACCATACATGAATTGTAGGTTACACATTAACTTCCACATCAATCTATCTAGATCTCACCTTCTGATTCCTTAGGCTCTCAACAGGTAATAAACCAAAAAAAGTAGTCGTAAATTAACAGTAAAAATCCACACAGCAGAGAAAAGACTCACAATGGAAGTTTCATATGCCTCTTACACACTTCCTGTAGCAGATATTTCCTCTCTAGCATTTAAAAAGTAACTGTTAGGTCTAAAAAATAGTCAACTATTATTCACAGCATCAAGTAGTTCATATCTCTTCATTCGTTATTGAACATTCACCTTAGTCTCATGTTAACAACAATTAACAACGGCTATTTACGATTTGACAGATAAGACTTTTTTCTAATAGTAAGTGGGGCCAAGGACTGAGTGAACTAAATTTAGAAATTGAGGCAACACATTACCTAGGCAACGATTCCAAACATTTAAATCCATAATATATATTCATGGTGTCAACCATCAAATCTTGCTAAGTAAGTTAACCTCTTTTGGTAGAAGAGGAATTCCCTATCTATGGATAGAAATCTATCTCTTCAATAGATCCCAAGTAGTCGCAGTGGTGTTTAATCGTAAGAAATTCATTTCACCTCCTAAAGTTTTGATCAACGGAGTCCCTCAAGGGTCGATTCTTGGCCCCATTCTATTTTTATTAGATATAAATGACCTCACCAACTTCATCTCCTCAGCAGTTGGTATTAACCCAGTTCTATATGCTGATGATGCCAATTTTATTATAACCTCATCTACTGTGAAAGATTTACATACAGCAGCTGTGTCTCACAGCAAGTATATAAATGGTGTATAACTAATTGTCTTAATCTCAAGGTAACTAAATCTCAACTTGTTTGCTTCTGTAATGCAAAAAAATCTTTGAGCTTGTGTAATGTTGACCATAACAGAACCTGTATTCCACAGCAGACCCGATTCTATAACTGGGCAAAATGGGCACTTGCTCAGGGGCGCAAGGGTTTTGGGACATAAACGGGGCGCAAGAGAAGATTACAAGTCAATTACCAGATGACAAAAGTGAGGTAGAAAATTAAATGCCGATAAGAGGTTAACACACAGGAAACCAAAGTGTATTATTTTCGTTAAGGTTGTACTGTAGAGCGACGTCAACTGAGTTGCCACCACTACAGAGTCTGACCTTTGAGCTGTTGAGAGGGTGCGCACGTACTACTGCAATTGCCTCTATCGCCACTCCACCCCGGGAAGGCACCTGTTTAATTTGCCCATAGCGCCACGAGGGTTAAAAACGGGCCTGTTCCACAGGTGGACAACACTATGTTCCTGGGTATGAGTATTGATGCTTATCTTTCCTGAGAAAAGCATGTGTCAAATTTAGCTGCTAAACTCTGCTCTGTGTTACTTAATTAGGTCCACTGTGTCCATTAATGAACTTCTTCTTTTTTAGTATGGTTAATTTTACACACATTTACTGTATAGCATTCTCCATTCTCCTCCTCACCCCAAGATTTGAAGATTTTTAGAATTCAAAAGAGAGCTATACGATCGATTAGTTGCAAATAAACCATGTTAAACTCCCTGTCGCTCTTTGTTTAAATGTCTTCATGTGTTACCAGTTCCTTGTGTTTCTATATTTACTGTATTACTCTATGCAAAATCAAACTTTCATGACTTTGTTCTGAACTCAGCAGTTCATAACCAGGGTACTAGGCAGCATGGTGACTTGCATGTCTCATTTGTATGCGCCAAGAAAGCCACCTATGGCTTTAGATCTATGAGCTTAAGGTTATATGGCAAGCTCCCAAATGAGCTAAAAGCTCCTATGAGTAAGACAGTATTCAAGAACAAGGTGTAAGACTTTTTATTATTCCAATGCTTTTATTCGATTGATGAGTATTTATCCACGTAATTCCTCATTTATCTGCTTGTATTTTATTGACATGCTTTATGTTCATTCACCTAAGCAGTATGTTATGCTGTATTATGTCTTTTAATTAATCTTTGTAACCTTAAGTTTTTCTTTTTAACTTGCCATATACAATGTATGCATAACACATGTCGACGGGGAAATAAAGTATAAATTAAAGAATATAAATTAAATCTTAGGCTTGAAAGAATTGGAAGATGAGGTTTTTAAGTAGGGAGGGAGCAGGTTATCAATTTGATCGCAGTCTCTTGTTATTTAGATTAATTTTCTCCCTTGAAATTGAATTGCAATTGTCGATTTATGTCATTATATGTTCTATTTTTTTAATACCCCTGCTTCTTTGTGATCCCATTAGCATGGTTGATCAAGAGTTTACTAAGTAACACTCCCCCCCTTACTAAAAAGAGTCCATGCTCATAATAGATACATAAAAAAAATAAAAATATTCACATGCCATCAGCACAATAAAATACACATTTGTTTGAAGAAAGTTTAAGTTTTTGAAAACAAAAATGAACTCAAAATTTGATTTAGAGCTATTATTCGGCCCAATTTACCAATGCGACCATGGAAGTTTTCCAATTTCAGTAATTGAATTAGTATCTTTTGAATGATAACCATTTAAGCAGGAGAGCATTTAACAATAACCATTGAAGCATGAGAGTCCTTTCTTTTAAATGCAAAGTACTCTTATTTTAGTAATTTACAATATTTGTTCATGAGGGTTTTTCTTACAGATTCAATCACTCTTATTATCGTGATTTATATAACCATTTTGGCGTAAAGGTTCCTTAAATTAACACTGATATATATTGCTCACTATTCCACTTATTGTAATCTGGATCTATGGCATCTGTGTTCGTAAGCTATCCTTTCTCCGTCCCTCCTCCTTCAACTGGGTGGTGTGTAGTACCCACATTACTGGATCCCATCGTAAATATGTTTCTACTTCCATGGTCTCTCTAAGGTGCTTTGATGAATACTTCTTCTTTGGGAATGCTTTTATATTCAATTCTGCCCACTGCTTACCGCTTTCTCTCCATATTTCTTAATGTTCGCCCCTTCTGCATCCTCCTATGGTGGGTTCTTACTCTCTCCTGCGAATCTCTAGTTTCCTTCTGGTGCCTATTTTATTTTTCTACATGTCCTTAGTTTTTCTCTGCTGAGTATTGATTTAATCTGTGCATCCTTAGTTTCTGTTTTGGTAAATATTGACCTTTCTTATGTGTCCTTGTTTTTGTATTGTCATCTTATAACTGATCATTTTATGTTATTATTTTCTTTACTTAAAATAACTTCCTGGGCCTCAGGTGGCCGTTCAGTTACAACTATATGTGACAAAAAGTATTAGTAATTACTGCTCTGAATTCAGTATATAAATAAAAGAAATTTAATATTGGCTTTGATCTAAAAATTTAGAAATTTATGCATCTTTTTCATTCCTTAAAACTCGACAGGAGGAACCATGTCTGAAGTTGAGATGAATTCTCTTTCACCCCTTGCTGCAGATGATCATGAATGCAGTGTGAGGTGATCCATTTATGGTCAACTTCCAGGGCTATTAACCTGAGGGGGACTGTTGGGGCTTTTATGTGTCAGCCTCAGTCCTCTACTTGTGTAAGAAGATATCCTAAGTGATCCCAAGGCTTCTGAAGGATAAAAAATATTGCTATCGGTGGATAGCAACTTAAGTGTGCTATTGGTGGTAATAATGGCTGCTAATGGAACAATTGTATGTATACATTATGGTAATTGATCGTGATCATATTTCATTTCCAACTTGAGTCAACACATTATCTCATTAATCTTAATAGGACTTGATTTCAGAGGCCCTATGTCTTGAGAATATTTAAAGACAGGCAATTTATCAGATCAGATGACAAATATGCATTTTCCAAAGTTAAATCTAGTCTTTTATCTGTGTTGTAAACTGATGATTTCTCTTTCAGGTATGGCTTGACTTTCCTAAATATATACCAAAGAAATTCTTGCAGCAAGATTAATTTTATCAATGACGATGCATAATTTTCCTTGAAAACTGGTGCATCATTATGTGTTTTGAGTAATGTTATCAATGCATAATGGTGTATAGTAGTGATAGTTCCTGATATTATGACATGAATTATGTAAACGTTTGAAGTATTCTAAAAATATAATGTAATGAATATTGCCACCCTATACATCTGTTCTTGTTTTCAGGATCCTGAGTGTATGAATGAAAAACCAAAGCATTTTTGTATTTACTTTATATATTCTAGGAAGAGGAGTAGTTATTTTATTTAAATTATTGAAGTTTAATTTTTATGATCTTTTTAGGAATCTAACATTTGAAATGAAAGAATGATCTTGTGTATTATTTGTGTGTTGCCGTTGCAGTATTTGTTTTATAAGTTTATTCTTTGCTGATCCGCTGTTGGCTTTAAAGAGAGGAGGGACCAGCTCATGCTAGAGCAATGTGATGCAAAATTCATTGAAACCTTTGTAAAACTGAATCTGCTGATCCAATAACAACCCACTGACCTCAGAAAGGAATCAAAGCAACCATGACCATCGGTGGTTTTTGAGAATGTCTGGCTAACCTAATATATCTGTATCACTTAAGATCACAACTGAAATGGAAATTGGATCATTAACATAACTTTGAGGACACCAGTGTTGAATGTGTATGATGTGTACTTTTTTAAAGTCTTCTGAAGTGCATAAATTATTTTTTTATTGCTGTGATTCTTTGCTATCCTGGTTGAACATGGATAAATTTTATAAAAAACTGCTATTAATGCAATAAAAGATAAAAGTGTGATGATTTTGATGACTTGCTATTCTATTTGTGCAATATATCAGGAGTCTTCTGCTGAATAAGAGTCATAATTAGAATAATATAGAAACTTTGTAACTGATCATATGGAGTGTAATGTTTTCTTATTTAGATCAAGCCTGTTCTAAATTAAGAAGAACAAAATGAAGAATCTCAAATGAACTTGACTGCTGTAGTTTTAGCCGATGAAATTTGCAAGATACCAAAGGGAAGTATTGTCAGATATGTGACATGTAGTGTAACATGATTTTAGGATTTTTATCTATGGTTATGAGCATGAGTTTGGAGTTTTTACTGGAGTTACAAATATAAAATGCGGAACTCAAACTTACCTCAGTATGTAAAAGTTTTGGTTAAGAACTATTATGTTCTTGGTAACATATTACTTGGCCTAACCCTGAAGTCACTAGGCACTTTATTGTTCTATTTCCTTTATCGACTTTGATATGTGTATCACAAATTACAAGAAGGAAGAGGGCAAGGCCAACTCTCTGGCTAAATGAATTTGTTTAAGCACCTGTATGATAATGAAACAGCTCACCAATACTTGTAACATGTGAAAACATGTAATTATATGAATTTATATGCAGAAAATTTTTTGGAATCGAAAATGCTTCCTACGTTTAAACTTCTAGTTTTATAATGAACAGGTAGGATTGCAGCACTCTACCATGACCCTGTTGGTCAGAGAAGTGTACTGTCATGATTATCCATTGTATGAATGAAAATTCTATTAGATTCAAAGAGGTTTTAAAGAAATCTTCACCACCCATGGTTAAATGTGTAAGTCCATTGGCAATTGCCTAGGTGGTTTGGTGCTGTTTTCCATGTTGTGCTACCCATGTCCCTGAGGAAGAAAGAGCTGAGTCAAAGAAATATAAATGTAGCCATTATCTCTAAGTCTCATGTTTTGAGAGTTTTTCATACAGTATTGTACTTTTTTGTGGTAACTCTAAAATTCACGAACAGAGTTATCAAGGATGAAGCACTTATATATCATTTGTCACTATTTTATTTTATATGCACCAGGAAATGTTGGTATTTCAATCTTGTTTTATATAACATACATATTTATCATTTTGTGTAATGTTCCTATGTTCTAATTTATTTATGACCCATCTCTTGACTTGTTGCTGTATTTATTTATAATGATTAAATAATTTTTGAGCTGTTTTAAGAAAATTTGTGTTTACATATTTGTAGTCCTTTGGTTCCTTAAATTCTGATTTCAGGTAGCTATCTCTACATGGCTGGTGTCCTAACACCCCCTACCACATGCCCATGTGGTGGCTTGCAGGGTAGTATGTAGGTGTAGATATGTGAAATTCTTATTCAAATCAAATATGCATTTTGGGGCTAATAAATATATCATGATATTGCGTGTGTGCCCATCGAAGAGACTGGTTTTCCTGGTGTTCTTCTGCATTTATCCATTTTGAGGACAATATTTCGCCAATTTGCTGCTTCTGCTCTGCTGAAGTTTCAATGCAGGGTTAGGTCCATCCTTTTATGTTACTCTGTTTCCTCACCTTCAGGTAGAAGTGTGTTGTAAATGGTCCATTCTGCTGAGGAGCCATTTTCATGCAGTGGTGAGAGAGTAGCTGTCCTCTCGGTTGGCATTTTTGCTATTTCTATTGCTTCACGTATGATTTGATGGAAATAGTGGGCTTCTTTTTTCAATAATGTGGTGTTGTCAATGTTGTGTGTGGGCTCACTCCACTTCTGCGACCATCAACTGGTGGAGTTGTTGATTTTTCATGGCCCTCTTATGTTCTTGGAGCCGGCATTTCTGTGCTCATGAGATTTGACCAATGTAGGAGTGGCCACAGCTGCTCTTAATTTCATATATATTCCTCCGAATATGTCTTGGGTGCTAAGTGCTTGAAAGAGCCTTATACACGTCATGTCCAAGGAGAAGTGGAAAGGCTGATGGAGGGATGAAAGCAAGAACGCCAAGTCTTAATAAGAGGACCTAAGAGTCTAATATGCAAACGTAATAGAGATTTCCAAAATTCTTACACATACTATTATTTCGAATTGAGAGAACTATACATGACACTGTAAATAATAGGCACACTTTCCGTGAAAGCTTCCGTGGAGTCTTTGTGATGAAGAGAATGGTTCTCTGGGTGTTCTTCCACATTTATCTGTTTTGTGGACAATATCACTAGCGTTCCAGCTGGCTTCTTTAGATCCACTGAAGTGTCGATGCAGGGTTTGGTCCTTTTATGTTACTCCAAGGGCCGCCTCCTCCTCTGCCTCCTCAGTTAAATAATCACCCCGCTGGCCCTCACCTTCTCCTTCATCCCCTCTTCTTATTCCCCTCTGTACCCCTCTCTTTCCCTCCTTCCATACCCCTTAAGGAGTATATATATATATAACAGTTATCATATTTTCCCTCTTTAATCCTATGCTCCTCCTATTAGTTTCCTTTCTTCTCATGAAAAATCTTTCGACTTGTCAACCTAAATATCAAATTAAATTCTACTTCGTTCGTTCTTTTATTGTTTTCTATTTTCAATAAATTTCCTCATATGTGGCATCATTTTTTCCATGTGCGTGATAATGACATACACATTTGTATGTAAATGTAATTGCAATGATAGTTTACTCAGTTTTATATCCACCCTGGAAGTAGTTAACTCTCAGGCTCAATGACTCTCCCTCCCTGTGTAGTGTCTTATTTCTCCCCCCCCCCCTCTTTCACCCACCCAAAAATTTCTCTGGAATTTCTCATTTCCCCCCTCTCAAAGGAATTTTAATGGCACACTTGGCGTCATGACCTCCTATTGTGGGCACCACTGCATCCTGGTGACATAATATAAAATATGAACGTGAATATGATATGCATCAAGAAAATTCAGTGTGGAAAGCTGGCCTTTGTATTTGGATGCCACGCTCGCTGGAAAAATTTTAATTTATGTTGGATGAATAAATATAAGACCCCCTAAATCACCGTTGAAATTAAATTATTCGTCGGAAATGCTCTAGGTTATAATGTTGAATTATTAATATACTGTTTACGATAGAGACAATTAATTAATTTTAGTAAGCTATATCTTTTAACCAATATTAATAAGTTAGCAATGGTATAAGTTTTCAAAGTAATAAAACTATGTCAATATTTCTTGAGACAGTAAAAGTCCTAGTTAATTTTTTGTATCGGTGCAGGAAGTGCGCAACCCACTTCAGCCGCGACAGAATTTTCACGGAAATACTATTGTCATCGTCGAGATCATGAGATATTGGTAGAGAATATTTTTTTCGATTAAGTAAACTGTTATAGATATTTAGTTTCATCGGAAATTAAACGGAATGCGAAAAAACTCAAGGAATGATGTTTCTGGGTACTGAACAATTTTCGAGAATATACTCGAGACAATCGCGGAAAAAATAAAACCAAGGAAACAAATATGAAAAAATTTACCATGATTCGTTGTTTCCATAAAAATGATTGTTTATTAAATCATTAAAGTGTAAGTGAATGCACTTATTTCTCGTATTCTAAGTGAAATCTCACATTATCAGAAGTTCTCAAATGTGTATTGTCTGAAATGCGCGCTGCAACTTGCATAGGTTTTGGAAGATAAATATCGTCTTTCAGTTGTCTACAACAAAGGATGGAAAAATCAATTGCCTAGTAGCAAACGTTCATGTTTTGTCATTCGTGTTAGTTGCCGAGAGTTGAAGCTTGTGCTGTGGTATTTGTGCCTCAAGTAGGATTTCATAGAGGAGGGAGTACAGAATTGTTTATTTTAAAGGCTAGGAAAACTCAAAACAATTGAGGTCAGCCAAGTTTTAGTGAGATACACTAAGATGGCGGCGAACTTAGAAGAGGAGCAGAGCCTTCGGGAATGTGAGGCATATGTCCAAAGGCATAACATACAGCAAATTTTGAAGGATTGCATTGTGCAGTTATGTGTCAGCAGACCGGAAAATCCCATCTCTTTTCTGCGGGAATACTTCCAGAAGCTTGAAAGGGTGAGTACGAAACTGCCTTTGCATTTGCGCTTTCGTGCACTTATTTACTTATTTTGTTGGTGTTTTATGCTGTTAATTTTCCGAAACTGCCCAATTTACACGCCGTAATTTATATTTGTACGTGTTGTTAGCTCTTGTGGATCGGTAGGAAGACCCCACTATGAGTATGCGTTAGTTTTTCTCACGGTCATATTTTCCGAGGTTATTTGTTAGTGCGTTGAGAATTCTTAACCGGCAATAATGCCTTCTTTTACTCGGGGTTTTTGTGAAATCATGTTAGGATTTTGATATTATTATATTTATGCAGTTATTTTTCCTTTTGTTTTCACCGTTTAAGCGTTAGGTTTGCCTCATCAGCATGATCTAGATATATACCATCCCTTTCAGTGACTGTTTCGTTCTCATCGGTGCTAAGTGAAGGTTGTAAGTGGAGGAATTAAGACCTACAACCTGAGTGGGCGTGGACTCGCGTCTTTGAGAGGCGTAATATGGTGGAACGTACAAGCGGCGGCTTCGTTTAGCTGCTTTAATGTTGGGCTACGTCTTTTTAATACCAACAAAATATTCATCTATTGAGAATACAAAAACACAGTGACGCAACGTGATGATACAGTTTCACCCAGGTGTGAACGATCTGTATGTATCGTAATCCATTATTGGCTAGTCCATTTCTTGTGTTGGTTGAGAGGTGTCGCATCAGTTAGAGGACTTAACCTGTGGATATGTCATGCTAATTCTGTGGACGACGGAAAACATGTTGAGTGCATGGGTTTGTTTCTTGTTTGTGGTGATTTGTCTTGGGCGTTTGACTGTGGACCTCGTAGAACTCACTAATTTGGGTAGAAAATGGGCGATTTCAATGAGATGTGTTAGCTATTTCGAACGGCCGGAAAGCTTTGCTTAATTTGCTTCAGTCAGTTTAATTCTCTCGCTGCTCGTCTTTAATGCTCGTCGGGTTTTCATTCTTAAGTTAATTGTTTTCTGGAGTGATTTATGTGCTTTTGAGGCGACACCTCTCGTTCCGTTCCGGTGAAGTGACGTTTTGATAACCTATGCCCTCTGATTTGTTGTAAATTCTGGGAATGGTGAAATGTCATTTATAAATATTTTTGAGTGTCATTGGCTAATAGTTTCGGATTTTCTTTGATCGCAGTTTGAGACATGCCTACAAGTTTCTAGGTTTCGATATAATTTCGATATGGCATGTTCATTAGACCTCTCTCCTCTTGCCTCTTCGTCCCCATTCAGTATTTACGAGCGAGGTATAGGCGGAGTTTCCGAATGCCTGCACGATTATCGGTGATAGTTAATATAAGGTTCCTGTAAGTTGGTAATGGGCCGTTTTTATGGGCAATTCTATTAAGCGCAAGGAAAGAGTTTAAAGAGTGGCCCATATAGTTAGTTTTCGACTTCCTATTTATCAGTCAAACACATTTTTCTCATCGTGGCTTTCATGTAATGTACATTTGACGCTAGCCTTCAATAGAAAGTTTACAATTTCTAGCAAAGGTTGCTTTGTTACGCCCATGGATATTATTCGTCAATTATTATTTAATTCTAAGGTAGGTTCTATGTATTTTTGTTGGGAGCGCTGAGTATTTTAAGTATCCATTCTATTTCCTGAACCGTGGGCATGTTACTGCTGTTCATGTTTCCATAAGGTCTCTAGAAAATCGCTAATAAGGTTGCTGGTTGACAGACCTTAACCACAGGCTGTCAACATCTGTTGCCAAATATAAATACTCTTAAGAGTTGGCAACGCCGTCGTGGCGGGTTTTTATGAGCTATCATGCCTTTTTGTGAGATGTACTGAAGATAGATTTTTTTAATTTGTCAAATATCATATCCACACCTCATTCTAAGGATATGCTAAGGCTAACACCCTTGAAAATCGTTCGACAGTAACTTTATTCAAAATTCACCCATTTTTGTGAAAGGAAATTGCCATAAAATAAAAGAATGCTGTAGTTTCGTATTTGTTATTCCAATAGTGTCATCGTTTTATCAGGTTTATCTAATTTACAGTTGCTAGGAAACTCATTTTAGAGCAGTTCTTTAGCCACCTTACAATCTCCATTTCCAGTACCAATGAATACTCTTATTTGTCTATCTTTATGTAGCGTATGATGGAAGACATTTATTTCACTAGTATCCATCATGTTATTTGTCTGTATATTAACAAGGGCAGTGTATGGATATCTACGTTTAACTAATAACCTGCTAGCCGCCTCAAGGATGTTTGGCAGGGGGTGATTTATCACCAGCATGTTCTATCCTCATAGCGTAAATTAACTTTCACCACCTTACATGTTGATATGCTACTAGTGCTACAGAAACTATTGCAGCAATATATAATGTAGCTACGGCATCCAGCTGCACTCCCTTGATGAATTTTGGTGACAAATCTTGGTTTGTTGATATTCTGCCTGAAATGACTATCATTCTCATTTTTCGATGTGGAGATGATATATTGTAGAGTGGAATCCTATCTTTGGAAATTTTTAAAGGATGTTGAGATGGTTTTGCAATGATTTGAGTATGACTATGTACAATAGTTTTTGCTATTTATCTGTCATAAAAGTGGCATTTTTTTATTCCCACCAGAAATTTGTTGGAAAATATCATACTAGTGACTTCAGCTACTATTGCGAGGAAGTTTTTCCCCACCTTGTAACATTTATGATTATGAAACGTTCAATCTATAAATTATGAATGCAAAATTCCACTATCACCTCCGGAAAAATGTGTTGTGAGACTATCAGCGTATCATATCTTAATTGAAGACTGGGTGAGTACTGAGAATAAGGTATTGAGGAGATGGTATATGAGCTGTAGGCGATCCTTAAAGTTGCTTTACACGGTAAATTTAATTGTACAAACAAATGTATCATAGATTGTAGAAGAAGATTAATGGAATTAGAGTAGGTTCAATTTCCCGCAATTTCAGTTGATCATACAATTTACCACTTCTTTCGGTACAATTTTCCTCAAGAAAGAGTGGATACATTAGTTTGTACAATAAATTGGACCATGTAAAGCAGCCTTCATGAACGAAGGGGATCGATCTGTCAGCAAGATATGCTACTGATAGTCCAGGATTATTATGTTCTTCAGGAAAGAAAGGTTGAGAGGTTGGTAGGACAACTGGTTCAAGTAGAAATTCAAATGAGTCCATTGACAAAGAAGTCAATGGACTCATTTGAGTTACCAGTTTTTGAAGAAAGGGAAGGCAGTGAAGATAGCTAAGCAGTATATGTGCATGAATATTGCAATCAAAAATAGATATCTTGTTACTTTCCTAACTAAGAAAGGCGTTTTGATAACACTGTAGTTAGCTACTATGGCCTTATTGTACCCTAGGCCAAAAAATCATCAATTTTTTCACACAAAGTTGGCGAAATCCCATCCAAAGGGAAATTACAGAATATAAATTATTTGTAAATAAATTTATTTATTTATTAAAAAAAAAAATACACTGAGTGGTTTCATTACAAATTACTCATATGATAAAAGAAAACGATGTGAATAACCCAGTAATTGAAATATTGAAAATTGGGCACTGACATTTGTTACGTCTACGTAATACCCTGCGAGCCACCATGAGGGTGTGTGGCAGAGAGTGAAGATCACCAGACATGCACTATTGACATGCAACTTGGATATTTAATGGAATATTTTTTTACCCTATGGCACTACAGCCCAAGGTTGGGCCTTGGCCTCCTTCAACTTCTGCCTCCTTGCTTTCCTGTCTGTTGCTGCTCTCCTCCAGGGTCGTAGTCCTTGGATATCCTGTGTGTCAGCCTGTACTCCATCTTCCCATTGCTTACATGATCTTCATAATGGTCTTTTACCATACATTCAGCTGTCTAATGTTCTCTTTGGTAGCCTTTTTTCGTCCAGTCTAGTCACATGCCCGGCCCACTGCAGTTGCTGTTGTTGGATGCAATTTGACAGAGGGGATTCTCTAAAAAGATCATATAATTCATTTCTTTGAAGGCTTCCGTGACTCATATACTTGTTAATATTGCTCTTTTCAGATATTCTCGTCGCATGTTTAGTATTTTTAGTCAGAAATACTGAACACGCGACGAGAATACCTGAAAAGAGCAATATTAACATATAATTCATTGTTGAATCTGATTCTCCAAATATTGTTTTCCCAAACAGGTACTAAAATTTTTCTAAGCACTTTCCTTTCAAATCGATCAAGTATACTTTTCATCCTCTCTGTCACGCTCCATGCTTCACATCCATAGGTTGCAATGGTCCTTATAATTGTCTTGTATATTTTCAGCTTGCCATTATGATGGGTATATTTCGATCTAAGTACATGTGACATTGCAAAGTAGGCTTTATTGGCTTGTGTTATTCTTCTCCGGACTTCTCTTTCTTCTGTGGCATCTGCATTTAATCCCACCCCTAGGTATATAAATTGGTCCACTGACTCAATGGGGTCCTCTAACACTATCTGTGAGCTCTTATTCCCTCTTCTCTGTAGTAGTATTTTTGTTTTTGATGGGTTAATCTCAAGGCCAATACTTCTAGCATGGTTTTTTATTTGTAGATAGGTTTGCTGTGCTGCTACTGCTCTTCGGCTCATAATATTAATATCGCCTGCAGAGGCAGCCAGGTGTGTTATTTTGTTGGTTAACAAGTTTTCTATTCCCGACTCCATCTGCCTTATTACGCACTCCAGAGCTATATTACATATGGTAGGTGCCAGTCCTTCTCCTTGCTTCAGACCCTTCGAGATTTTGAATGTCTGTCAGTTGGTTTTGGATATGTACCACTGCTACTATGTCCTCCATTGTCATTTTGATTAATCTTATTAATTTCAGTATGAGTTTCTGGGTAATATGTTGACAAAAAAATACATGAATGCCATAGTGAGCTGGATCATTGTACTGCATTATACACTACTGTTTTTTGAATCTGTGACACTTTGTTTGGTGCCATTTAAAGCTAAAATGAAATTCACTTGTCAGGTTATTCGTATTAAATGCCTATGGTTATTATTCATAACTATTTTTTGTGATAATTGACTTAAATGAAATTTTGCAAAGTAATATTTGGCAAATGCCAAATGACTTAGTCATGAATTATTTGAACATCGTATATCACACTCTGATCCGATAATCCTTAGGATAATTCAATAGTTTCAGCCTTAACTTTGTAAAACTTTTACATGATGCTCATGAATTAACAAAATTTTGTATGTTTTATGCAGCATATTTATTGTACAACCGGTTTCGTCGAATAGGCAGCATCATTAGGTACATATCATAGGACTCTCAGTCATATATATTCAAAGGTGGTGGGTGGAGGGAAGGGAAAAGGTTTGGAAGAGTAAGGCGAGAAAGGATGCGGGTTGTGATGAGTTTCGTGTGTGACGCCTTAAGATACCTTAGGATAAATGTTTTGTCAAAAATTATAGTATTTTTTTTTTCAAATGATCGTCTCGTTTAGTATTTTGAAATCAAACCCCATAAGGCCGTTTTACACGAAGTACTTCATTGCGCAGTTGGATTTTCATAAATTGGGAGAATAGGTCATAGAATTAGAGGTGTCATCTTTTCATTTGTTCATGTAGTCGCGTAGATATTCTGGCAAGTCCCCGCTTTGCACGACGCAGTTACCACTACGCATAAATCCATGCGTCGGACTTAGCAGTGGAGTGCCTCGTGCAAAACAGTCTTAAATCAAGTGTAGACACAAATCCGCCCGTACTTACTCGAGAGAATCGCGGTCGCAAAATATGTTAAAATTATTGCTCTCAACCCTTCGAGAGAGACCGTCGGTGCGTTAATTGATGCAATCGACCCCCATATTGAAATTACTGCGTCAGAGAAATGGTATCCCTGCACTGCCCAACTAAAGATTTTACAGTGGTTAGGCACCATTTGATTATACTCATGTAGAATCGAATTGCTTCCCTTCTTAAGGATAGAGTTTAATCTGCATTTCCATATTGTTTTTATACTCGGAAATAGGTCGGTTCGTTGTAAATAATGTCAACTCCTCCCCCTAGAATGTTTAGGTGTTGTTCTTCCAATTTACCGTACAGTTTATTTCTTTCCAGTAGTTAGCAGTGATATGACTTTATAAAATTTTGGGCCATAAGATTATTTAAGAAGATTTAAGATATTGGGTTATTGCTGTATGAAACAAAAGCGAATTTTTCGTCTTAATTTTGTGGAAATCGTGTGCATCAACTAGTAAATTTTTATTTTGGTATATGGCTCGCAATTTATATGATAATTTCGACGTTAAATGTTGAAGCCATATGCGGTGATAGTATAAAAGTGTGTGGAGCTTACGAATTTTTTTAGCGACGTTAGTGCCAAATATGCTATTTGAGAAGTTCTATAGTATAAACTACGGGTTGTCGATGCCAATTTGTCTTGAAAATTTGGTCATTTAAAGTGCAAGTGGCCAAGAAATGTCATTACTATTCGCGACCTTGGCTTTTTACCGGTTTCTTTCCTCAGAACTTGTTTGGTCGCCGTGTTTGTCTTTCTTGGAATCAGGTCACTCAGTCCTGGGTGATTATGTGCGGATGATATGAAAACGTTCGGACAATTATCTCACCTCAGCCTTGAATCTGGAGTTGACGGTTTCTTTGGGGTTATAATAAGGGTTTCCACAGCGGTGAAACGAAATGAGATGTCCTCATTACTTGTTTCTCTTAGTCTGGAAAGGTAGCACTTTCGTTGATGACATGCCGCAGCTACTGGGATGAAGGCGGGTACCAAAAGTGCGGATTTATCGACGACTATAATTTATAAGTAGATTGTTACTGCCCGAGAAAGACCAATGAGTCATTTCTGTTGAACGCGTGCGTTTTGGCTTCAATGTGTTAAAATTTCAAACACGAAAATGAGGTAATGCGTGTGCATACATTCAATTTACCCGGTGGATTTTTCGTCTTTTTCCAGTTCAAGTGGAAAACGTTTTTACTTAGCTGAAATGATTGAGCTTGTATTATTTAAATTTAATGCATTAATGGAGTGGCGTGGAAGGATGGGACAGTTTTGGCTGTGGAGTGTTTAACCTACTGCGCAAAAAAGCGCCAAATTTCC
This sequence comes from Ceriagrion tenellum, assembly GCA_963169105.1. Classification (NCBI taxonomy): domain Eukaryota; kingdom Metazoa; phylum Arthropoda; class Insecta; order Odonata; family Coenagrionidae; genus Ceriagrion; species Ceriagrion tenellum. The sequence goes on from OY720644.1 coordinate 57,331,643, forward strand.
TTCCTTAAGTGTATTTAAAATTGCGTGGGTATGGGCTTGTATCATCAAATTGGAAGGGCGCAAAGTGCAGTAGGCGGGACAATTCATTTTCCTGGGCAGCAACTTCGAGAAAAAGGGGTATCGATGCGGGGATTTTAGGAGGAAAACTGCTTTTGAGGCGTTTACTAATTACAGGGAGTTGATGACCGGGACTTTGTGTAAGATTGTTAAGAAAAGCTGGAGAAGAGTTTAATATGGATGGAGCATTATCGAGCGCGGATACATACACATCGAGGATAGATGTGTATTTATTGGATTGGATTATGGGGATGCGACCGAAAGCTAAGGTCATTCGCGCCATTGGGAACAGGTGAGGGAGGAAGGGTGGATAGAAACCCGGCGTCGGCATTAGCCTGCTCTTAACGAAAGGCGCCTAGGGGACCACGGTTTAACGTCTCATCCGACGGACGGAGTATTGTACTTGAACTGCCCTCCACAAGACACTCAATTAGGGATCAGGTTTCCTCTGGAAAACATCCTCCTCTGCAGTGTATTTATTTCTTTTCCTTGGTGATCAGATGTTGAAATCTGCATTCCAGGTAAAAAACGTGAATATTGACGAGAAAACATATTCGTGAAATCTGACGAAGTGCTAGTCGCATGCAAAGAAATTGACAGTTTACAAGATGTGCAGCATTTTTTTATTGAATTGCCAAAACGAAAAGTTCATTAGGAAAAAAAAGTTATGGGTGATTTCACGCATACTCAACCAAATGGCTATGCATTCGTGGCTCGACCATCTCCGATTTTCCAAATATTAGCCTTCTGTAATCATAAATGCGGATGTTATGACACTTGAAATGTCACAAATTAGCGCAAATTGGCGCGCCGCAGCTCGGAACTCTGTATTCAGTAAATGGCGATCTAGCAGTCATATTTTAAATATGACAGTTTCGTAATTAAAAGACATTAATCTGCGTTTTATATTAACGTTTGACTGCCTAGACCTATACTCCGAGCTCGTATATGACTTGATTTTTCCCATTTTTTTAAATTTTGACCCATGTTTAGGGCCTAATACCTACTAAATTAGTAATAAAATATGGTCAAACTTAATTTTTCGAACATTAGGGACACAGGACTGTACTTTAAGAGCACGAACTTTAATTTGTGGCGCGCAACCACGGCGCGGTGGGGCAACAAAAACGGAAAGAAGAAAATGTTGCTACTTTTGGCGCGTAAAAAAAGTGATGTTTGACGACTCATTTTTGATTGAAAAATATATTTTACAGTAGCTGAAATTCTTATCTTACAATAAAGAACTAAATTGGTGGGTTATTTCGTCGACCACACAAAAGATAGGACGAACATAATGTCTTGCTACGCGCGCGCCCGCTTTGAAAATGACACGTCGGGGGGTTACGCGGGTGGCCTGCGCATGCGCCGTGCGTCTAATATCCAAGTGAAGCAGTAGTACGTAAGTAATTCCTTCTAAGGAGACGAAATGAATTATGAACTGAATACCTAATGAGTGATAGTGACTTTGAAAATCAGGAGGTAAACAATAGTAGCGTGAATGAAGCTATGACAATCCTTCTACCTATCTACACGGAAAGAATAATTTTGATTGCGCATGAATGTCAAACATAAACTAACAGATCTATAAATTAAAGACGTTTTGTCTTCGCGGACTCGAACAGCAGATGATGTGCAGAAGATACATTTCTCCCACCTCCGTATGGTAAATCTTCATATGTGTAGAAATGGAGATTAGAAGAGAAGAGAGCCACGGCCTTGGTTGAGTTTGCGTGGAATCGCCCTTATTTATGTATCGTTCTAATACTCTCTCACACAATAATTAGTTTTTGTGGTAGATAGTGTTTCAATTTAATCTTTAGGAAATGGATCATCTTTCCTTCTCGTATGATGATCACGGATATTGTAATTGATGTAAAAGTTTAGAAGATTCTTTTTTTTCCTGAAATAATAATAAAGGTTAAATTCGTAAGATGATGAGATGGATGTATGCTTGAGGTGTGGATGCGGAGGGGAATGGATTTGTTCCGATCGTCGGGAAGGTGGACAATCAAAGAAGTGTCATGAGTGATGACGTAGGCGATGGAATGGCTGGAGTTTATGGGGAGGCGCATAGAAAGAATAGCATAGATGATGAAGGACGAGGGGATGTTGAAGTATGGACATTTTAGAAAGGGAAGGTAGAGAATGGGCTCTATGGATGGCGTGTAGGGGTAGGACTAAGCCGAGCTGAGGAAAGAAATCTTTAAAGTGGTTGGGGTTTTTCCAAGATTAGTAGAAGTGATATTTTCCCCAATTAAAGTGACCTCACTAATTAATTAATCTCACTATAATTTGACTTCATCTTCAGGGGCCTCGTACTTCAGGCAATGTAACAGGTTACAACGGACGATCGTACCCTACTGTGAGAGGTGAAAATCTACTCAGGTGGGTTTCGAACCCCCGACCCTTGGGCTCATAGGTGAGGACTATATCCACTGCTACCGTATGTGATAACGGGGTAAATAAGGTCCGAAAATTTGGATAAAATATTTTTGATTTTTCTAGCGTCGTGTACTCAGTAGATCAAAAGAAGACCGTCGGTATGCATTTTAGTTGCATAGGTCTCTCGATTTTAAAGATAAGGCGTATGAGTGTTTTCTGTCGCGCAAAATGTGTCTGAAATGGCACTTTCTTGAGCTTTCAATCGATCATATCTATGAAACTTTTCGGGATAGAAGTACTTTCTTTTGTTATTACGATAATGATAATAATTACGAGAACTATACATGGCGATCGACTATAGCTAGAATGACTTCTTGCTATCGGCAATACTTTAACGGTAAGCCAGCTCTTATAAATTAAGTGAAAATCATTTCGATGAAGTTGTACTCGCCATAGAAGTGTTTATAATTATCTCTTTGTTTTTGTCCGTGCTTTATGATTGTGCCTCACATTTTTTCGTGAGATGGTTGTACCTCGTACAACTACTGTCGGTCGCTGCTGGCTCTTTGAATGATTTTTCGCCGTCGGCATTCATTCACTTCGCCGCTTGTTGAGGCTGGTTTGTCTTCTACTCAATTGATCTTGGGTTTGCGGGTTCGAGTACCCCCTGTTAGGATTTTTCACCATCCGGAGTGTTGGGTTTTATGTTCCTATCTCTATGTTAGTTACTTATCCCTTGGCGCTGAAGACATTTGGGACTATGTTACCTATCGTTAGTGGATTATTATTTGAAAAAAAAATATTTATCGAGCTGTAGTTAAGCCTAAACTCCTGAGAGATACTTGCCATTTGGCCGTCCCTACTCGTGCTATCACTCCGTGCTGTTGGAGCCCGATAGGTCCCAGGAATCAGGTGCTCTTTCAACTCCTCCCTCGTGTCTCCATTGGTTAATTAAAGGGAGGTCCCGCCTTGTCAATATTCGATTATCCAAGTATTGATGTTCTCGTTCGTGACGAGTTATGTATTGATAGGATATCGCGCACAATTCGCTGCGTGGGTCCCCAGACGCCAGGTTGCAAAACGAACTAAAATAGTTCCGTTTGAGTTTAGTATTGACTGGTATGATTTGTAGAAGGAAGATGGCCTTGGATTTATCGCTTTAGGTCTATAATTTATTCCGGGAGTGGTGGTCGGCGTATCTAAATATGCTGTGGTGATATTGAAACCGTGGCCATATTTTTTAAAATGAATTCCAACGTAGAAAATGCTAAGACCGTGTTCCTGACAGCTTCAAGACGTAGTAGCCGTTCTAATTATTTCCAAATCCAGGAAGTGACAATTTCAACCTTGGAACCAACTTCACGCCCGCGATAGACACGGGTTGGTTAGGATAAACGCTTTATCGCCGGCCCTTGAAGTGTATATAGGAGTCACGGAGTAGTATATCCTACTCCGTGATAGGAGTAAAGGATATCGATGCGTTTTCCCGGCTGTACCGGAGGTAAGTAAAGAGAGACCTCTATTAAGTCATCTCGGCCGTACCAGTCGCAGGAATTCATCATGGCGCCCGCTATAGCTAGCATCGCGGACTTAGCTAGGGCAATTATGTTATTCAATATGACATTTTAAGTGTAAGAACTTATATCGTGTTTGTGTATGACCTAATAAACTTGCCTTTGCTGGTAAAATTTCGCTTATTAGCGTTTTTACGAGATCACAGCTGCCGTCTCTTATTTGTGTGACGTATTTTTCAACGACATGTGCGTACAAGCGCTAGTTGTCCATCCCTCTTCGCAAGTATGGCGAAGTCTATCACTGAATGTAGTACTTAATATATACCAAAATATTAAGGTACACGGATGTGTTGGAACACGGCAAGAGTGCTTGAATCTTTACCTACATAGTGGAGTAGAATCTCACAGAGTATCGACCTCCAGAGTCAACCTCATCTAGTTGCGAGAGCTTTCATCTGACAAGTGGATGTGGCATCACGATTTTCATCGATTTTTAGATTATCTGCATCCAAATCTAATTAAGTTCCACCATGAGCTGTTATAAAAACGTTGCGATTTGATTTTCCAGTTGGAGGTTCGTGGCTTCTTCATCATGTGGGTTTCTATAAAATTCTTGGAGTAGTGAGGGACTGAAGTTCGTTATCATTAATAAAATATAGTTTTTGACTCAAGTTTTCGCTCTGGCATTTAAGTTGAAGTTTTTCGTCCTATTTTCATCATGATGGCCGTCTATTTATCATGGGTATTCTATGAATTGCATCGTAGATCATTGCTAAGTTTAGCCTGTATTTTGACCGACGATTCGAGTCTTCTGTATCCTATCATTCATGATGATGATTTTTCAGTGTCAAATCATTTTTACTGTTCGTATTTTTGCCTCCCATCATACCGTATAAATATCCTCTTCATCTTCGCCATATCGTTGAAAATTTCTTTCTTTTTCGCCCTAACAAGTTCACATCCATTGTCGTCTGCTACATGTTGCGACTTAAGGAAATCTTCCGACCAGTTAGGCTGCATCCCCCGATTTTTCTCACCAGTCTACATTCCTAAATACCTTGCCGTGAACCATAGGAGTGCCGAGACATATATCTTGGATTGGAAGTCTGTGATGGGAAGACTACAAACGGAGAGGGAAGACATAATGTCGTCCGTGAATGCATTACGGAAATTTGGAATTCTGTTTTTCACTATTTCAGCGAAGAAAGTTGTGACAATGTTAAGGATGGCAAGATTTGAGGCTGTGGACTTAGACCATATTGGGGAGCAATAAGTAAGTGGCGGAAGAACAGTGGATGATGAATGAATGGAACAATGGATTTCTATTGCCATTGTTGCCTCTGACCTCTTTGTATGTTCTCGATAAAAGCTCTCTCCTTTCGACGTTATTGTATGGCAGCGAAACCCGGGTAGGCCAGGATATGCATATTAAGTAGGCTAAATGTAGTGGGAATGGTGTGCCTATGAAATGTTGTGGGAAAAGTGGGATTGATAGGGCTAGGAATGAGTAGGTGGTGAAAGGTTGTGGGTTGTTCCAGTAATAGACATATGAAAGGAGTGTGTCCCGTTGGCTTGGCCATGAGAGAATGGAAGACAGTCGAATAACGAACCATATTATGGTATAAGAGTGAATGGTATGGGAGGAAGAGGTTAAGCGCAATAAGTCATCGATGCATTTGGTGGAAGAGACTTTAATTTTATCATATCTATTTATGTGTAAGCATATTCCTCATTGGAGACCAGCGTTAATTTTTTGATGAAGACCAAGACTGAACCTCTTCAACCAAGATGTCTCACAATTTAGTTCTCCTGGAGATTTTTTCATTCAATTAAAGAGGAGGGATATGAGGAGTATTAAGAATAGGAGAGCGTTTATTTATTCATTTAAGAAATTGCCCACATACAGCATAAATGCCAAATTTCAGCGGCACAGTGTAACAATACACGAAAGGCAAGACTGATACATTCAAACACAAGTAACAGCGATAAAAATATTGAGAAAAATAAGACTCAAGGAGAAGGGTGCTTAGTTATTGCCTGTTAGTTGAGAAAGAGCGCGGCGGGTGAACGTGTCGGAAGAAAGTGAAAACGGGTTAATGTTTTGTGGAAGAGAAATAATCTGGGAAGGGGCAGTTAGAGTAGTGAATGCGTGCGAGTGGGTCTACACGGGACTCTAAAACTGAGGCTAGAGATCAGTTCAGGACTGTCAGTAGTTGAGTTGAGAATGCTGTAGATGAGCCGTAGGTCTGTTTTGAGCATTTATTTATATAAAAATCAATCAGAGCAGAATTTTAAGGTTTGAAATAAAACAAAAGAGAGCACCCATAGTAGCACGCCCAGACATGATCCCATGACGATATAGAACAGACTTCTTGTACCATCTCAAAGTCTAACAGCACCATCGACGGTCCATAAATACATACATACCCATCACGCCGTTCCCTTTCGGGGTAGGCACAGTCAAAATGTTTCACTCATTAATACATAATTGTACACCTAACTCTACTTCAATAATTTCCTCCATACTGACCTATCCTTGCAAACCTCTTTTGCCTCATTTACCCCCATACACTGCTTCATACACGCCCTCCTGTTTTTAAAACTCATAATATTCCTCCTCCTAAGAATTTCCTCAACCACATTCAACCAAAACTTTCTCGGCCTACCTCTACCTCTCATGCCATTCATTCTACTCTCATATATCTGTTTCGTTATTCGACTCTCATCCATTCTCTCAACATGGCCAAACCAACGAAACACACTCCTTTCATATATGTCCATTACTGGAGCATATAATCCACATTCATTTATTACCCACTCATTCCTGACCCTATCCATCCTACTTTTGCCGCAAACACTCCTCAGATAACTCATACCCACGGCGTTTAGTCTACTATAGCGATTTTACTGAAGAAAAATAATTATGAAGCAGTATATGAGTGTAAGAGAAGCAAAAGTGGTATAGGAGTTCAAGAGTGGAGCATTATTGAAAGGGAGCTAGGTTTATAGGTCTTAAGGCATTAATAAGTTCGTTGATTTTACGTATCTCAAAAGGGAACGGTTTGTTGGGTATTGGAATGCTAGGAGGAATCTGTTGACCTTGCCATCGACCTAGGCACCCTTATAAACCGGTGATTTGACACATTTAATGCCCAGATTTTCCCGCCTACTCTCCGTTTACTTTGGCCCCTCGTAACAATTGGAGGTGAAGGAATGACAGGGGGACCTTAAGACGTTACCTTCGACTTGATCACCCTTTCAAACGTATTATTCAACATGATTGTTGCCCTTACTCGCTTTATGTCACCCCTGTGGTCTTGACGGTGGCCTTTCTGGAAGCATAGTTGAATTTCCGAAAACAAGAGTGGTTTCATCGTGTTCCTCATGTCCGAAAGCCCGTAGATTATCATTTTCGCGAAAAAATTCGGACTTTTTTAAATCTCGATTTAATTTACACTGAAATCCCATGAGGCACAGTTTGGCTTTGGCTTTTGGCCCCACATCTGAAGCCAAAGAGTCAAATAAAGAAAATTTTCCTTGCACTCAATATAATATATGACCTTTTTCTAGCTATTTGCTAATTTTAAACCTTTACATTAACGGAAGTGTGTAATATTTGAGGTCAAAAATGACGCACGATCAACGGGACAGACTAATTATGGGTGCATTCGGTGCTCACGGCTTGCAGTGATTTGAAATTTTTTAAACGTATTCTACCGGTTAAGGTAGGTTTTGTTGAATGTCAGAGAATCTCCTCCCATTCCCTCCCATGGGCCATTTGGCCAACCATTTTCTACAAATTCAGGGGCCTATCTTGCTCTAGAATATTCTTTTTCGCCTCAGCATACGATCTACCCTTCTTCATCCCGTCCATGAACCCTGTTCTCTTTCTTCCCCATCCTCGCTTGCCCAACATCCTTCCCTATATTACACTCTTCAGCAACCCATCGCCCTTAACACCCTTCAGCTATCTACCCTGCCTCTCCCGGATTTCATTCAGAAGTTTCCTTTCCTCGCCCATCATCTCAAGCACCTCCTCGTGAGTCTTCCTTTCCGTCCACCTAACCTTCTCTGTCCATATGCTCACCCTCATCTCAAATGCCTGCAGCCTATTCTCGTCCTCCTTTCTGAGGGTCCACGTTTCTCCCCCTTTCTGCTCCATATCATGCTCTTCATCAGCCTCTTCTTCACATCCTTACCCAATGTCCCCGCCATCAGCTCCCTTCTATCACTTAAGGCCTCCTAAGCTAGCGCTATTCTCTTCCGTATGTCCTTGCTACTATGTCCGTTTTCTTCTGGCGTACTACCTAAGTAATTTAAATGCCTTGCTCGAGTTTGTGTCCTCGAACTTTAATGATCAGCCTCGCTTTCTTTGTTCTAGAGAATCTCATTACTTTTATTCTCTCATGGTTTATCTTCATTCCGAATATCCCGCACTGTATTTCTTTTTTTTTGCTTTGAAAGCAATAATTTAGTCAATACAATTCAATAAAATGTAATGTGTTCAATTTGTTACAGTTAAATACAATATTTGTCATAAATTTAACTCAATGCAGTGTTTTTCCTACAATATGTGACAGATAAATTTCTGCTAAGCCTATGGCTTTTCTACAGGTGCTCTTTCTTATAGTGTCCACCGGATTGCCAATCAAGTATTCATACTAACTCAAAAATATTGCTATAAATGATGCTAAAGCATCTACTGTTATATTTGTCTCAATGCCCTCAGAAGTGTATAAGGCTCTATCCCTATGCCGTGGCTGAGGAATTTTCGGAGGAAGGAACTTTCGGAGCTTGTCTTCCTAATGAAATCTTTATGCTGGGTTGCCAAATGGCGGTGAAAACTCTCGAAGGTCCGCTGTCCTGCTGATTGGGTCGTAACCCTTGTGTGCCGAGTCACCACTTGTGTTTGGAAGGGATCGCAGACTAAATATGTATTTCGGAGGAGGAAATGCCCATTCACTCCTTCCAAGGAAAACATAATTTCAAATCCCCTTGTTTGCGGTCAGGATACCCGAAAGCGGAGAAACTTATTGATCTCATCTTAATTTTGTGGCCATGAACGTATCGTGGATATCGTTTTTTATAATCAATATATCCTGGAAATCTTCAATTCTCTTATATCAATAGGTGAGGTTGGTATTGCTAATAAATTACATGAACAATAGAAGCGAGGGTAATATTAAATCATATGACGATCTTACCTTTTGGAATATTTCTATAGTTGAAGTAATAACACAACTTTGTGTTTTCCCCTGATTTATTAGGTTGAACACAAGCGGTTTCACCTATTATTTTAATTATTTATTATTATTATTATATATTTATTGTGCACATCATCATTGGTTGCTCAATCCTAAGGTTCGTTATTGGAGCCCTCCACCCTTCTCTAACTAATGCTAGTTCCCTTACATCCTAGATTCTCGTCCTATGTACTTTCCTCCTTATTTGGTCCATGGAGTTATTATCGGGTCTTCCTCTGGGGACTCTCCCTCTATTATGCCTACAATTATGTTCTTTACAAACTCATTGTGGATTTTGGACAAAAAATTTTGTCTTTTGGCCCGGGAATAACGGTACATCTGAATCATTTACGAACGTAACTAATGACCATAATTACTCTGATCCTATGTAGTAATATCCAGTTCTCTCCGCGAGTTTATGCTCAAGAGTCTATTGAATTCTGTTGGGCAAAGCCTGAATTCTAAGAGGTTTATTACCTGCGGTCGTGTTTACCTGGGCTCAGTGTTTTGCCTGTCCGGTGAGGCTGGAATTAGTGGGTACGTGCTTTTCCGTGCAAGGGAGAGTCTATCCATTGCATTGTTTTGAGCGCCACGTTTTCCATATTTCAGTGGCTATTTGCGCTTTTCGTTTTTAGTGTGTGCGGCCATTTGTCGCCGTTTTTCCTCGAAAGCCGAGGGATCCGACGGAGACGAATTGACTCTGCTAATATAACCGAGCACAGGTCGCCTATCGTGCTAAAGGGAACTCTTACGCGGTTTTATGGGAGTCATTTATTTCATCGCAATGATGAATTGCCCTTCAACTAGCGACTTCCTCAGTTTCACATTATCAAATCATGGTAAGAAAAAAGGGTGGCTCACCCCTATGAAAAAACCAGGGAACTTCATGAAATTGATGCCACCTTGAAAACTCCGAAGACTCTTGATTTAGACTTAATTTAGGAAATATTTATTTATTTTTTCCGGGATAGTTAGTGGTAGGGACGTCAGGTGTAGAATTACCATGGCTAAATAAGCATTTTCAAAGTAAAGAAAAGGCTGGTGAAAACCATAACTTGGAGCGTGGCGTTGTATAGGTCGGACTCTTGGTCATTGCGAAAGGAGGATGTACGTAGACTCGAGGCGTTTGAGATGTGGGATGGTGGAGGTGAACTGGGTGGCAAGGAGATATCGGATATGGTTGGAGAGGAGAGGAATCTATTGGCAGTGGTTGGGAGGAGATGCTGAAGAGATGGATGGAGGACGTATGGAATGGAAAGGGAATGCCGAAGAGGGTATTAGAGGGGAGAACACCCGGGGAGCATGGAAGAGGAAGGAAGTTGATAGGAATTCAGGACGAAATAAGAAGAGGGAGTCGATATGTGGAATTGAAGGGGGATATTGGCTTGGGGTGGGATCCATAGTGATGAGAATGGATTGGGATTAGTGCTATCCAACAACCTACCAATCAGCTGGTAGAAACTTGAATAAAATATTCACAATTATAAGCCAGAAACTCCAAATTTCACACTAAATAATTGAATTTGTCTGAGTATGTGTAATTACATATTTTACGCTTTAAGTGGAGCGCATTTGCTACATAATAGGGCCGAATAATGCAGGGAAGAAGTTAGAGAGCTTGGAATGGGGTAGGAAGTCTGGAAAAAAATTAGAAGAGGGAGACGATATGAGGAATTCAAAAGGGATATAATGGCGGGCCATTGATAGGAGTGAAAGCGGAAATATATAACGGAAATTAGGACGTTTGGATAAGTACTGTCCAAAAACCCACAATCAGCTGGTAGAATACTAAATGAAAATATTATGGCATGAATTTTTACAGGGGTAATTTCGAAATTTCATACTGTTGGCTATCGATATTGCTTTTAGGGCATCATACTGCTTCGCTGCTATTTAATAAATCGTTACTTTGTCTGGTATTGATCATTTTATCTTCCTAACCCATATGTCTTTTGGTACGCCATGGATCATTTATTTTTGCTCATGCTTTCCTCAAAGTATCTTAGACAGCACTTATTAAATAAGGCTTCTTTGTAGAGTTTTCCAAGTGGAGGATGGCCTTTACGTCACGTCGCAATCATCGGTGTTATGGAAACTGCTTTTAGTATTCTGAAGTCAAAGTTGACATAGTTCTTCGTTTATCCTGCTGAAAAACTCCCAAGTCAATTTTCAGTTAAATTGCTACGAAATGATTTGCCCAGCGTATTTCAGGGATACAGTTCAAAGGAAGAGTGAGTGGCATATATATGCCTGCTACCGAACCCGCAATTCTTTGAATACTCCGTGAAAGTAATGTAGTTTCCATTTTGCATGCCTATTTGAGTGATCGGTAATAAGAAAATGGATCAAGCTGGGGTTTTTAGGTGAATAATTAAGATAGTAGGTTTTTATTCGACGCTGTCGCTATTCTCATAGTATGAATTGTATTTATCCCTTGCTATTGGAATTACGTTGTTGTATTTTATTGATGATAATCGTGCTGTTCCTAGTGTCTTTGTCTCATAATCAGAGTGAATTTCTTCTAAACGTGTTCACCTATAAATTCCTATTTATGGTGTTGGCATTACTGTGTCAGATTAAAACATGACTCCGTCGAGGTTTAGGTCGGAATGATAAAACTTAGTATACGTGTATCTCGTTTACTTATGTGTCATAATCAACTCGCTTCACGCACATCCTGATGATCTGGTCGCTAGGTTATCCCTTCCTACTGTCACTTACGGTTGTTAGAGCGCAAATCTTGTATCATTGAGTGCAATTTTTTGTAACTTTTCGACTGAGTCGAAAAAAACATTTTTTTACCTCATTTCACTTAAGTGCATCAATTTATATGTTGGAATAACTATACATTTTGTGATATAAATGATGCAGAAATTACTCTTTCAAATTTTCGTCTCAATTTAAGCATTGTTTTGACTTGGGTTTACGGTGCGGAATAAGATATTTATTCGAAAATCATATGGAAATACGTGCTTTACTTCGACATGATACCGTGATATTTTTTAGGAACTACGATAGCGATGTGAACCATGTATTTTTGCGTTTACGAGAAAATTTATCTATATGTCCTCGAATTATTTCGATATGTCTAGTGCCTTAAGGCTACGTGTTGAAATAGCATTAAATTTTCATGAAACTAAATCGGTAGCCTGCACTGTTTTTTAGTTTTTATATAGTACTCCTGATGACTGCACGTATGCGAAGTCTCATGCTAATCTGTACGTAAATGAAAATCGCTCCAACCACTTGAAAACGTCGACGAGGGCTTAGTATTTTCCGTCTATATTCTCTTATATGCCTGACAAGCGTGTTAAAAATGATCGTTGAGAATTGGGTGGGATTTTAAAGCGCCCCAGATGCTTTGATTGGTGCTTCCTCTTGTCCTTCGTTGCGAATTGGTTCGGTTCGCGCTAGGGCACAATGTGTCACTTCGAATTTGGTCGAGAAAAAATCCAGTACGTGCCGTCGCGTTTATTTTGCCGTTGGCGAAATTTTCTCTGGGTTAGTTAAATGACGCTTCTGTATTGATGCTATTCGGTATCGTTTAATGAATAAGTCTGGTGACGTTTTTAGTTATGACTTGTTGTTCCTGCATGAATGAGGTGCAGTTGTAATGCCTAATAAGCTAATTGGAAGGCTTTCTCGTTGAAATGATCCGTAAATTATTTACGGAAACTCATGAAATTTCTAATTCTTATAAACTACTTCTTCTTCGCCGTCAAAGTTAATTGTGAAACCCGATATTGTGGATTAAATATATCTTGGTTCAACTAAGTGGGGTTCCCTGTCAATTAGTAAAAATAGCTTTTACACTCCACTGGTCAGTTCACAGGTCAATAATTTATTGCACAACCCGGTCATCTGCAGGTCAGTGAGAATCGAAATCCGGATTGTGCAATAAATTGTCTTGTAAACTTACTAGTGGAGTTTAAAAGTTAAATTTACTGATTTCTCTATATTGTGGTACATTTTAATGGAATATTGTTGGATTCATTGGTTAAGTCGTGACAAAATAATTACCGTGGAATTTTATGGGACGCTGTACCCTGAGCAAGAAAAATTAGGAATACATGAACAGTTGTCGTGCGAGCTCACTGTTGTTTTTTCAAAAGGAAATGATTGTGCCATTTCTCTGGTAATTCTTTCGGGGTAGTGTTCTCTCGCGTGTCATTGAGCACGTAGTATTTCTTAGTTTTTTCCTGCGTTGAGAAGGAATGATGGTAATATTTCATGCGCGAATTTTTCGTACTGACATACGTGAGCATAATTTGGTTTTCTTGGCTACAGCCAAACGTTCCAATATGGTTGGCTAAGGTATTTTTTTAATAATGTTGTCTGTTAAATTATTTCAATTACTTTAATCAGCTAATCGTGTGGGTTTCTCTCTCGGCTGGGTGACTCGTGTTAGTTTTACCGCAGCAATTACTATAATTTTTGAACAGTTTTCAAAATGCTTGGTGAGCGTTTAATAGGAATGCACAATCTTAAACCGGACTATTTGGCAGAAACTAGTTGTTTATTCTATGGTAAATTGTGGAAGTTACAAAGTTCGACTTTCTGCAATGTCGACTTCCACCAAGCTAAACCATCAACTTTTGAGTCTACGAGCGTACTTTCCCAATGAGTCACCCTGTATTAAGTTGACTTCTTATCAAATGGCTACATGTCTGATGACTGCTGTGTGCTATGTATCCTGTTAAAGTAAGCTGTTGCACGCAAGAACATTTATTATTTTCTCTGTATATTCTTCGGTCTGAAATGGAGTGGGTAAGAATAAATGTTGCGAAAACTTTGGTAGCTGTGGACATTCCGACGTGCTATCATTACGTGTCAAATAATTCGTCATCGAATCACCAATCCCGTCCTGATATGGCAGATCAGTTTTCCGTCCATTGTTTGAAGTTCCCTTTTAAAAAGAAAATCAAGCTCGTATCAATCCATCACATTGCTGTTATCTTAATTGGTTCTTCTCAGAAGATGAGATTTCTCACTGTGGAATGTTTTTATCCTCCTTTCTTGTTTGGATGTTGGAAATCTTGCCAATCACAGACCAATCAAAGAAGGTTTTGTGCAGCTCATGATAAGCGTGGCGGAATGATCCGGTGGTTTATTACTGTTTTACACTACGCAGCCTAATTTACTTCAATGAAATAAGCGCCTTTCAAAGCTGGAATCGTATAATGGAAGCATTGTGAATGAAATTCTTCTTGATGTGGGAGAATTTCGTAATCAACACCTATAATTATTGATAGTATGGTTGCGTTTACCCATTTTTCGGAGAGGGCTGTTGGTTGATTTGTCATGAGGGTGGCAACTAACATCAGAAGTAAATTGTATACCACAAGTTACACTCTTTCAAGGGTTTGTTGTAAAAATCTTTGCTACCTGGATACTTTCAAGTTAATAATTATAATGATATAATTTATTGTTCTTGGACTTTTTCATCGTCCATCAGATACATACAGAATCTATACAATATTTAAAGCTCACATGTTACAAACAAAAAAGAATAGGGATGGGTGGATACATTATGTAAGGTAAAAGTAAAGGAGCAGAAAAAAAGAAAAAAACACCACAAGTTACTCTCTTTCCAGGGCTTGAAATAATGAGAAAATATTTCCTTGAATAGAGATAAAGAGGCAGAATCCTTAAGATCCTAAGGAATACTGTTCCATAATCGTGCTCCGACAAGAGAAAAAGGTTTTTAAATAGTGGTTGAATTATGTTGGAGGGTGATAATAAAATAAGGAGCCATTCTTGTCGTTACATTTGATATTTTATTTCTGACGGGAAAAAATTGCTTCAAATAACTAGGTGGTTCATTTTTGAAGAGAGAATACAGGAACGTACGTAGCAAGTATTTCCTTTTGGTGTTGGCCTTCAACCATGCAAGGCGTGTAATATAAGGGGAAATATGATCATCTTTATTTAGGTTGAAAATAAACCTTACTCATAACTTTAATAGGCGTTGGAGCTTTGTATTATGCTCTTCAGTAAGATCTGGGTAAACCAGGAAGCAATAATTAATTTGAGGATTGGATGATTTGGGAATGGAGGCGCGTGTAGGGAAACGTGGCTTTGAAATCATCTAAGTTCTCTGAAGGAAGTGCATCAAGGGATCTAGCTCCAAAGTCAGGGCTGATTGCCGTAGGGAAACCACTGACAAGATTCAAATCCGGGCCTTTGAATTCGAAAAATGGGCATTTTTGGCCTAAAATGCTGTTGGAGTGCATGCTAGTTTATGCAGCACTGAGTGTGCGATATATATTGATGTCAACATTTTTCCGGGATGCGTCCGCGTATGTTGTTGGTATCACAACAGTTTCGTCAGCTCTCCTGCTCGCGTCCTCGGGTGAAGGATAGCGAGAAGGTTTTTGGTTCATTCTTATAAAGGCAAGATTTGGCCCCAAAAAACGACCAATGCTTCGTTCTTTCATGGAGCAACATCGTGATTGCGCAGGAGTCTTATTACTCTTTTCCATGCACTGTGTAAGGGGTATCCATCTTCTCTTTTGAAATTCATGACCGTTTTGATGATTTCTATAGCTTCTCTTATTATTTTCGGGAAGTACTTATTTTCCTTGGCTATTATTTTGGCGTTCTCGAATTTTATGGTGTTCCCCGGTTAACTATACATATATATTGCTATTATATAGATATATATTGCTTATTAAAAAGTCGTAGGTACAGAAATACCGCGCGGTTGCCAAGAATTACTCTGAATGGACCGGATTTCACCTTTGCATTGCAATCAGTCGGCTTGAATTTTTTTCTTACCAAATACTAGAGAGCTATCGCATGAGTGAACACTGGCATGTGAGAAAACGATATGCTCTTCATTCAGGTTGGCCGCTTAACCGTGAGAACTGTGAACTTGCCGCGAATTTCTTGAGTAAACCTTTAATTAGGGTATTTATGGACCGTCCATAATGGTGAAAACTTGGTGAGCGTGTGCTTGGAAAAAGGATTGTTTGTGTCGAAAACATCGTTTAAACATAAGAGAATACATATGTATACTTGGGAAAGGGGCGATTGTAAAAGCATGATTGATTTTATTGTGTAAGATGAGAGATTGAGAGATGTGTGGAACACGCGAGATTGAGGGTGTGGAACACGCGAGAGATGAGGGGTGCTGAATGTGGAACAGACCACTATTTGGTACTCTCCAAAGTGAATCTGGGCAGAAAGTGGGTACCAAGGAGGAATATTGCGCGTAAGCAGTTGAGAGTAAAAGTGGAAAGGTTGCTGGACAGCGAGGTAAGAATGCGGTATGGTTGCATGCTTGAGGATGCTCTATCGTTGAAGCAGAGAGAATGGGACGAGCATATCATAACCGAGAACGTAAATGATGCGTGGGAGTGTTTAAAAGGAGTGATAGTGGAATGTGCTGCAAGTATATGTGGAAAAGGAGTGGTAGGAAGAACGAAAGGTGATGCTTGGTGGAATGAAGAAGGGAAAATTGCAGTCAGAGAAAAGAAAGAGGCGTACAAGGATATGATTGCTGCCAAATCTGAGGAAGAGCGTACTAAGGCATGGGAGATTTACAGAAAGAAAAAGAATGAATGCAAAATCGTTGTGAAAGAGAGCAATGAAAGAATGCGTGCGGATGAAGCTAGCGAGATGCAGAGTGATTGTGAAGGTAATAAAAAGCTGTTTTGGAAGTGGGTAAAAAGGGCAAAGATTGGTGAAGGTAGGGGAATGAATGCGGTAAGGAACAAAAGTAGAGAGATCATGTGGGACGAGTGCAATATCAGGGACTGCTGGAGGGAATATTTTGAAGAATTGTACAATAATATTGCAGGCGTTGAGGATGAGCCTTTGGAAGTGGTATGTAAGAATGTGATGATGGAAAAGGATATCAGTGAAGAGGTCACAACGGCTGTGAGAATATTGAAAAATGGGAAGGCTGCAGGCATAGATGGGATATCCAGTGAAATGTTGAAGTGTGGGTGTAAATTACTAATTTGTAGGCTGCGTGAAGTATACAATTTATGCTTACAGGTTTCTACTGTTCCAGCGGATTGGAAGAATGCTATCATCATTCTGTTCTACAAAGGGAAGGGGGGAAAGACCGAATGTAATAATTATCGGGCCATTAGTTTATTGAGTATCTCGGGAAAAGTGTACAGTAAAATATTAATAGAAAGAGTGAGGAATATTACTTCCGACAGAATATGGGGTGTGCAGTGTGGGTTTATGCCTGGGAGAGGATGTATTGACCAGCTTTTTGCACTTCAGCAAGTGATAGAAAAAAGTATGAGTGTCCGAAAGAAAGTGTACTGTACGTTTGTCGATTTAGAGAAGGCATATGGCAGAGTAAATAGAAAGAAATTGTGGAAGGTTTTGAGTGACTTTGGAGTGAATGGGCAGTTATTGAATGTTATGATGGCGATGTATGACAATAGTAAGGCAAGTGTAAGAGTTAACGGGGTTCTGAGTGATTGGTTTGTAATGAATCGGGGTGTAAAGCAAGGATGCGTAATGTCTCCATGGCTGTTTAATATATTTATGGATAAATGTGTTAGAGACGCATATAGTGAAAACGATGGTGTTTTGATTGGAAATGTAAACGTGCCAGTTCTTCTATATGCGGATGACGCTGATTTGACCTCAGACAGTCAACAGGGATTACAGAAGCTCCTATATAAGTTTCGTGAATCAACGGAGAGAATGGAATTGAAGGTAAATGCGTGCAAGACTAAAGTAGTAGTTTTTCATAAAGAGAATGGGGAGAATAACTGTATGATTATGGCGAATGGTGAAGTAATTGAACAAGTGGATGATTTCGTGTACTTAGGTAAGATGTATGCGAAAGACGGAAAAATAGATGAGGAGATAAAGAGACGAGCGAATGCTGGAAGGAAGGTGGTAGGTAGCTTGTGGAGCATATCAAGGAATGAGTGCTTGTGTAAGGAAGCGAAAATTACCGTGTACAAAAGTGTACTTCTTCCCACCATGCTATATGGTAGTGAAACATGGATATGTCAGGATAGACATAAGAGTAGACTAAACGCCGTGGGTATGAGTTATCTGAGGAGTATTTGTGGCAAAAGTAGGATGGATAGGGTCAGGAATGAGTGGGTCATGAATGAATGTGGGTTAAATGCTCCAGTGATGGGCGTGTATGAAAGGAGTGTGCTTCATTGGTTTGGCCATGTGGAGGGAATGGATGAGAGTCGAATAACGAAACAGATATATGAGAGTAGAATGAATGGTATGAGAGGTAGAGGTAGGCCGAGAAAGTTGTGGTTGAATGTGGTTGAGGAAATTCTTAGGAGGAGGAATATTATGAGTCTTAAAAACAGGAGGGCGTGTATGAAACATTGTATGGGGTAAATGAGGCAAAAGAGGTTTGGAAGGATAGGTCGGAATGGAGGAAATTATTGAAGCAGAGTTAGGTGTACAATTAAGTATTAATGAGTGAAACATTTTGACTGTGCCTACCCCGAAAGGGAACGGCGTGATGGGTATGTATGTATTCATGGACCGTCGATAATGCTGTTAGACTTTGAGATGGTCCAGAAGTCTGTTCTATATCGTCATGGGATCATGTCTGGGCGTGCTACTATGGGTGCTCTCTTTTGTTTTATTTCAAACCTTAAAATTCTGCTCTGATTGATTTTAATTCGGATTTTCTTTCCAGCATTATTTCCATTTTTGCGGCATTGTATTCGGTATTCTTCCCTGCTGTTAGGTCTATGTTGGGATGGCCGAAAATGTAAAAAGAAGTCAATAACCTGCCTGAAACATGTAAATTTTAAACTTTTATTGAAATAATGGCGCCGGATTGGAATATAGATTACCTATGGTGTAACCCATCATATTTATGGTAAATGAGGAAGTTATAAGTATGGCTCGCGAGGAAAGGAAACTTCTGAATGAAATCCGGGATAGACGGGGTAGATAGCTGAAGGAAGTAATAAGAAGTGATGGGTTACTCGAGTGTGATAGAGGGAAGGATATTAGACAAGCGGGGAAGAGGAAGAAAGAGAATCGGTTTCATGGACGGGATGAAGAAGGGTAGATCGTATGAAGAGGCGAAAAAATAAATACTAGAGGTAGATAGGACCTCGTAAGTGTGGAAAAGCGGGAGGAGTTTCTTTAACCTTAACCGATAGAATACTTTTAAAATAACTTTCGAAGAATATGAATTAAAATTACTTCCTTTACCTTGCAAAAATACCGTGAAAATAAGTGTCGAATATTGACCTTAAAAATCCGTGAATTCGGTGTAATGGAACGAGTGGCCGTCCTGTCATGTTTACTCTCTTGTGCCGTCAAAGTGCTGGGGAATTATAAGAATTTTATCGCTGTACTCGAAATGAGTGCATTTAGTCAGCACTAGCGCATTTAAGACGATTGCGGAAAGCATAGGCAATCGGCAGAACAATGGTTGAAGCCCGCAGCACCTCTTAGAGATAATGGCAGACTCGAAACTGGATAAATATGAGAGATCCTTGGGAGATTATCAGACTACTAGATAGATAGGACAGTTCGAACTATTCTGTTATCCACGCCTGCTTATCTAGACGATAATGTTCCTTTTGAGTTATCAGGATAACCCACATGTCTTGAGTAACTTAGCTGATTAGGTTTGTAGGATTAAAGATACGGACCAGACCCATTCTTCAAGTTCTTGGGAATCTGCGTTATATTAGAGAACTCTTGGAAATCAGGCGTAGTTCGTGGTGGGATGCATGTATCCTTAGAGATACTTGGGATTTGTGGGTACGCAAAACATTTGAGTCATTGCGGATTATTTTAACCCTTTAAAGACTTTTTTGCATGTTTGGAATGACATGAGTACAGTTTCTGTGTATTTTCGTTCCTACTTTGTGCACCAAACATTTATAATAATAATTTTTGCTCTTTTTGAAACTCAAGATTGGGATAAATATGTGCAAGTAGACCTTTTGTTTGAGTCGCTTATGTCTTAGTCTTCTTGAAAAGATACAAGGGTTTGTAAAGCTGCGTTTAACATGTATACGTTTTGTATAGATTTGTTTAGGTATCGATGTTTTACGTCATATTTGCTCAACCAATCTCTCGGACACATACGCTGGGGCAAGTATCTCCCGTTGGTATTGTATGGGTGAAACTTATCATCGTATTAAACTGGACCAGCCAAAGGTAGTTCGAGTGAAATATCATTTCATGTAGAAATCAATGAATTTTGCTCTCAATTTCAAGAAAAATATCTCACCCTTCCAATGACACAAAAAATTCAACCCCTTAATTCGTTACTTTCCGAGATATTTGCCAAAAAATTCCATCCATTATACATAAGGAATGGTACATGTATGCACTCCAGAGAAAGCTTATTAAAAAATGAGGAATTTATTACACCTAAATCTCGCCAAAAATTGTGCAGTTTGTATGTTTCCTTTTCCTTTTTTGAAAATCGATCATATTGTCACCGCGGTAAATTCTTCGGGATCACCAAAAAACCTTCCGTTTTGAAGGAGTTTCAAACGTACCACGCGGAAAAAAAAGTCTAGTTAATGACTTCTTTAGATATTTTCATTTAATTACTTATAATTTCTGTCATATGAAAGTATGTTACTGCACCATTAAAGATACAATGTTTAATTCATGTACCCCTCAGCTGGTGAAATTAAAACTCATAATTCCAATCTGGTCTCTTTTATGACTAGAGAACTATCTCGCTCAAACTACCTTAAGTGGTACTACATCGGAGAATTCGGCTGCGCGCACGAAAGTAAGATTGGGAACTACTCCCTTGAATACTTAGAAGCTCGAAAGCAATTATATGATTCTAAATGCTGAAACTGCCGACGAGGCTAATTCTTAAAAATTACTTTTCCATTTCAAGGAGCCGACGTGAAGCTGTAATCATATATATTATTTCTCAAAGGTGTTTTTTGTCGCAACGCCATAACTCCCATAATTCTTCATCAAAATTATTGATTCGAGCATCGTTTTAAAGCTTATGTTCCCCGCTATTGACGAAAAATAGACAAATGATTTAAAATTAAAGTTTTTGTTAAAAAATTTCAAATTAATGCTTTTGTAAAAAAATTATCAAAAATTAACAGTGCCATCTTATGACAATATAATCAATAATATGTTGGCTATGGTTACGTGCTTAAAAGACTGTTGGAGCCGCCATCTATTAACACATCGTTTAGTTAGATTGTTTACATTCTACATGCAATAAGTGTGACCGTTTACGTCATGTATATTTAACACAAACATAAATAACATATAATTGTCCATGGGAAGTAACAGGTAGAAGAACAGGTTGAATGAAGGAATAAACAGGAAGAAGCTGCATACTGTGCAAAATATTCGACAGATAGAAGAGCAGGAAGAAAGAAGGAAGAAACAGGAAGAAGCCACATACTGTGCGAAATATTCGCACGAGTCAATTTTTATTATATTATTATATTCTCGTGCGAAATATTCGCACGAGAATACAATTTTTTATACGAAATTGTCGGAATTTAGCGATGCCGCTAAAAATACTTAAGTTTTTATGATTCCTCGATGTCTTCTTTTCATAGTGGTTGCTCATTTTTCTCGGTGAACACAGTAAAAATGCCTTACTCTATTCGCTTTGTCGTTTTTTTATCAGGCTTTTGTTTTCTGACCTATCTCTATAGAGATGGCGGCCCCACCTGTTGATTACCTTCCTTACATGATCACGCGAGGCTCTTGAGGTTCTTGGTGTAATGGATTCCCACCCATTCAAAGAAGATACGAATTCAAAGGAGTATTACTCCTCAATTTGTTATTGCCCTGCATTTCTCTGGAGCCGTTTACGTTATGGTCGAGTTACCTGGCCTACGCTTTTTCTTTCAAAATATCTCCGGCAAGTTGTTTTTGTGTGTCGCTAGGAAAAATCAAAGAATGCGCCGGAAATTGCCTGTGATAAATAAGTTTCCTGGGTCGGATTACGAACCGCGAATTTCCGGGCCACTGCGGAGATTCCTTCGCCACGCTGGATTCTCGATTGCAAAAGCAATAGAGGATTTAAAGCACTGTTGTCCAAACTGTGGGCAGAACCACCGCTTTCTTGGTTCCTTAAACCTATACCCTTTTCCCCCCAGCCATAAGCTTTAAAACCATGGACAAAATCAGGATAATAATCAAAGTAAAATCAAAAGCAATTTCTCAGTAATCTATGTTTATTTCTAATACAATAGATACATAGTTTATTCGTCCTTAGGACTAGTGATGCTTGCATAGGACAAGTCAGGGCTTACATAAAAAAACAAAAGGGTGTGGAAACCATTGCAAGCATTGTTTCTCATGATCATCATTGGTCGTTCAATCCTAAGATGGCTCTCTATCTAATGCTAGTTCTCTTACCTCCTACTTCTTTTTCTATGTACTTTCCTCTTTATTTGGTCCATGAACTCTACCTGGGTCTTCCTCTGGGGACTTTTCCTTCTATTTTTCCTTCAATTATGTTCTTCACGAACCCATTGTGTCTCAGGGTGTGTCCAATCCATTTTTCTCATCTGTATGGTGTTCCATATGGTCCGTTCCTCTTCCACTCTTCTGTGCACTTCATCATTTCTTATTTTGTTTGTCATGCTTTCTTATTCATCATTTCTTATTTTATCTCCAGCATCCTCCTCCAGCACCACGTTTCGAAGGCTTCTAGTCTGCTCTGTTCAGCTTTTCTAATGGTCTATGTTTCCGATCCATAGTGTGCTACGCTCCACACGAATGTTTTCACACTGTTTTCTAGTGCATATGCCTATCTTCTTTGAGAACAGCAGTTGTGCCTTCTTAGCTTGGGCTATTCTCCGCTTGATGTCCGTTGTACTTCTTCCGTCCTTTATGATGGTACTTCCGATATAAGTGAAGGAATCCGCTTGCTCTAATTTCTCTCCTTTCTGCGTAACTTCTAATTCACTTTATCTCTTTCGCATACTTTGATTTAAGTAACTAAAACCTCCGTTTCAGTTTATAGTCATTGGTTATGGTTTTATATTCAGTAATTCTGCGTAGGGATAAAGGAAAAAGTAAACTATTGTGGATGTGAATTTTAACCCTGATATGAACTCAGTCCTTGAAGGGAATGTGGGAAGACTACTAATAAACTACAGTTGTCTTTCTACTCTATAAATAACATTGTCACATAACTATGGCTCTCTAAGAACGTTTATTCGAAGAAATTAAGTAATATTTTAAATCTCATGATCCATAGGCAAACACGTTGTAAGGTACCTGGCCCACATAAATTGATTATGTGCACTCGCGGATGTACTGGTGTTTCAAAAATAGAATAAATTAGTTTTGTGGCATGAAACTTCTGTTTCCGTTGTAATCATTGCTTATGATTTTATGTACTGTAATGCTGTGTAGTTGTATGGGAAAAATTAAACTATTGTGGATGTGAATGTTAACTTTGAAATAAACTCCGTCCTTGAAGGGAATGTGGGAAGACCACTGGTAAATAGCAATTGTCCCTGTACTCTATAAATAGCATTGTCACATAACTGTAGCGGTCTGATAACGTTTTATTCGACCAAATGCGAAATATTTTAAATCTCATGTTCCATTGGCAAACACGTTTTAATGTATCGTGCCCGCATAAACTTGATCATGTGCACTCGCGGATGCATTGACTTTCCAAAAATAGACAAAGTTAGTTTTGTGGGTATGAAACCTCTGTTTTTGTTTATGGTCATTGTTTATGATTTTATGCGCAGCAATACTGCGTAGGGATAAAGGAAAAAGTTTACAATTGTGGATGTGAATATTAATCCTGAAATGAAATCGGTCCTGGAAAGACAACTGGTAAATAACAATTGTCTCTCTTCTCTATAAATAACATTGTCACATAAATCTGGCTTTCTGATAATGTTTTATTCAGCGAAATACAAGTGATTAGTAGTTCTCTTCGATTGAAAAATGACGGTAACTCCGCTTTATGAAACCTTTTTTTTTTAGTAAAATGGTTGTTGCTCGGATTTGATTTATTTCGCCTTGCCCATAACAACAACGACAATCTGTAATCTTGAGGTCATTTTGATGGGCCTGGATAAAGCTCCCCAAGCTTGAAGTCTAAAGGTTTGTGTAATTTGCACCTCAGGGCAGGGAGGCCAGTGCTTTTCCCCTATCTCGTCTGAGGTTTACCGAAAAGATATGGTACCCTCATGGGACTCACTCAACTTGGGCTTAGCTGAACGTGCCTAAGAGGCTTTTTCCGGAGTTGAACTCGGGACTTAAGATCAATAGCCCTTCGCTCTACCGTTTGGGCTACCGTGCCGTCCGGATAACATCCGGGGAAACTTTTACAAAAATGGATAGGTTGCATTAGGAGTGGTATCCCCGTAGATCTTTAGTTAAAGAAGTTCGCTACGGCAAATCTATTCGGTTTCTCGAGTGCCTATTGGACATTGACCTTCCGTAATTCGCAATGAAAAATGACTGTTGCGCGATGAATGGCCAAGTAATTAACAGTTTTCCCCCGGTTAACAAGTTTGGTCCGTCCTCGATTTTGGTGTGCTGTTTTCGTTTTTATGTTTTTTACTCATGTAGTCCATCGTTTTCAGATGGACATTATCTCAGAATGTTACCTTCATGCTGTAGGCATCTATTTTTATTTATGCACAAAATTAAGCATGATTCATTACTTTTTGTACCCCTATGGGAAATAAAGTCTTGCCTTAAAGAAAAGCATTTACTCTTAAATTCGCTCACTATCCCATCGTCGTGATCATATGGTGTAACTAAAATAATTGTAAGGGCTTAATTCATTCCCACTCGTTCTCGTAGGTTTCAACCTATTTGAAATAGCGTGTATATCTATGAAGATTACCATTAGTGTACGTCAAAACTGGCTACTGCTTTATCTGGTTGTGATGGTAGTTGCTGCGCGCCGACGGTTCATTCCTTCGATCCGCCCGCGGATGTTTTCATATTCCAATGGCGGTGGCGAACTGCGCCGCCCGCTAGCAGTCATCCGCAACCTCGCCAGATGGCAGCGCCTGTCCGTGTTTGTATTGGTAAAACTGTTGTTTCCCCTCAAGCTGTATCCCCATCCCCGCCAGCCACCGGTGTTAATCGTGAAACAGAGAAGGTTGGTGAATTCTGACGACGGATGCATTGGTTTGTGCGTTAATCGGGATATACAGCGTGTCAGTTTTCGCTCCAGTTCAAGTGATTGACAGGTCTCGTGCCAAGAAGGTCTCGTGCCAAGTTGTGAAAGAAATGCGTGTGAAGCGTGCTTATCCGGGGAACGTGTAAAGTGATGGGTAACCGATTCAGCGGTAAGAAGGAAGACGGTAGAGGCGAACATCGTCGGCAGAACCAGTTCTCCGAGTCGCCGGAGGTGAGGCCAATGGAGATTTTTTTATTTTACCTTTTTGCATTTGTTAAGTTGAGGGCAGACGAAAGGAACTTAGGTCGTGAAACCGTCTGTCATCATCACCACTTGTTACGAGAGCTTGTGGTATCCATCGTGAACTCAACTTCTACGTAATGCCAGCAAGCTACTAATGGTGTTTGGTAGGGTGAATGTTCATCACACGTGTAGATCGTATAAATGTTGTTGCTAAAGTTTTAAGAAGAATGAGTGTTTTTCGCCTTCTGCTTTCATGTACGGAGATATGTGTGCTAGACGGCAGGCATTCGAGACGTACCGTTTGTACTAGTTGGCATGCTGTTCAAAAATATGAATTAAGAATCAGCCATACTCATCATAGTCATTGTAAGCAGTCAATATTCCGGACGTGGTTTCGTTCCAGCTCTTCACTCTACGCTAATCTCAGCGGTTATATTTCTACATAGGTTTTCATCTCAACGTTCCCCATAATTCGTATCATCTATTGCATTCTTGGCCGTCGTAATTTATTCTTTTCATTGATTTCTCCTTCATTAAAGTTTTCCAGATACTGTTGTGTCTGAGAATGTCTCCTCCTATTCGAAAATGTAATTATGGACTATTAATATTATCTATATAATAGTTCGCGGAATGAATGAAATTTAAAGCCAGTCCTTTTTGCAGTTCCATTTTCCGTTTGCAATGCTGTAAAGAGTGGCGGTTTCCGCGTAAACCGTCAGGTGCACAACCGTGTGCGGTTTTAATTAGTTTTATCATCGTGATGCTTTTGTGTCGCTGGCGTATATATCTCGCGATCGAAGCGGTGCTCGACCGTTTTTAGGGGCGCGTCCATAACCTGCATGGTCCTCTTTCCTTCTCATTCTTTTCAAAGTTCACGCTGGAAGTGCGGTGAGTCATTTAATGAGCCCTCTTATTCCTCGCTCTGCGACCCCGGTGATGGCGAGACTTCTATGTATATTCCACTCAGTTCTCTCTATACTGCGAGCCACCGCAAGGACTTCAGTGACACTGGGTGTTCGGACACCAACCTTATAAAGGAAGGATATGGGAATCAGGAGGTGAGGGAGAGATGTCGTGAATGGTATGCGGAAGATGGGCTTGTTGAACCGGTGCGGGAGGTTATTGTGTAACTTTTCGGATACTAATTAAAAAAAAGGTTACTGAACTTTTCTAGGACTTCCCACCTTTTTCATCATCGTTGGTCATTCAATCCTTAGATTGGTTGCCCTCCACACTTTCCTTTCCAATAATTTTTCGCTTACTTCCTGGTAGCTTCTCCTACGTACGCACGTACGTTTGCAGTGCGAGGCAATTATTTGGAGGTGAGATGTATTTTATTTCAAATTTAGCCAAAACAAATGGATTCTAAGTAAATGATTATCTCGCACAAACTACCTCCAAAACGCATTTAGAATAAATATGAATGCTGGATGTTAGTTTCATTTACCGATTTTCACAATTTTTGTACATTTTTGCATACACAATGTTTCTGAAGGATTGGTATTTGGCACTAATGAATGAAATCACCTCTTACCGCCTAAGTCTCGCAGATTTACTTCTCTCCTCAATGGTCGTTCAATCCAAAGACTGGTTGACTGCAGCCCTCCACCCGTTCATATCGATTACTAGTTCCTTGACTATCTGGTAGGTTTTTCCAAGTACTTACCTCTTTATTTGGTGTGTGAAATTTTTCTTGGGCCTTACTCTTTGGACATTTCCCTCTATTTATTTTCAGTTATGTCTTCACAAACCCCTTGCGCCTGCGGATGTGTTCAATCCATCTGGCTCTTCTATTCTATATAGTGTTCCATATGGTCCTTTCCTCTTTTACTCCTATGTAAACTTCATCGTTTCTTATGAAGTCTGTCCTTTTTACCTTCAGCATCCTTCTCCAGCTCTAGGCTACGAAAGCTTCTAGTTTGTTCTAGTTTGCTTTTCCAGTGTCTTAGATTTTTTATTTTGGACTACTTTTTTCGGAAATGACTTTCCTATCGTAATCATGGCCGTAGATGCCGGGCTGTTCTAGTTTTAGGGTATTTATTTTATCCAGCATCTACAGCCTTGATATCTAGGGTAACCATTGGTAACTGTTTTGCCGAGGCAGTCTGTAACGCCTTGCTGCGTGGTAGCGCTATTTATTAAGATATTGGTACCCAGTTTTCTTGGTATAATTTATTTTTCCAGTCGAAGGAGAAGAAATTTCAGTGCACTCGTTCGGACTCATCACGCGCCTCCCTCTCTTTTTTTCAAACAATCAATCTCCCCAAAACAGAACTTAAACAAATCCTTAACAAAGTCGAAACATATGGATAAAAACCATATACTCATGGCAATAATTTAATCATGGAAACATTTTCGGTTAATGAAAGCTACTAATAAATAATATAATAAAACACAAAACGAACACCTAAACAATGATTAACAGGAGTAAAATACATATACAGGAGTGCGGTGTTATAAGCCCCATTTTTGGGGTTCCCGAGGACAAAACAGATACATCTAATAATTTGTACTGGTCTTCTACTGTTCTTGTACACTTTCTCAAACTTTCCTTTTAAAGTGAAACTGAAATATTTATTATTCAAAATCAGAAAATATATTCCGTTCCTTAATATTTCATTTCTTTTTTCTTGTATTGACGCCATAAATGAATGGCATACAGTATTAATAATAACCCTAGCTCGACCGGACGTTGAACCAAATGGGATTTAGAAAAAGTAAGCCATGTGGGAGTGACAAGTTTTCTAGTGCATCACTTAATCGGAGAAACGTGTATAGAGCATTGCCTGTGCCGTAGGAGAACTGAAAGTTTGTCCTGGTTTAGAGGTTCAGAAATGTGGTCACCTTACGGATGTCCATAGGAAAGTTTTCTTAGGAAAGGTCATCATAAATGAAGAACTTGACTTGTTGGGGGCCTTATAATAGTACATCAAAATAATTCGTCGGGACGTATGTATTATTTTAAAAAAATGGATTAGGTTTCTCACGGGTTGGATTTCGATAAATAAGGGCCAGAACTTAGGAAAATTAGTTGAGAAATACAGAATGGCAAATACACGAACATTAAATCTCATTTGTTGAGGTTTAGCTTTAAGTATTTGTAACAACGAGATCCTTGAGTTGTGGTCTATAAATATCTTTCTCAATGCTTACATTTCGCCTAATTTTTGGCATTTTCAGAGCATTGAAATCCATAAAATTGTACCAAAACAAAGCAAATATCAACTCTTAAGCAGTCCAGAAGTTAAGTATTGACCACGACTCAAGAATCATGCTGTTATATATGTGGACCCCAGAAGTCAAGGGGTCTAAGTGACATTTTTGAAAAAAAATAACTTAGGTGCAGGAATGGGATGGGAAAATATCAATCTTTTAGGTGGTAAAGGGTTCCAAGTGATTTTCTTGACAGGTGCTGCTATCTAGGGTAATGCTTCTTAACTACTTAGTGGGTTGTATCAAACATTTTCAACTTTGACTTAAGTTTTCTCTAAACAATGGTTTTGTTACTTAGACCCCTTGGCTTTTGGGGCCCTCATATATAAGTAAAGGGAAGCATATTGATTAAGTCTTTAAGCTAGTTTGTTGTTGACAATTTTTTGCCGAAGGTTCAACATACTTTGCTAGAGCCCAACTATTATGGTAGAGACAGTGGCAGGTATATAATTCAGGAAATTGACTGCAGAACCGATTGATTAAGAATATCATTTTTTCCAGGTACAATTATTGACCATAATTACGTGCGAGATATCAGGTCTGCGAAGGTTTGACCCTTCTTGTCTTACCGCGCATTGTTTTGCGGTCGGGGGGAAATTTGTGGCTCTGATTTGAACAAGGATGAGTGCCTTTGTGTTTGGTGTGGAATCTCTCCGTACCACAAACCCTAGTGGTGGCTTGCTCTGTATTTCGTTGATGTAAATGATCGAGAAAGTCCACAATAATTACTCATGTATTTGGATGGGCTATTTGCTCTTTATATCTGTTGATTACATATCTACATCTACATAATACCCTGCGAGCCGTCGCATGGGCGTGAGGTCACCAGCCATGTAAAGATGTAAGGTTTTTGGGAGGTGAAATGGTGACGTGTATTATGGGAGTGTTTTTAGTGGAGCTGAGTTTTTATTGTGGTCACTTATTGTGCACGGAAAGAACTAGTTTTTGTACCTATCTGTTCGGCAGTGTATCTCTCTTATTTTATCGCTTCTGTCAGACCTAGAGATGTAGTGAGGCGTCATGATAATATTGTGTCGCTCTAAACACACCAGTTTTGAATTTCTCAAGCAAGCTTAACCTAGCGTGTAGCCTCCGAGTCCCTAGGGGCTCCCACCGTAATCCCTCTAAAAGTTGTGAAACACTATGTTCGCTTGTAAATTTGAAGTTTATTAGATAATTGTTTACTGTTTGAAGCAGACGAAGCGTGCTTCTTTAGCATAGTCATGTGCGTAGTGAGGCGCAGTTGGGTTTCGCGCGTCTTTTCGCCGTGGTAAATATTCGCATTGCCTCTGTGGATGGTCACGTGGTAAGGGTGGGGATGTGGGCGTGTTCTCGTCTGGCACTTGCCAGACGACCTGAGATCATCTCGCGGTGAAAGTATCCGTCGCCTGCTTAGCGGTCGTGTCCCATGGCTTCATAGCCGTGGTCATGGCCGTATCCCATCGCTACGTGGTTCACGCAGATGTCTACACTGTGTGTTGGGAGGTTTGAATTTTTTCCAAGTCATTGACGACTCAGTTTGCCATTTGTGCTGCGATCTGCAAGTGTAGCAGCGCCAGTCTCTACGTTTTCCGACAACAGACGACCTATATCCTTGATGTAGAAAATATCGCCATTTTAAGCGCCTGGCACAATTAAATCTTTCTAATTTAACCTAACTCGTGTGATACTTCTTAAGTTACGGCATGGTTCAAAATCAGGAAAAACATAAACAAAATCGTGTGCGCTGACTAGTATTACTTGAGAAAATAAATATAAAAACGAGGGAATATAAATCTATTGTGAGACCAATACTTACTTATGCAGCTGGGACTAAACCAGTTGTCGAAAACTGAAAGATTAGGTATCAAAACATGAGATGGTATTAGGTACTTTCCCTTAAACATATACCTATTGGGTTCTTAGTGCTATGTTTTCTACTCGAATTTTTCCATAGTTTTCTCCGGGAATGCAAATAATTGTTAATTTTAATAAAGAAGAAATATATACTAGGAGAATGCATATTAAAGAAGTGCATGCTGATTTATTGTAAGTTATGTATGGAGTACATAATAAAATTGCAAAATTTGGTGCGTTAGCCCGCAAGCGCGATGGGAAAATGAGGGTTTACGATGATGGCGGACTGACTTCAGCTTCTAGCTTTGGCCAGCGTAGTAAGTACCCTCTCCATCAATCTCAATGGTTCAGACATTTAAATGTTAACCCTTTAGCTCATTTCGGATAGAGGAGGTTTATTCCGGCGTCTATTTTCTCTGTACCTTATTCCCCATCATCATGAATGGTTATTCAATGTAAGATTGGTTGATTGCAGCTCACCATCATATCCCATCCCCTGTGGACTCCTTGATGTCCTCGTGGCTTTTCTACTTCATATCCTGATTTTGTTGGCCAATGTGTTTGTTCCTCGGTCTAACTTGTGAGACTTTCCCTTCTAATATGGTCCTTGTGAATTCGTTGTATCATAACGGATGGCCCAACCATTTGTAACTTACTTATTATGCGCTGTGTGATTTTCTCTACTTATTTACTTCTGTGCATTTCATCGTTTTGGGAATTATCCGTTCATTTGATCTTCTGCATCCACCATCAGCATCAAGTTCCGAAAGAATCTATTTTCTTCTGTGCAAGATTTCGAATTGACCATACCTCCAAGTCATAAAGCGCATAACTCCATTGAAATTTTTTGCTTGTTCGGCTTCCTTATTGAAAATCCTATTTTTTAAAACATAATCATTGTTTTTCATTATGAACGCTATCTTGGCTTGAGCTACCCATCACTTGTTACCCGTGGAACTCCTCTCAAGTTGTAGTTCCGTGAAGGATTGCGTCATTGCCCTTGGAAAACGAAGGATTTAACTTGTCCTAGAGAATGGTTTACGAATTATGCTACTCAAGAGGTGTAAAGAGGTGCATACATACATTTGAAAGGAGATCAAGCTTGTGATACTTGCAGATAATATTGGCTAGCATTTAATCCTTGGATTGTCTGGGTTCTCGAAAGTGTTTTTGACGTCGTCAGAAATGAGATGTACATCGAACTTTAGTTAATAATTCGTCCAAAGAAATGATCTATACATTTTATTCGACGGTCATATCGTTGTCTCTCTCTGTCATTATCGGAGGCCTGCTACATTAAGGCCTGGTTAAATGATTCTGGTTTACGTTAACCGTAAGATGACGTAGCCTTATCGTTAACTCGATGTTAAATGAGATTTCGAGTGTTGCTTTTTTACTCCTGGCTGTCGATTGGTTTGCGTGAACCTTATCGCCAGGAGAAAATATTAACGCAGAGAAAATGTATGACATATGGATTTTTAAACTGGGCCTAATTAAATTTTCATAATTGCTTTTATCATTTATCTTTTCGATCTTCGTTGACAATTCTCTTCGGTGTTTAAGGTACATTAAGCGAGAATTTTCCCTAGTCATTGAACTTCATTAGCTGTGAGAATCATGGCGTAAACTACACAATTTTAATGGTGCAAAAATAAAGTTCGCCACACTCAGGCATAAATTTCTGCCCTGTTTTTTGTGAGGCGAGTTGGGTATTTTATATTGTGCTCGGTTACCCTCGCACCGACTTATTTATGCTACTGAAATCTTACCGAATTGTTAGAGGTAAATTGAAAACCTCAACTCTGAATTATTTACGAAATGTACTTTGTGTAAACATGAGATCATCGGAAGATTCTAGAGATGGCGATGAAGAATGGAAAATTCCGAGATTTTGGTTTGGAGGCTCGAAATATTTCAGATTATTTGCTGCGTGAAAAATCAGTGGGTCGATGCAATTGGCTTAGTAATATTCTCAAAAAGGTTATACCGTACAGAACCGTATTTTGCTTCCATCATATGTAAATTATCGAGAGTTGATTGATAGTAAATTGAAGCTATAGGCGAAGAATATTTTTATGAACTTTTCTTTCGGATGTGGCAAAAATCGTATACGTAACATGGGAAAGAAGTTGATTAATCCTACAGCAACTTATATACACTACAAAAGTCTTGACGTATTAATATAGGTAAATTGAAATGTGGAATTAGACTTATTAAGGAAAAAGAAGACTTGCATACCCGGGTTTAACTACAACCTCGCCTTCGACTCGGGTGGAATTATCACTCAGGTCGCAAAGTTTTAGTTCCCTGAGTAATTGTTATATTTTTAACAGTAGTTTAGAAATGATGTAGACTACAACATGTGAAAATTCTGACGAGATCTAAGCGTTTTAAATGTTTCGTTTTTGTTTTAATAAAGCCTCTCTGGAGTTGGTATATACCCATACGATTCCACATTAAAAATGGCCTCTAATTTTTTCCGCATATCTCGAAAAATTAGTCGGTTAATGGTTAATATTTTACTATCTTTGGGAATATGAAATTACTTTTCTTTACAATGCAGCCAAATTCGTTGAATTTTATGTGAAATGATGTATTGCTCAAACCTGCTAACTCCAGTCCACAGCGTTATTCACCGTTTTCGTGAGGTCATTCCTGAATTATCTTTGATTAAGATCTCGTTCGGTCGCGAGTTCGATCGTCGATAGCAGCGCTAATGATATTGATCGTAACTTGTAGGGATACTGGAGATAGTGCTTCATTAACTTTTCTAGCTTATAATTTATTTGCGATCGACTTGGGTTTTTTTTGCAGACAGACGCCGTCAAGTGGTTTATAGCCGGAGTGAAACTTTGAACCACCTCCCAGAGTCATAGCCCAAGCCGCTTTCTGATCACATCATCAACATTGAAGTCTAGAAAATGGCTTGGGCTATGATTCTGGGAGTTGGTACACTCATATGTTCACGAATCTGCTCGCTCTAGTAGATACTTCCTCTTAATAGAGTGTAAGATTATTGAAATTTATAAAATTTCTTCCAGTCTCTCAGCTCAGAAGACGAATTCGGTATTAGAATGGTTGCACTGATTTTAGTTTATGTACAGATTTGGGTGAAACACTTCATACGCGTACTCATTCGTAATGTGTATAGATAAAATTTAAAAAAAACTATGTTACCGATTTGGTTTCTTGGCAATGGAATGCTCTTCTAACACATAGCCATATGGCACTTGAATTATATTTCAAAAGAATTCGATGACATATGAACATATTTACCCTGTACGCGATAACTTACCTTTCATATAATTATAATGGTTCATCTTAAATGTCAAGGTATCATGCCTTGTAAAAAGATACGCATTTATAGACTTCCCGCGTAAATTTATCTATTTCGCTATTTCGAATTCTGCGCCGGAAACACAAGTCAAAACAGTGCTTTAATTGAGATGAGAACTTGAAACTATAATTCTCGCATCATTTATGTAGGAGCATGCATGGTTATTTCTAACGTATAAATTGATATACTTTAGTGAAGTGTGGTCCAAGAATTTTCTTTTAACTTTCTTGACAAATGTGCTCTCAACGTCTCACGAATCGCGCTCCAAACATTTATTGAAATGAAATTCATGGCAATTATAATAGTTTTTGAATGATGTACCGTGTGGTATAAACACACAGCACCAACCAGACGAATTTGAAAACGACATGAGAGATTTAGTGGGGTGCGTTCACGTAAAATGACTGAAATGGCAATTATCCTTGAGAAATCTTGAGTGTTAACTCGTGTTTCAGCTCGTTACCGTTGTCAAGTGTCATGTCCACAGCCTCATTGATGTCTAGGTGTGTTGATATGCGTTTTGATCGTAAAGTATTCTCGTGGAAAAGTTGTTTCTTTTTTGTAATATGAATATTTGACCGGTATTGAAGTAGTTTGAGCGAAATATCATTCACCAAGATGTCGATGAATTTGGTCTCATGTCAAAGAGAAATATCTCTCCCAAAGATACCAAAATATCTGTCCCTTACCGAACTACTTACCGATGTTTTTTGACAAGAAATACCAGCCCGTTTACAAGGTAAATGGTAAGATTATGCACTTCAAGGAGACCTCATCTAACAGTGAAGAATTTCTAACGCCTAGATCTCGTTAGCTATGGATAGCTATGGGTAAAAAAGCATTTGAGAAGGTGAAAGAACTTCTGACAGCATTTAGAGTTCCAATAGAACTGAGAAAGAGATTTGCTAAATGTTTTGTATGGAGTGTGGTGAATTACGGCAGAGAAACATGGACAGTCAAAAAGAAAGATGAAAAGTACTTAAAAAGTTTTGAAATGTGGTTGTAGAGAAAAATGCTTAAGGTGAAGTGGATGGATAGAATGAGAAATGGGGAAGTACTAATGACAATGGGAGAAGAAGGAAAACTGCTGAGGGAAATCAAAAAGAGGAAGACAGCTTGGATGGGACATATATTACGCCAAAATTGTCTTTTTTGAAGAATTATTGAAGGCAAAATAGGAGGAGAGCGAGGAAGGGGAAGAAGAAGAATGGGAATGCTCGATGATATAAAAAATGGCCGAAGTTACAGGCAAATGAAAGAAGATGCTCGGGACCGACTGCGATGAATGGCATCCAGTTGAAACCTGTCAGAAGACAGATTCCACTAAGAAGAAGAAGAAGAAGATCTCGTCCAAAAATCAACGGCGCTTAGTTTGTGTTTGTTCTCTACTATTTTTGAAAATTAATCTTATTGTCACCGCGGTAATTTTTCAGGATCGAAAAAAACCTTCCGCTCTGAAGGCTGTTAATTTTTTTACCATATCTAGGTGTTAGAAAGTCCTTATTTTGAAAATAAGCTCTCTATGGATTGAATACACGTACCATTTTCCATGTGAAAGGGCTATTATTTTTCGCCAAAAATCTCGGAAAGTAATGTGGTAAGGGGTTGAATTGTTGGTGTCATTGTTAGGGTGAGATATGTTTCTTTAAAATGAGACAAGTCGTTGATTTCTAGGTGAAATGATATTTCGCTCAAACTACCTTCAAGAAAAATATCTCACCCTTCCAAAAATACCAAAATATCAGCCCCGTACTACACTACTTTCCGAAATATTTGCTGACAAATACCAGCCATTTTACATGGAAAATGGTACGTGTTTTTTTAATTTTTTAAAACCTAGATTTCACCAAAAAAAAACATTGTATAGTTTGTATGTTTTTCAACCATTTCTGAAAATAAGATATAATGTCACCACTGTATTGTTTTCAGAATCACAAAAAATCTACCGTTGTGAAGCAGTTTTAAATGTATCGCGTGAATAATATGAGTCAAGTTAATTACTTATGTAGACATTTTTATTTAATTGCTGGGAGTTTCTGGCGCATAAAATTATATTATTGCACTATTAATAATGCAATTTTGAATGTATGCTTCCCACAGCTGCTGAAATTGAAGCGGTAAATGCCAATGTCGTCTCCATCATGACTTTGGAGCTATCTCGCTGAAACTGCCATAAGCATTTTATTCTTGGAACTTACTTTGAGTTGGCGACCCGCAACTTCACTTGATCATTTGTACAATTAAGGATAGGGCGGTCGATATGGAATGGGAATGGAGGGAGTGAAAAGAGAAAACCGGTGTGCGCGAGCCTATTTTCTGGTCTACGGTCAAGTTTCCCATCCGGCGGTCGGAGCTTTGAACTTTTAAGTCCTCAGAGCATCAAAACCGTGGTGTGGAACGTGGTTTGAGTTTTTGAGTTAAAATCTTCGCCCCTTCCGGTATTTTAACCCAAGCCCTCTGAATGGAAAGACAGTACTTCGTTCCCGGCACTAACCGAATCCAGTGAAAGTGATGAAGATTTGTCAAATTCTAGCAATCAGTTCGTGGAACGACCCCGAGTGGGCTGAATAAATCTTACATCTACATGCTTCTCTGTGCGATATCGCTAGGGCCTGTCGCAGGGGGTATTAGGACACGAGCTTTGAAGAAGAAGGGAAATTGGAGATAGAAAGGACCGAAAAAGAACTGGGAAAGGGGAGAACAATCAGTCATATTAATTTTGACGCAGCGTCCTACTTTCGCGCCATTTTTGTTTTAGTCATTCACGATTCGCGAGAAGAAGGAATTTTTGTCTGTTCGACTGGGTCTCTTTCTTATTTTGTCACTTCAGTCTCTTGTAGAGATTTAAGGAGGTTACAGCGAGAAAGGAGATAAATTTCCGAAATTTCAATGAGGAAAAAATCGTCCGCATTGACTGGGATCGAACCCGGATCCCTCGATACCCGGCCGAGTTCTTCTGATTCTTACCTTGTGGATTTTGGCACATTTGTGCATTGTAGCTGACTCTGTAAAGTTAATCCGCGGCTAGTACCGGTGCTCTTAAAATTGGACGTAAATGTACTTAGTTTTATTCTTAGAGTTTAGGGAAAATTTGTTCTGTATCTGATATAATCTACGAAAAATTACGTTTGTGAACATGAGATTACATGGTATTAAATGGGAGAAATACGGGGAACGATGACATTTTTCAGTCTAATATAAATGCCATTTTCATGGAAATCTGTTTTTAAGAAGCGATAATACTGTTTCAATTGATTAAAAAATAAGTGGATGAATCCTACCGCCTGATTTTTTTTAGTTATTTGGTAATTACTGCGAAAATTGAAGTCAAAATTTGGTAATTCCATAGAAATGGCGCTGTAGTCGGCGTCGATGTCCATAAAAATGGTCATAAAAATACGTTTGAATAATAATTTGTATAATTGGGTCTTAATTTTGACTTTCAATATCTAACACAGTCATTTAGCAAAAGCAGGAATTTTCGCAACCATTTGAGAAAAAGTCGGAATCATGTTTAGACTTTCCCCGTGACAAACACCTTTGAGGTGGCTTGCAGGGTGATATGAAGTATTTGTTTTGACTCACAGAGTCGCTGTGGAACCTCCTAAGTGTACCAAATGAAATACTATGCATAGAAATCATACTGCCAATTTTACATCCGTTGGATAGTTGGATTTAAGTTGTAAGGTAATATGTATTTAGACGAAATATTTGTTTTGACTTACCGAGTACGGCGGATCTTCCTCAAGTGTATACAATACTAACCATATGGAACATACTCCAAAATTGCATCCATTTGCCAGTCTTGGAGAAATTATACGGTGATTCTTGCTGGAAGTTGGGTACAGTGGGGTCTGGTGTCACGCAAGGGATGCTTTTAGGGCCTGTTATAACCAATGGTCTTTCAGCACGAGCTCGAATTTCACCGTCTTTTCGTGCCATTCAGACTCTCCCAGCTTCCGTTTCTCGCCGTTGATTTTGCTTCAGGCACGATTGTACTAGAGGGGGGGTTAAGTGACCGATGCGTGGCCTTAAAAATACCTTTGGCATTGACGTCATTAGCGGACGCGAGGCCGGGAGTGAGCACCAACGCTGCTCTTAATGAGTCGCTGAAGTGAGCAGACGGCGGTAGCGGATGCTTCCCGCGCGTCTCGTGCAGTCCCGAGGAACTTCTCCCTCGCAGTTTGGTGCCGTTTGGATATTCTCAAGTATCAGTCACAGTTTCGTTCTTAAATTCTTCGTTTGCGATATCGTGGTTCTGGCAGAAAGTGGAAAAGAGCTGGCTCACATCGCTGATAAAATTCTATGTATTCTTAGCAGCCAATATAATCTTCGGATGAATCGGCGTAAGACTAAAGTCCTAGTTAATGACAGAGGAGTAGATCAGGTGGCGAGGAATATGTTGGTCGGAGAATTGGTGAAACATGTGATAGAGTTTGAATATTTCATTCATTTTAGTATCCTACCATAGAAATATGCTGTTTCCTGTACAAAAGGTCCGCCTATCTATTTATAAAAGATGTTAGGTTCACATTGGACCTAAACTATATGAGGACCCCATAAGTCAAGGGGTTTAAGTAACAAAACCATTGTTTAGAGAAAACTTAAGTCCAAGTTGAAAATGTTTGGTACAACCCACTAAGTAGTTTAGAAGCATTACCCTAGATAGCAGCATCTGTCAAGAAAATCACCTGGATCCCTTTATCACCTAAAAGATTAATATTTTCACATCCCATTCCTGTACCTAACTTATTTTTTTCAAAAATGTCACTTAGACCCCTTGACTTCTGGGGTCCACATATAATGTGTTACCACCAACTCTAAAAGGTCATTAAAATGAGTTTACATTACATAAAATGAGTTTACATACAAATACTCGAGGAATGGCTCCTTACTCATGAATGTTTAGACTTTTATTTTGGGTAAAAGAAAAATAAATAAAACATTGTTTTTTCTTCAAGTTTCTAAATAAGCTTGTATCTTATTTTTGAATTTGGTGGTTATTCATTGTTTAATTCTTGAATCTGGCATATTTATCCTAAATTTGATGATTAGGTGTACATTATTATCATTCATACTTGTAATGTGTATTGTCGTTATAGTGTTTATTTTCGTGTGTATTGTACACTCATGTCATGATAGTTGCTTCCCACAGGAAGTCCTTGAAGCTACCTAAAGCTAATTGTTTTTCAAATTCAATTTTGTGTACCTTAAAAAATTAGGTAATATCTATCTATCTAACTCTCTACCTGTGGATTGGTAGGTAGGTAGGATTGAATTGAGGTAAACTATTGGCATGGATTTATGGCCAGAGTGGGCTGAGTCTAATGTAGATAAGTGGTCATAGTTTTAGTGGTTGTTATATTAAGAGATCAACAAAAAATAGCCCTGATGCAGAGATCAGCTAAGAAATTAGATGTGATGTTTCAGATGCATAACCGCAGAACGTTGGCGATTGTAGGTGATTAAATTCTATAATACCCTAAACCAGTCCCCTAGAAGAATTGTGAGTTTACATGTGAGGTCAAAATCTATTTGCATTAAAGTTAACAATATATACACGAAAAACTATCCAAAATTCGTAGATCAGCTTTAGTGTCATGGAATGTAATCAATGGTATGTAGTAGCGGGTAAAGTTACGCCCAAATGTGCATTAGGTATATAAATAATTAAGTTTTAGAGACTATATTAACATGTAAAGAAATTCTCCTGTGTTGGAAACATATAATTATTATAACTTCTATGATAAAAGGTTGGCAAAATATTATGTACCAAACACATTTATTCACATGTATACCCATTCATCTAAAAGACCTAAAAGGGATAGCTGACGTAAAGAAAAAAGTAGAAGCATAGTTAATTTATGAAATTTAAAATTTGTAGTTCAAACTTGTAATCTGTTATGTTCATATATCGATTAATTTGCTGAATTGCGTTGAAAATTGTTATTTTATGCCATTTGTAATTGCAATTTGTCATTTTTGTACATGCCGCTTTGTTTGCACGATTTGTGGAACCTTCTGGCTTAGAATGACCAAGTTTGTATATTAAATAAAGGAAGCAATTATTGTGTGTAGCTGGGTTTTGGTACAGACATGTTAAGTGCGTTTAAAATTTCGTGAGGTCTTGCAGGCATGCAAGACTTGCAGTTGGTGTTAGCTTGCTTATTGAGAAAAAGCTCTGTGTAACGCATAAAATAAATGGGCTTCCTGCAGAATGTGGCCTAATTGGAGGTTATAACGATCTTTTACTCCTACTAGAAACAAGAATCTGTAGTTGTCAGTAGTTGCACAAAGAAGTGTAATCGTAGATGGGTATTAGTGATTATCGGAATTCATATCTCCTGTAATATTCTTTTTCTACGGTGATGGTCCGAGGTTGTCCGGATGTGCGAAACTTATCGACCGGCGAGATAAAATTTGACGTTGCTGTCAGTCATCGGTTTTTCATTGCTTCAGAAAATTCCCGATTCTCGTTTGTCTCATTCTAGATGATATCTTACTCCCTGAATCACAGTCTAATGATTCCCGGAGTGGTCTTGCTCCACTGCTCGTTCGATTCTCAGATAATCGTTCAGTTTATCATGTGTGTATACTACCAAACGTTAAGATTTGCATCCTAATTTTTTACGAAAAATTCGTGGTTAAAAATACGCATCCATTTCATGACTACCGTGTATTTCTCGGCGTGTAATAGGCATATACATAGTACTCTTAAAGCAACCAAGAGATTACATGGTAGGAATACGATACAAATACACCGAAGTATCCTCGATTAAGATTTAGGAACTGTAGATACCATAGATGTAAATTTGCATTCCGTCGGCTTGTCTAATGCCATAATGTAGTGCTCAATATCCAATTGCTTGTAATTTGCGCGTGTTTGTTTTAAATATAACTGCTTCGGACTTGCGGGAAAGTTTTAGTATAAGGCTAACCAACAGCTGACAGAGATTCCAGTCTTGTTCATTCTGTACGGGTGCAGTTTACTCCCGGATCATGGTATTGTGTATGAATCCATAACTGTGATGAGTTCTCATTAGGCTCCTCTCGTTGCTATGGCTTTTATCTTCGTCCTGCTCTTTTGATTATATTTTATTTTCAATGGTGACTTTCTCACGCAAAAGATTATTTAATATTTTCAGCTCGTCTAATTAATTAATTTTCCAGGAGGCTTTATTTATTAGCGGATATTTCGTTGAAATTAAGACCTAAATTTTGAGGACTTGAATGAAAGCACGTGGCACTGTTCACGTGTAACTCGATACGGCATTGTTTTTGATCTGAAAATGATGCTAAAACATTAAAGCTCGTTCTGCTGGCACTTTAAAAGTACTACTTATAAATTGTTACCAATGAATGTTATATAGTGGTACTTCATTTCGAATCACACACACTTGCCTCTATGCAATGGTAATGTTTTTACATTTATTGCTGCTTCGTAGAGACAATTTTAACCTATTTAAACGCGAAAAAGCTGTGTATAATACTCCCTTTGAGCAAATCCATATTTCATAATCTTTGCTCGCCTTTTTGGTTGAATAAACGCATTATGATGCCCTGTAGTCATGCTGTAACTCTTGTAAAACTTGATGGATTTGTCTTAATTTTATCACTCTTCAATTTTATGGTAGTATTCCCTTCCCATAATCAGTTTTTTGTTAGAAAATGGTCTTATATTTAATAATAAAATTCTATTGCCAATGTCTCACCCATTCTCGCTTTTAACACCAGTTAATTAATTTTACGTTCCATTAGAGAAA
The DNA here is from genome assembly GCA_963169105.1 of Ceriagrion tenellum. Taxonomy (NCBI): domain Eukaryota; kingdom Metazoa; phylum Arthropoda; class Insecta; order Odonata; family Coenagrionidae; genus Ceriagrion; species Ceriagrion tenellum. The sequence continues at coordinate 57,373,309 of OY720644.1, forward strand.
AGAATAAAACGGTAAGGTAGACTTTTGTTGTTCGCTTCGCAATAAGGTCACGTTTTTGCACGCAAGTTTTTATAGTAATAATTAAATTACGTTATGTTCTTTCTGCGGTGGAATATTAAAGTACAACATTTTTTTCCCAGATGTGGAGTAATTAAACGCCAAAATATAATTTAATCAAATAATTACAAAGCTAATGTTATTAGATGCCTTCTTTAAAGGCTAATTTTTATTCGTCTGCAATATAAATTATTCCAGGGACGTAAGGAAAGCAAAGTGGTTGACAGTAAAATAAGTCGAAATGTTGTGAAGTATTGGATTGTTCAGTACTGTGAATCTTCGGTGGTATTGTTGCGGCCATTGTCTGTCAGGCTGGTAAAAATAACAAGGAATGGAGACAAGTATGCGCAACGATATACCTCATCAGATTATAATACCTAATAATGTGCTAAAATGCCAATTTCTTACTGTCGCGCTTCTGTCACGGAGTGTTATATTTAGTCAATTTGTCACGATTTTGATTTATTGCACTGACTCTAAATAAACCATGGTTTACTCCGTGATGAAAGCGAGCGACTCATCGATTTTCGTGGCCATCTTTGGTTCCCGTTTTGTTAACCTGAAAATTTTCCTAGTTAGTCAATTCAAATTCGATATTCTACCTTTGGGAAGTATTTACCCAGATGATATCACTTCTCTTGGATTGGCTTCGATAGGAAACACTCTTTTTCCATTTTAACGAGGCTAATTGGCGAAGTCCTCAATTAAAGATTACTGCCGCGCTTCTCCGACTGTGCGTCAGGTGAAGAGTGTAAAATCGAACCTGCGAAAGACGACCAATGATGCCCGATTAAGACTGGAGCTTTGATGTGTGAAATTAGTATTCTGGCGAAGGGGCTGAAAGAGGGTTGGCACCAATGAGGAAGAATGCCAGCGAAGCGTGAATGAGCGAGAAATTGGCATTTTAGCTAATTAACAAGGATTTGAATCTGCTGAATATTTATTGATGTATTTTTTAAATGTTTATTTCAGCAATTATACTTAAGTTTATCGTATATATTATTACAGAAAGGTCTTTTTCTGTCATTCCGTATATGCTCAGTTAATACTGCACCTACAGTGATAAATGAGGTATCATTTTAAACGTTGAATCACCGACTTCTGACGAAAAATACAATCTCAATCTCAGATTTCACTATTTACCCATTAATTTGACTTAAAAGTTTCGATTTTTCCATGTCGATTTAATCTCTCGAGGTATATCGACTCCACACATTTTTTTATTCTAAACTTCAAAAAAAGGTTCAAAATGAAAATAGTACGAAATGCACATAGTGATTGTACATGGGTGAATGGTCATCTGGTAAGTCAATGCAATTAAAACTTTTTGATTTCATATTTGTATGATATATTCGCATACAAAAATAGTTTGTAAACATTTATGAACATAACTTGCTCATGCATACATCCCGTTCAATGTTATAGAACTATACAATGGAAAGAGGCACAACTTCACGAGGCAGGCCTCGAGGCAGACCAAGAGGACGGGGCAGACCTCTTGAACCTGTCACTGAACACAGACGAAGGGTTGGCGATAATCAACTAATATGTTGGCTATGGTTACGTGCTTAAAAGACTGTAGGAGGCGCCATCTATTAACACACACGTTTAGTCAGATTATTTACATTTTACGTGCAATCAGTGTGACCGTTTATGTTTACGTTATGTATCTTTAACACAAACATATATAACATATAATTTCCCATGGGAAGAAACAGATAGAAGAACAGGAAGAAAGAAGGAAGAAGCTGCATACTGTGCGAAATATTCGCACGGGTCAGCTAGTTTCTTATTATTTTTAACAGCTTGACGAACAATTGCTGCGACAAAACCACCGATAACTCACAGTAGCGAACGATGCGATGCTATAAAACTTTACTACTTATTGAACCCAGTCGATCAATTTGCCCTTGTTATGTATTTGGTATTAGTTATTTACATACAATTAAAATTAGCCTTTAAAATAGAGTGCTTGTTGGGGAAGATGTGATGATGAAGAAAATATGCGTTATAATCATTAAATTAAACGATATTTTGGTGCTTATTTACTCCAATCAGGGGAAAAAAGTTGGAGTTCTGTAAAATGTCGGTCATTGGAGGGAAGTGTAGTTTTACTCGTACAGAGAACCAGAGCGAAGTAGCATCTGTATTTGACTTATACATCCGACGACCTTCCTATTATACGCTTAAAAAACCTGGTGTATTTAATTGTCCCGCATATGTTTTGTATGTGTGTTTTAAATATACATATACGTGGTAAATATTTTCCTGTGATGCATAAATCCAAATGTGGGTCTGCTGTGGCTTTTCTCACAATTCTTAGGTCAGCCAGTAATCTTTTTATTTCTACATAGGAAATATTACCGTTCCTGAATATTTTCTTCAATCATTCCTTCTGATTTTGGGAAACTCGGGATGCTGAAATGAATTCGTATAAAGTAGTGCCGCCATTGGCTATGAGGCGCAATGGCGAGCAGCAGCGAACTAATCTTTGAGTTGATAACTGCTGAAAATGATGATATATTCATTAATTGCGCTTTTTGAATAAGCTGTGATTTGATATTTGAGTGACCTTGACGTTGAAGTGATCACTCTGGAATGAACTTTGTGATTTCGGTTGGTCTTATCTGTTGAAAGTCGAGATAATTTTGCTCGGATGTTTTACGAGTGCGACTTTTTTATTGCTCATGGAGTTATGATCACTGCGTCGACTCCGTAGGTTTAATATTTTATGCATCGTGTACTAACCCTGGTCATGGGTATAACGTCTTCTTAGGATCGTGTAAGTGGAAGTTGCACTAATCTGAAAGTTGAGAGATACTTGAAGCAGTTCAAATCCGCGGAAAACTCAATATTATCAAAGTTTTTCACGGCAAAAGAGTAACGTACGAATCGCGTAAATGATACACGACCCTTGGGCACAACCTGTAAACACTGCTTTCTCGGTTGCCAGTGTGGCGATTCCATCTGTCTTCTTGGATTTTAAAATTCTTTATCCCATTGGTAATTTTAATGTAAAGTAGTTTTGTATATTGTATTGTAGTTGTGCGTATAGTTTATATTGTACAGTGGTAGTATATTGTATTGAAGTAGTATATTGTATTGTAGGTAGTGCGAGCGAGATAATTCCCTAATCACAATAGAGACCATATTCGAATTGTACCATTTAATTTCACCAGCTGTGAGACACATGAATTAAATATTGCATTATTAATGGTGCAATAATATATTTTTACATGACAGAAAGTGTAAGTAATCAAATGAAAATATCCAAATAAACCTTTAACTTGACTCATTTTTTTCACGCGGTACGTTTGAAACTGCGTCAAAATGGAAGGTTTATTGTGATTCCGAAGAATTTACTTCGGTGACAATATGATTAATTTTCAAAAATAGTCGAGAAAACACACCAACTACGCACTTTTGATTTTTTGACGTGATCTTAGTGTAGGAAATGCCTCATTTATTAAATAAGGTCTCTCTGGAGTGCATACACGTACCAATTCCCATGTAAAAGAGAAGGTATTTTTTGGCAAATATCTCGGAAAGTAATGTGGTAAGGGGTTGGATTTTTGGTGTCAATGGAAGGGTGAGATATTTTTCATTAATATGAGACCAAATTCATTGATTTCTAGGTGAAATGATATTACGCTCAAACTACCTTAAACTGTACCTTTCATTTACAAATATTTCAGGAGTAATATTTAGCCTTGAAATAGTCATTGATGGCCTTAAAAGTGTACGAGAAAGACACTGATATATTAGCAGTGAAGATCAAGACGAATAGCTTTTCCTCCGTGATTTTCTTATGCAGTCAATCCCCTCTTAACGACCACTCCTATCAAGCGAAGACTCAAGCGAAGACTCTCATTTTTCAGCGGAACCGTCGGTAGTCGCTTAATTCAGGTTTCATTGTATGTGCACGTCAAGTTAATATGCATTGAAATTGCCCAGGAGCAACTGAATTTTGAGGAAATATACGCAATCTGTATAGGTTAAAAAAAACCATCGCTTTAAGAATTTTTCCAGTTTTTTCAGATCAGTCGCCCGTTCATTGGCATAATACCCCTAGAACCGGAAGTCCTGTCGAACGACCATTTTTCAGCGGTATTGTCGGTGGTCGCATGGTACAGGTTTCACTGTAGTCAAATTTCGTACCACATACTTGTTAATGGACTCTTACCTAAAGGTCCTGGTGCTATATTTCGGTTAGATTAGTGGAAGCTTAACATCGCGTAAGTTAATAATTTTGCACAGTTATTTTCTTTAAAACTATAGTAGCTGTGTACTCACCAGTATCCTCGACACTTTTCATTGATATTAAACAATTGATGCTTATTAACTGTAAGAAATAGGCCTCATTATTTCTTACATAAACATTTGAAGGCTTAAGGTAGTTTGAGCGAGATCGTTCCCTAGTCATATTGGAGGCCATATTCGAGTTAACCGATATCATTTTAACAGTCGCAGAAAGCATGAATTTAATATTACATAATTAATTTTGCAATAAAATACTTTTATGTGACTGAAATTCAAACTAATTAAGTATAAATATCTGCATTAGTCTTTAATGTGACTCATTTTTTTCACGCGGTGCGTTTAAAACTCCCTCACAACGGTAGGTTTTTTGCGATCCTGAATAAATAACTGCGGTGAAAATGTGATTTATTTTAAAAAATTGTCGAGAAAACACGAGAACTAAACGCTGTTAATTGTTTTACGAGATCTAGGTGCTAGAAATTCCTCATGTTTTAAATAAAATGTCTCAGGAGTGTATGCACGTATCATTTCCCATGTAAAAGGGCTGGTATTTTTCGTCAAAAATCTCGGAAAGTACATCGGTAAGGGAAATATATTTTGGCATCTTTCGAAAAGTGAGATATTTTTATGTAAATTGAGACTAAATTCTGCGATTTCTTAGCGAAATGATTTTTCGCTCCAACTGCCTTAAATGTATGATAGATGTATATAATATTGAAATTTGATGTCTAGAAAATACGCTCCAGCAGTGTAACTGTAGCACTCCTTGGCTTCTTTCTATCGGGGATACCAAAGAAGGAACGAGAATTGTCTTCCGATATCTGTTGTATTGATTATTTTGATTCTCCAGTCTGCCTCTTCGCTATTAAGTAGGTATTGCGGCATTTTATCGAGCTCTTTTTTATTGGTTGTTGAAGCCGAGGAGTGGCTTTAGTGTACGAGTTTTAAAATGCGATTTTTTTCGGCGAGCCTGCTCGGTTCATGATGAGAGCAAAAATTACAGAGAAAAGCCGCGCGCTTTGTTAAAAAATGTACGAGCGAATAGAAAGTGTCACTGCTAATGGAAGAAATGGGCTCGGAGCCTTTTTAAGTCTCGAAGTTAACACGAAAGGCGGAGGATATTAACAAAAAAATGTTCGCGCGTTATAAGGGAGCACACGTAGGAGAATATTTTACCCCCTTCATACATCTTTTGGGGGGAATAAAACATGCAGAGATGTAAAGTGTCCAAAACATTGGTTAAATTTCTTCTTCCCTCATGCTGTTAATGACAATGGTAGCTTTTTATTCGCTCTTTTGCGTTTCTGTTTTTTTGTTAATGTCTTTTTCACGTGAGGGAAATGTTTAAGGAAAACCTGCCATACTATTTATTTGTGGAGCTTAACGTTCGTCCAACAAAATAATTACAGGACAAACAAATAATACAAAACACAGTGAAATCAAATAAATTTTACAGCAAAGTCGAAAAACATTAGGAAAAAATAACATTTATCAATTTGCAAAAGAACCTTCTTTGTTGACATAAACAAATTTTTTCACAGTAGTTGTTAAAAGTTCGGCACATTCTGTCCAGAGGTGAGTTTTCACAGTAGTTTGATTTTACCATGCTCAACTTGAATTTTCTTTTTAACCGAACACTATTGCCAGGCAATACAAAATGAATTTTGCTAATTAATTTTGTATTGCCTGTATCTTATTATATATGTTATTTTCTCCAGTATTAAGTAAATTATATTAGTAAAATAGATGAGATACGGTTCCTCTTTTTTGCAGACAGCGAAAATCAAACAGTTTTACCAAAGTTTCGTAACTAACATTATTATCATACATCGGGTAAATATTATTTTGAGTATAGTAAAGTCAAGTTAAAAACCTTTTTTGTACCCTCTCCAGTATTTGAACATATTTCTTACATTAATTATTCTAACTATGGGAGCTTTCCATTCCCTCTAGTATTCTGCTCACGTAGCAACACAGCATTGCTGTTGCTTTCCATTCGTTTCAGACCCTGCGCATTCGGCAGCGCACTTCAGAACAGATCGGTGGCGGCGTTGATGTGCGCTAAGCAACACAAGAACCTCGAGACTCGCATCCGCGTTTGTTATTTTTCATTGATTCTCGGTAAGGGAGTCAGACATCAACATCTACTTACTACCCTACGATCCGCCGCATGAGTTTGTGGTAGGGTGTGTTAGGACACCAGCCGTGTAAAGATGTAAGGTTTTGGGAGGTTAAATTTTGACGTGTATTATGGGAGTGTATTTAGTGGAGCTCAGTTTTTATTGTGGTCGTTTATTGAGCGTGGAAAATATGAGTTTTTGTAATTAATAGTTCTGCAATGTATCTCTCTTATTTTATCGCTTCTGTCAGACCTAGAGATGTAGTGAGTCGTCTTGATAATATTCTCTGTGTTGTTCTGAAGCACACCATGGTGCGCTTCTGAGTTCTAAATTTCTCAAGAAAGCCAAGCCTAGTGTGTAGCCTCCGAGTCTCTAGGGGCTCCCACTTAGTGTTATTCCTGCCAAAAAGCCTTGACACAACTTTAGCCGTACTTACTTCCTATACGAAGGAAAATTGAACAGAGAATAGTGTGTTTGACATAGCGTTTTAAGAGAGCTATTTATAACTCAGAAATTTAAATTAACCTTAATCCCTCTAAAATCTGAGTAAAAATGGGTAATGGTAAGATTTTCTTTTTTTGTGGCGAAAAGACTATGTTTTTAAACACTTATTATGAACGAATTCGAAGACTATTTTTTTTTTAATCGACCGTATTTGTTCTGCACCTACAGATTGCTACCTACCGGCAGGTTACCAAACGTTTCACCAGCGCAAATCAACACTCCATGCCGTTCCTGTATTCTTAAATGCGCTAACATCTATCCGTTGAGTAGAGAGCTTCCGTAATCGAAAGAGAAGATGGGCACTAGTTCCTTAAATACAAACTATTTTCGTCCCATCCCTCATTGATCATTTTTTCCTATTTCCTCCTACACATGTAATTCAATGATTACGTGAATTACAGTATATGTATGTCATTAGAATAAAGAATTAACGTATTTATTACTTAAGCGTCTTTCCCGCATTCTCCTTTCTCGCATTGAGCTCAAAAGTAATATTGCACATTCATCAATGACCTGGTTGTTGAAACATCGTCCAAGTGGGTCTTGAACCCACCACCTCAAGGTTAGCAGACGATGATTTAACCCAATCGTCACTGTTGGCTGATTGCATTGTGAATTCCGTCCTCATTGTAATAATAATAACTTTATTTAGAAACTTGGATCTCATATCCCCTAGGTTCAAGTAGGGAATAGGAAAAAATATGTATAAAGACTGATAACATTGCTTTGTGAATTCCATGATTTAGGTCCTTAAGGGCACTTTTTAATTAATAAGAACAAGAAAGCATAAATAACAAAGATATGTAGAACTGGATAAACTGAACATTGCCCTTCTCTAAAATAACATTAAATATCAACCAAACATTTTAACCCTCTATGGACGGAGTTATGAAACAGCAGCATGAAAAAAATACAGCTACTTTTTTAGTTTTTAAAAGTAATATTTAAGCATTTGGAAAAAATTGCAATTTATTTGTTGATACATGTAACTATATCAGAGTTTGAAAATAATGCGCATCAGTTTACATATTATGCTACTATCATGAACTGCATAAGGACGCATAAGATATTATCAATCAATCATTTGGTGCCGTGTAGCGATTTAGCTCTTGTGTAGCATCAAGTAATGTGAAAAACGGGCTTCATTATCTGAAATTTGACCATCTTTTCCGTACCTTCTCCACGGCTGGCGTCCGAGTACCCCTTGCCACACGCTCTGTCAACGACTCGCGCTTATTTTGTCGATGTAGGCGAGATGATCTCCGTGTACCGCCTGTGTTAACGCACTCAAACTCGCCCTATGAGCCTCCGTGAGGAAGAGGAAACCTTCGTCCGTTCTTTCCGTTCCGTAGAATATCATTTCGGAGCCTGCCTTCCCTTTTTGGGTGGTGCGGCTAATATCTCAAGCATTTTTGACATCCTGGGCGCGTGCTCAAGATGAAGTTTCGTGTCGAGGTGGGGTCCGACCCGTTGTCTGCATGTGGAGCGCGGGAAACGGTGCAGTGCGGACGGCCGGGCGTCATGTTGGGCTGGCTCCATTGGAGGGAATGGAAGGTAGTGGATTTTTGAAAGTCTTTGCTAGCTGTTCCAGGGAATTTGTTCTTAATATCTGCTGTTTATCTGTTGTCTGGACGTTCGACATATGTTGCTTGAGCCAAACTAGTACGGTAGAAACGATCGTAGGCATAAGATTAAGGAATAGTCTGCAGCCCTAATAGATTAAAAATGTCGTTTTTTCCACGAACAATAGGGGCCCATAATAGTTGTGATATCTCATACATACATACATTCATACATACATACTCATCACGCCGTTCCCTTCCGGGGTAGGCGCAGTCAAAATGTTTCTCTCATTAATACATAATTGTGCACCTAACTCTGCTTCAATAATTTCCTCCATACTGACCTATCCTTGCAAACCTCTTTTGCCTCATTTACCCCCATGCACTGTTTCATACATGCCCTCCTGTTTTTAAAACTCCTAAGATTCCTCCTCCTAAGAATTTCCTCAACCACACTAAACCACAACTATCTCGGCCTACCTCTACCTCACACGCCATTCATTCTACTCTCATATATCTGTTTCGTCTTTCGACTCTCATCCATTCTCTCAACATGGCCAAACCAACGAAGCACACTCCTTTCATACACGTCCATTACTGGAGCATTTAACCCACATTCATTCATGACCCACTCATTCCTGACCCTATCCATCCTACTTCTGCCGCAAATACTCCTCTGATAATTCATACCCACGGCAATATCTCAGTTCTAGGATACTGAAATAATATCCTCAGTATGTCCCTGAAACTCGAGTGATCTGAAATTTTCCAGTGATCACACCCTAGCCTGTATCCTCTGAGTCTTCAACGACTGCCAACCTAGGGCTTCTATGCAGCTGCTGCAATCTATTCAGTTTTGGTAGTTTTGAACGAAGCGTTCGGCTTTTCCTTGTGTGTTTTTCGTGTCACGCATTGATCCTTCTATACTGTGAGGCCAATGTTTGCGGATGATTCTAGGTGTGGTCTGACAAATGTGAGATTTTTCTTCTGAGGTTCATCCTATTTTTTGATTGATGTGATATTGTTAAGTCGCTTGATAAAGAGAACTTTGTTTGGCGTACTCTGTGGGAACACTACATTATGGAAGAAGATGGCAGTAGATTTTGTCTAGTACCTCAAAATTATCAAAACTTCTGCTTGAGACTTTAGGGGCGCTTTAGTGCAGATAATTCCAACGTTTCCGGGTTTCGCTGCGTTGTGTTATCTTGTTGATGACGTTCCTACTAGATAACTTTATCGACAAGATAATGCAACGCATCGAAACTCGGAAACAAGGGAGTTTCCTGCACCATTTAAATTCATCCCGCGCAGTTTCTTGCTGTGCCAGTGCAGTTTAATTAATCGTGTTGTTTGGAATTTTTGTGGAAGTCTGAGGCGTATTTTCTCTAATGATGTAGTCACTAAAATGTGGCTTAGTTTTGTTTTTAATTCCTCGGTCATATTTAAAGTGTTTATCTCCTGGCCCACCTGTGTGAGGACTGAGTACTCTTTGTGGTGTGGGTGGGTGAAAGGATTGTAAGAGTGAGCTGGGTAATGAAGGACACAAATGAGGAAGTGTTTGATACGGTGGTGGAGGAATAGAATAGAAACAACTTTATTGTTCTGGGGACAAAGTCCTTTGGAACATTAATTAAAAATACATGCCACCATGGGGCAAATAATACAAAAATTTATGCAAAATTGTGGTGTCTAAATCAGCAAGAGGGCAAAGGCCATTAAAACAATTGCCACGTTTACGACACCGAAACGTAATTATTGATAAGTCAGGACACTGAAGGATACAAACATCATAAAATTAAAATAATCGTTATAACAATTTACCAATATTATTCAATGATGGATTCCCTCGTCGGAGAAGTTTTCTTCTACCTTTCAAACGCTAGACAAGAGTATCTTGAATAAAATAAATTGGAATTGATAGATTAATTGATAGATGGCGCATTTATTGTAATATTTTTATTCTGCGCTTATTTAACTTCGCCGTAACATCTATAGGTCTCGTGGTACTCTGAATGGTCTTCTGAGATGTGAGTGTGGTGAATATTGTAAACGCCTACTCGGTCTTAACCTCTTAGCACATGAAGCTTTAAACGTTTCTACATATACCAATTGAATTCTTATTCTTTTCTTCAATACCCAGCGTTGAGCAATTTCATTTTCAAATTTGAACTATTTATTATTTAAGTGCTTGTTAGGCATTATATGGAAAACTGGACAACTTTTTTTCCGATTTATTTTTCTTATTCTTTCGTCCATCACGCGGAAATGTTATCGAGAAACTTAGAGAAGATGTGGGCTTTTGCTGTGAAAGAGTATTGTTGGATCCTTCTCTGATGAGTATACCTTTAGACTGAGGAGTCTTCAGACAGTATGTATTTTACTATTTTATATGACTTACATGCCATTATATTCATATCGTGGATACTTATCGAAAAACATATCCTCTATCTGATATGGACAACAAACTGTTACTTTTTTGTGCTATTTTTCTTACAAATTGATTAGTGTTATAGAAAAAGCATATTATTCAATGGGAGAAACACGAGGAAAAATATTATTTTTGTACATAAAATACAGGCTATTTTCTTATAAAACTATTTTTAAGAAGCGAAAACTCGGGAAATTGATTAACTATAAAATAGATACGTCTCACCGCCTTATTTTTTGAGTATTTGCTAATTCTGGCGAAAATTGAAGTAAAAAAATGTGGTAATTCCATAAAAATGGCGCTGCAGTCGTCGTCTGTGACAATAAGTCTTCATTAAAATATATTCGTGGAATATTGGCATTTTTGTGCCTAAATTGTTGTGTTCAATAGCTAACGTATTCCATTAGCTAAAACCGGATTATTAAAAGCATTTGAAAGTAGTTGAATGCTATTGTCTATACTAGTATCTGTTTTGACCCATATTGTCGCGGTGGGATAGTGCTTAAAATGGCGGTGGTAATGCTCTTGTAGACGCCGCAGAATAATCCAATGAACACTCCTTTGCTTGAACGGACGGTCATATATCACACTCTCTCCTTTAGGTTCTTAATGGAATTGATTGTCAAGGCTTTGACCCTTAAATTTGGAATTTTTTTTTTGGATTTTTTGTGATTCTTTCCATCTGTAACTCGGAGGTTATTACCAAGGGACTTCGAACACTTTTTCACGCAGTATAATTAATCGCCACGTCTACTGAATACTGATATTTTATCGAGGCTGCTATGGCGAGGTTGTTCCGTAATAATTAATCAAGAGAAGATTTTCGCTTGGGGGTATTTTTACGATTATTTTCACAAATATCTGGGGGGGAAATGTCCAATAGTTAATTCTAATTATTTATTTGAAATTGTTAATTTTATTCATACTTCTTGTACAATATACTAATAAAATATCTGGTGTTTGAGTTAATGATTGAAATATAGCAGATGTACTTGCTACCGTTTTTCCGATGAGTATTCTTACACTTTATAGGTTGATTATTGAATTTACTAGCTACAAAAAATACCTTTTTATGGACATAAAAGAAGCTGCCTAAAATTGGAAGATACATCCCTGTTTTCCTTATGTGGTAAATAATTGGACCCAGGATTCGTAGAAATCCCAACTGAATGCGATATTTCGAAAATGGAAACTTTAGTATGAGTGATTTAAAAAAAAAAAATTTCTTGCCCTGGAGTATAATGTGCCTAAAAAGAGATGTTATAATGCGGGAAAAAATACTGTAAATTAATATGTTTTGTTACTAATGCGTAACCCCTTAATCTCATTTGCATTCTTGTGATATTTATTTCATGGTGAGGAAGAGGACTTGTCCTCAGAGGGGCTGTTAAACTTATTATAATTTTCAGGGAATAATGGACTCATCTCTTTGAATGACTTTCATATACTGAGTTTTTGATAGTTGAGAGGGACTTCCACTCCACTTCCCAACACTGTGTTTAACGTGACACATTCACGGGACTCCCTTTAGTCTGGCTCCTACTCTTCGACCCATCTGGCACAGGTGGCCCTACCGGGAGCAATCGTATTTGCCCCCGCCAGTCCAGCACTAGGGGTCATTGGATCGTGCAAGCCCTTCCTCCACATCAAGGTTGTAGTCCAAGCTGGACGGAAAGGAAGACGAACGAGGAAGTGCTTAGTATGGTGGGCGATGAAAGGAAACTTGTGAATGAAATAAGGGATAGGCAGGGTAGGTGGCTGGAGGATCTGATAAGGTGCGATGGGTTGCTCTAGAGTGTGATAGAGGGAAGGATGTTGGCCAGGCGGGGAAGGAGAAGAAAGAGAACAGGTTTTATTGATGGGATGAAGAAGGGTAGTCTCTATGCAGATGCGAAAAAAGAAACACTAAAGGTAGATGGGCCCTGAAAGTGTAGAAAACTGGGAGGAGACTCCTTGACTTTCAAAGCCTATCTTATACCGGTAGAATAAATTGAAAACTGATTTAACTTTTTACCGATTTCCCCGCATTTTCTATGCTGTACAAATCGCTTCAACGTGCCTTCGTCATCGTGAATCAAGTTCTAGGGGTATATTAGGTTGGGGCAAGTACGGAAGTACAAAAATGTGTTTAGGAAAAGCTATAACATCGTCTTAGTAATTGAGTGTTATTTGCATCTTTTTCTCAACTCTCTTGTTCCATATTTTGCGAAAAGCCAGAAACCGGTAGAATACTAAATGGACGTTTAGTATTCCTACCCATAAGTGGTTTTAAACATTGCGTGATGAACCCGAGTTCGTATGGAATCCTTGGAGATGCTTTGCTGGTTGCCAGGGGAAACATTCTGGTCACCCGAAGGAGGGCTTTAATAGTGAGGTTGTTTGTCGACCAATTAATTAAAATCGATTCACTGCTCTTCGTGCAAATTTTGCGTTGAATAATGGCAAAACGTTCTTGGAGACGCGGCGTAATTGCCACTTTCGCCATTCCCGTCTCGGCGCTGCGTTGGTGATGGGATAACTTTGTTTGGAGTGACAGTCTGTTCGTCGGTTGTTGAATTTCGTTTCCACCTTGTGTTGCTTTAAGGATGCTGAGGGTTCGTCACACCATTTTGCTCGATGCTTGCTCTGGGTCATTCCATTGCAAATGATCTGACGATATTTGCATGACCATTAAATATTATCCATTTTTTTGCTCACATATACCCACTTTTATTGGTAGTTAAGTGCGTTGATTTTCAAACTTTTATGTGTGACTGTTCGTCGGTTGTTGAATTTCGTTTCCACCTTGTGTTGCGTTAAGACTAGGATGCTGAGGGTCCGTCAGACCATTTTGCTCGATGCTCACTCTGGGTCGTTCCATTTAAAATGACACGACGATGCTTGCATGGCAATTAAAAATTACCCCATTTTTTGCATACATATACCCTCTTGTATTGGTAGTTTAATGCGTTGATTTTAAAACTGTCATCCGTCCTCGTTTTCTCAAGGCAGCCATTTTTTTAAGATGGCGTATGCAGATTTTTGATAATTTTGTTGTTCATTCTATTTGTAATATCTCAAGAGCAAAAGGAGATATTCTGACAACCTACTATTTTGAACATAATAGTTATTATTTCCTTTAGCTTTTAATTTTCCTTTTACATTTATTCTTTGTTGCAATAGAACTTGAAATCAACGTCAAAAATCATTTTCCTTAAAACAAAAAATTCGACTCGCGAAAACTGTACGAAGAAAGAAAGTGTTTGGCGTGGGAATTTTGTTCGTAAAGTTATGGAGTAGGAGAAATATTCTTCGTTATGACTATATGTGTGGAACTAGCCCTTTATTTTCTAGAGGCCAACAAAAATACTTTCGGGCTCAAAATCAATCATACATAGACTTCATTTTCTTCGCTGGGGCAGTTATAATAATTATATATAGGTTATGGAATGCATATAAAGCTATTTAAAATTACTTCATTGAGTAAAAAGAAGCTACTCGAAAGAGAAAAATGGTAGTTATGAACTACCTCGGCGCTCTGAACAACTATTTTTGGTCTTAATTTTCTCCGATATGGGAGCTGTTAAACGTCTGTAGTTTACCGACAGAAAGATGTGCAGAAGTGCAGCATGTAGCAAAAACTTGACGTTGGAGCTTCAACTCTCTGGGGATATATGGAAATTTTAAATAAACGGGAAATCGATTCAAATTATGTGTTGTCTCCATGGTTCTGATTGTCCCTTTAACAATTGAGTACCTCTGGTGAAAAATTATTCCAGTGTTAACATTTGTTCTCGTGAATTTTCGCTCGTCAAGTGATCATCAGGTTTACTGTTCGCCCTATCATATAATATTAGGGAAAAACCATATACCGTATTTATTGCGAAAGTAAGTGGCTAGTCTTAGCCGACTATCTATGATATCCCTTATCGATTTTTAAAATTTTGTTCTACCTTGAAATGGTCATGTACTCTACAACTATCGTTGAATATTGCGCGCATTACTTTTAAATGTGGGCACTCTTGATACTCGTTGATGAAATGCTTATTAAGATATCTGCACTTTTGATCTCAAATGAACGGCGGTGTCATAAAAATACGATAGAACGGATTTTTGTTAAGACTAGTACAATCAGGAAGGGAAAGAAAGAGACAGGTTTTTATTCGTGATTTCAAACTTCGATAATGGAGCCTGTTCAGTTAGCTTTCAAATTGTTTTAAACTCTCATACAATGAGGGAACATTGATATAAAACGATTTTAATACTTTACAGATTTCTTTTGAACCTGAGTACCCAGATGCGAATGGAGGCCTGCGAATCGTACAATTTCCTTACGCGTTAAATGTTTAACAAACGCAAATTTATGTGTACTACACAGTACCTATTGCTTTCTTTAATTACTTCTCTATCTAGTTGGACGTTTGGGTCTGTAGTACTTATTGCGGATTATCATTTTGAGTCTATGAAATAGTCGACTAAGCTTTCGAGCGTATGTTGACTTAGTGATGGAAGCGGTATAGTCCAGGTGTGGTGGAAGATGGCTGCGATTTTACGAGTATGTTAGCGCGTGCACGTTCGACGGGGTTGCCTGTCCCTAGACAGCACCGAACATGGTTGGTCCCTGTACAACACGATACCCTAGGGGATCCACGACAAGATCTCCCTTTCGCGTGGAGCAAGGGGCATATAGCTAACGAACACTACCCGGGGATGTTTCAGAATCCTTTCCTTGTACGCGATGTAACTTCGACGGGTTACTGCTTTGCGCTTTACCGTTGACGTTGGCTGGAAGGATATAGATGATTACCCCCTTTTGTGATCTCCAAAAACAAAAGAAAAGCTCCATGGAAACTAACATCATATACGAGAATTGTTCTTTATTTTACTATTTTTTCGAAAGTTATGTGATGAGGCTTGGTTGATTTGGCAAAATCTTGTTTTACGACGATTTGTTACTCATCAAATCATTTTATTCTGTTCCAATTTGTTTCGTTGCTGAAGTTTTTCCTGTAAGGTTTAAAGTTACTCGCTTGATACGCCATGAAAATGGATTTTTGTAAAGGAAATGGTTGTTTCGCATTTCTCCGACCACACCTCATTGTATTCACTATTTTGACCTTTTGAAGTTTACTGTTTTAGTAAAAAAGTAATTATATTGTTTTTTTACCTTCTGCTGATTTTTAAGATTTAAGCTTCAAGATTTAAATGTTGAGTAATAGTTGATTACAATTTTGATTACTATCTTTCCAGCGTACGCTTCCCTTTTGGAGCAGAATGTGACTTGAAGTAGAAAAAATTGTGGTCCCTCAATGTAGTTTCTTACTTTATGACATAGCAAAAAGAGGCGAGCAAATAAAGGCACTGTCAAATGGATGGATCGGAACACGTGTTTTTCCACAGAAATGGCGAAACACCATGCAAATGCGCAAAAACACTCCTCGCTTATCATTTCTCTTCTCTCCCTTTAACTTCTCCAAATTCCTAATCCCCTTCATTCCCTGGCCTGGTTTCCTACCCTTGTCTATTCCATTGCCCAGGCTTATTGAATATTACCCGTATTTTCCATATACTTTACTTAAATGTTCCGGCATTTTCATAAAAAGATGTTCGTTGTCCTCTGTATCTCGCTGATGGGCATTCATCAAGCGTTTCCAACGAATTCGATAACTATACACTAAACCATTATACATATGGATTGTTGATTCGTCGCCAAAAACTGTTGTCTAGAATTCTGAGAACAACCAACTTTGTGGATTTTGGCGCCGCCTAGTGATGACAGACGGCAGTTCAAATGGAAATACAGTCGACAGATCGTAAATAATCACGTCTTACCGGTTTTACTTACCAGTAATCATAATGCAGTGGATAAAAATGTAGTACCATACGCGGGATGTAATTACACACTTGTTGAATATCGTCCGGTCTCCTCTTTTGGGTCCTCGTAGATGCATACCCTGTTTTGCAGCCTGGTACGAAGCAAGTTCAGTTTAAACAAGGCATTCTAAATTCTTTAATGAAGCTGAACGGGCCTAATGCATTCAAATTAGAATCAGAGTCTGGCAACCGTCGGCGTCTGCTCACGATGGACGTTTCATGTGCATTTTCACTCACTTCAAGTTGTAGATATTTTCTCTATGGCATTTACAAAGTAACTGTTAGGTCTAAAAAATAGTCGGCTATTTTTCACAGCATGAAGTAGTTCATATCTCCTCGATCGTTATTGAATATACACCAGTCTCACGTTAACAACAATGACGACGGCCATTTACGAGTCGAATGAGGAGGCTTTTTTCTAAGTAGCGCCAAGGACTGGGTGAACTAAATGTGGAAATGTAGGCAACACGTGTCCTAGGCAACCATACCATACATATGAATCTACATGCACTAAACATTCGGCCGTGGCTTTTGTTTAGGCATTGAATGCTACCTACTGGTCGGTTACGTGACGTTTCGCTAACATCTGTCATTCCATTCTACGTCGTTCGTTAGCCCTGAAGTGAGTTGATGTGTTCTGATGAGCGCTAACTTCAGTGATATGAATGGAAATCAAACTAAATCGTCAGTTCATGTCAAAGTACCTAATGGAATATCATGCGTATTTTATCCAATACTGAACTTGTGTTGGAGTCCATAAGTATTGGAATTGACTCAAAAATATCCGAATTAGACGTGGCGATCATGTTGATCATTATTTCCTTGTTACCAATTGTCCTTAAAAAAGCATTTTCTATCAATGATTGCCCCTACTTAACTATCATTGATCAGGGTGGGAAATCGCTAAGAACATGGCTAAATGCGACAGTATTACTACCATTGTTGCTTTTGGCCGCTCTAAGTACATTCTGAGATGAAGGTTCTTCTTCATCCACTATATTCTACGTGACACTCGGCAGCTATCTCTTATCATCCTTTACTTTAAATGGCAAGGCGTGTGAAATGTTTTGTTCTAAAAAAATCGTGGCTTTAATAGCTATTCTCCATTAAGTTGGAAACTCCATTAAGGTGGAAAGGCCTGGCGGATGGTTGAATGAGCCTCCCTTTTCATCCTCCCGGCTCGCTAGAAGGATATCGATTTCTGTCCACATTTCCGTATCCATAGGAGCAGTTTGATTGTCACTCGCATATTGACGACATCGCTATCTTATCTTTTTGTTATTTTATTTTTTTGTCCGCGGTGTTGTGAACCTCGCTAGCGTCTCGAGATAAGGAGTTTGCGTTCGACTTCAGCTGTTGGACACACTCATACGCATTCTATTCTTTCCTATGCGCCATTTTGGAGTTCAGGTACTGCATTAGGAAGCCATTTTATTTCCTGCTACAGCACATGCGTATTAAGAAATTCGACCGGTAAAAGGAATCGTTAAAATACCTTACTAGTAGGTATTTGGCACCCTCAGGTGCGCGAAAACCGAGCCTCATTTTAATGTTTGGTTGTAGTAAACTTATTCATGGTGATACATGAATTCTTAGCGTTTTTCCAATGTTTTAAAGTTGTTTGAGCGAGATAGTTCCCTAGTCATAATAGAGGCCATATTCGATTTTTACGTATTAATTTCAGCAGCTGTACAAAGTATGACAAAATATGAAGTGAAATATTTAATTTTTTATGGAGCAATAATGTACATTTATATAACTGATATTTTAAGTAACTAAATAAATATATTATTATGTCTTTAAACCGACGCATTTTTTTCGCACGGTGCGTTTAAAACTCCTTCAAAGCGGAATTTTTTTGTAATTATGAAAAATTACTGTCATGAATATGATTTTTTTCAAAAATGATTGAGAAAACATACAACCTATAAGCTGTTAGTTTTTTGACGAGGTCTAGGTGTTAGAAATTTCTACTTTGTTTTAAATATATCTCTTTGGAGTGCATACACGTACTATTTCCCATGTAAAATGGCTAGTCTATGTTTTCAAAAATCTCGGAAAGTTGTTCTGTTAGGGGCTGACATTTCGGTATCTTTGGAAGGTTGAGATATTTTTCATTAAAATGAGGCTGAATTCATTTATTTCTCGGTGATTGATATTTCGCTCAAACTACCTTAAATCAGTTTTAAATGTGGTACTAATTCTGATTTTAAAAACGTGGTCAACACATTCCTCCGCTAAAACATTCCTCCAGTAAATAAAGAATCATTCCTCTACTTACTAATTCACTTTTCTCTGTCCTCGTTATGATTTATCTGTGATTAACAATGAAAACTCTTGCATTGGTTTGCTCTCTTAGCTCTCCTCCTGCAGCAGCGACTTATTCTCCGAGTTTTCCATGCTAGAAATACATTTATTTGGCCCGTACTTTTTTTTATCAGGCGTGCATCTAGGGATTGTAGCTTCATTCCGGTACGTATGCTGCTTACCTGTTTGACCGGTAAAGGCCACGAGTGAATTTTTAAAATAAGTTTCCTAACTTAACTAAATTAAAATAAGATTCCTAACAATGTCGTTTTAGATGTATCTATAATCACCATGAAAGCCACCTCAGTGTAGGTACAGAGGGTGGATTTTCAACCAACTGGTTCTAAATTCCATGGCATTGGAAGTTGCAAAAACTTTAAATTCTAACTAAAGTTATCGGACGGTTTTGGGATATGGGCTACGGAACTTTCAGAATTCCGCGAAATGGCGGAAGAAGATTCTTAAATGGGGAGGAGCTGTCAGAAAATCTTTACAATGGCTGCCAGCGCAAACGCTTGGAGAAGTTGGACTACTTACCACTATATATATATATATATATATATATATATATATATATATATATATATATATATATATATATATATATATATATATATATATATATATATATATATATATATATGTGCGGTCTGAGTGAATGAGTGAACGATTATATATATATATATATATATATATATATATATATATATATATATATATATATATATATATATATATATAATCGTTCACTCATTCACTCAGACCGCACAGCGGCAAATATACTCATATAAATGTTTATACAGAAAGGTAGAAAGAAAGTGGATAGGAACACGTAAAATTTACAAAGACAATTCTGTATAAACATTTATATGAGTGTATATATATATATATGTAGTCCCGTTTCGACTCGTGTCACAATGAGACCACTAGATAGGGTTCCATGTAAAATCATAGCGATGGGAGATTCTAATCACTTGCATTGCATGTAAGTCTGTCGTGTTCTTTTCGCGAAGTAATTTGGTTCCCCTGCCTCACTCTTTCTCTCTCTCGTTGCCTCCATTTCTCCCCCTGCGTTCTTTCACAACCCCTCCACTTTTACCTCCCCTCCGTGCCGCACAGGTCTAAGCCAGGTAATTTATCTGAACCTGTATATTGTTATTAACGCGTGGTAGTGGGTTGAAACAATACTTACGTTCGTAAAAATATTACATATTCGAAAAGTAGGTGTGCAATGTGAGACGTGCTGTTGTTTGTAGTTTGGTAATAAAAGTAATATTTCAGTGATTATTTAACCAGTGTCCTTGCTGAATAATCATTCTGTCTAACGATTTTTAACCAGTCTCCCTGCTTAATTATCGTTCTATCCAGCGTTGATGAGAATTATAAATATCTAAGTTTATGTAATAAATTGCATTTGTAATCCGGGGGTTTATTCTCGAAACGCCATAGTAATTATCGCTTGCGGAATTACTATTTTATCCTATGGTTTTGTACATTCAGCACACACTAATCGTACCCCTACCCGCATTCGATAATTATTGCATGGAAGGTATCGAGTGGTTTTGTAGTTTACAATACTCCTTGGAGTGCATGCTACAGTTTACTATTTTTTCCTGCGATAATTGTCTCGGGATTTCAGATTCGGCCCCCAACTTTTTCGGCAGACTCATTATGTTTCTTATCATATTGACCGTAGTTTTTCGGATTTTGAAGGATAGTTAACGTCTTCAGAAAATTCATCAGCCCTTAGTTAATGAATAAGTATTTAGTTACACTCACGAGCTCCGGCAGGGGTCACATTGTCTCGTGGCACATCATTTATGTGCTGTATTTCCCCAACTTGGTACTTAAGCAGTAATAAACATTCCCTACCCTGTATTGTTGGTATTCATTCCTCTTATTTTTAAATTAAAGATATTTTAATAACATTTTTATTTCATTAATTAATTTTCAATTTAGGTATATGCCACAAAACGTACATTTTTGCGGTTTTATTGGTAGTTGTAACGTTCAGTGCATATTTGCAGTGTTTTGATAATGGAAAATTGTTGAAAATCGGAGCTTTTTTTTACAAGGAAACAGAAAGGAAAAGATGAAGGAGCAAAAGGATTATTCGTTCTACAAGGTTAAAAATATCTTAAATGTATGTGGATTTTGACCACTTTGTTATATGTGTACACTAGTGGGTGTTATCCGAAATTTTCATTGTAAGAATACGGACCTTAATACGTTACTTTCGCTGTTACAGACTTACGGAGTGAAATATTTTTGAAATCCACTCAATATTTACTGAGATATTTAAGATTAAAATAGTCGGAATTTCATATTTTTTCACGTGACAGCGATACGAAATCTGATTGGTGTGAGGTCACTTTCGGTGAGCGAGAGGCGAAAGCCGAGAGAACACGGGAAGAGCGGTAGAAGATACAGTGTTTTAATATGATATTTTGTAGTAAACAACGAATCTGGCGTGCAGTGGTTTTACTAAAACCACATCAGACGATTTACCCGAAGTGAATATGTTCTGGATCGCTAATTTATTTCAGTGTACTCATAGCTAAATTGTAAATTAATTGTTGTAAGTTTATATTAAACTTGTACGTGAAATGACGTTATTTTATAAACTTTGAAGACATTTTTAACAATATTTTGACCTTGAGATTGACAGCAGGCTGAATATAATGCAATAATACATTGTTTTGGTAAAAACACTTTTAAATTTCTTCTAAGTTTAAAAAATGTTAATTTACTTATACCTTAGCTACAGCCATCTGTGCACCGATTTTTTCTTCAACTATGTGCAGTCATTTCACATGTTACCCCACTCGTGGGAGAATCAGTTACTAAAAGTTAGAATGAAAGATATTTACGTTGCCAAGCTGTACAATTGATGTCACCAAGGCATATATACGTTAAGGAACCTAATTAGAGACAAAAAATAAACTTATATTTCTTACCTCTAGGTTACCTAGCGTGATAGAGGGTTAATAAAAATGTTGTAATATTTTTTTGTACAACTTAGCCCTCAGGATGTAGAAATAAATCTGCGAAACGCTGGTGGTTTTTAGGGGATTGAATTTATTAATACCAATCCTCCAGAACCATTGTGTATACGCTAAA
This sequence comes from Ceriagrion tenellum, assembly GCA_963169105.1. Taxonomy (NCBI): domain Eukaryota; kingdom Metazoa; phylum Arthropoda; class Insecta; order Odonata; family Coenagrionidae; genus Ceriagrion; species Ceriagrion tenellum. The sequence goes on from OY720644.1 coordinate 57,395,520, forward strand.
AATGTCCGGCGTTCCATTGTCAAAATTTTTAATACGGTAAACTTATTGGTTGGATTCTCGAATGTGGGCGAAGAATTACTCTATCCTGTTTTTCATACTACCATGTGTACATAAAGAGTAGGATGGAGACCATAATTTCTTCCCGTAGTTGCCTCGAGCTTGATGTTTCAGCTGTACATTGTCCGTGGCATCAAATACCGAAGGCCGGTTTACTCTGTCGCTGTCCCGCTCGATGCCGGTGACACTAATGACGATTATCTGCGAACGCACGCGTGGAAAATTCTTTATGTACTCGCTCGTTGTTTGCTGCATGAAATATCCTTCTCTCCTCTTAATGTAATGTTTATTCATTATTTGTGAATGTGTGGAGTTGCCTTTATCCCGCGCCGTCAAACGAGTACTCGTGTATTCCACGCGTCTCTTGGTAATGATGGGCTTGGGAAAAATCCACAGTTTATCTCGCCTCTCAAGTGTCCCCATGCCTTATCTTGCCTGCTGCTCCAGAGAAGTGTAGATATGTCAGTGAAGGACAGTCGTTGCAACTCTTAATGAGTCATTTATTGTATTCTGCTGATTATATCATATATAATGAGGCCATTTTGAAGAGTCATCGCCTCGTTCTCCGTGAAATAACATCATATTCACGGAAAGATATGGTAATTGGTATTTTATAAAAGAATTAATAGATGATTTTAGACTTTTTGCGCCGTATTTTTGCGTTTTTTAAGCTGTACAATGTGTTAGATTCAGTGCAGTAACATTAATAGTTGAGGCAATTTATTTGAGATAATACAAAAAGTTTTTATTAAATGAGATCATGTGACACTCCTTTGAAAAGCGTGTTTTTGAAAAACGTGGCGATAGTTAGGTGGAATTAGCCATAGAATTTTTTCAGCTGTATTACATAGCTGTATTTTTGAGTATACAGCACTTAACTCAACGATCGTTTACTTAAATTGGGCCTTTTTTAAAAATATTATTAATATTTTAATAACTTCAATCTAATTTTGCTGAAGCAGTAAGTGTTGCGTATTTCGTGTAATGACATTATTTTTAGTGTTTCTGCGTCCGTGGTGCTTTATGGAAAGTGTTATTATTTGTTTTATTTCAACGTATGTTTACGAATTTTAATGCTTGTTTATTTTTAGTCCGTTCCCTTAGAAGTCTGGTGATATACTATTTGCAACCAAAGCACAAAATCTTTGTACTTTTAGTTAATCTTTTGGATGAAACTGCGAGGATTTTTAGGGATCTCTATCGTGGATATTAATACCTTTTTTATGTCCCCATCGATCTAGGGAGTGTTTTCAAGGCTAATCGTGTCTTTAAGAAATAGTCCTTTATTGATCACTCGATTGAAGATGACAAGTTGGGGATAATTTCCGGAAGGTCCTTTAGTCAATACTTACAAGCGTTCATTGGGATGAGTAAAGTATTTTGGCATGAAAAATGCACGAACGTGTTATTGCTACATATTACGTGTGCCGTGCATTACTTGTCGATTAGTGGCTGCAGAACCAGCTGACTTAGAGTTACTGTGCATTAACGTGTCTGGAATATCTACTCTCTTCTATATTGGGAGGATATTACATGTGTGCAAATGGTACAATTGTTTTTTAAATGATTATATGTGCAACGGTGTTTGAAGTTTGTATGTTGCATTCGATATTTTGCCACGCTTTACCCCTGCATATTTACATTTGTCTGCACGTTAGTTGATTTTGCTCGACAAAGTGACCAGTTCCTGATTATATTTCACTTTTGTGTCCGTGAACATGTGATATTAAGCTGATGATTGTGACAATCATCGTCATGTTAAATGCCCGTGGAAAAATTGTTTTCGCTTATTGTAAATTTTTAACATTTCCTCGGGTTTAATGATCATTCAAAACTACATGGAAAATATTTTATGAAATTATTTTTATCAAATCGTTTACCTCCATTTTGCCCCGTTCTCATTTTTTTCCTTTTTATCATAATACTTCATTACAAGGACAAGTAATGCGAACGCCCAGCTAGCACTTATCATGATAACTATTTCTACCAGAGTAAACCGTATTAACTTCAGTAGATAGTTTCTGCTATCCAAATGCACGTTAGTTACAATGGTTAAGTGACCAAACATCGCCATTTTCAAATGACCGGTAGGTGATGAGAAACAACTGTGTTGCTCGTTTAAGTTTGTGATTGCTATGATGTACGAGCTGCATCGCTGTGATTGAAGACAGGAGCGAGTGTGGGTGGAAATGATCAGCATTTTGTGAAATGATAAGAAGCTAATAATACGGACGAATTGGAGTAAAAATTTGCGCAAAATTTTTCATACTGCACGTGTTGTATGGCGTGAAACTGCTATGAATGATATTGTATTGAATGCTGGTTGAAAATGTTAAGTTATGTCTTTAACGGTGACGTTGGCCGTTCATAGCGGCATGATATACTGCTTCAATTTTACGTGAACGCAATTACGCTTCTGCCGGCGATATCATGATTAGGTTATGCCTGCTTTCTGTGATGTAGTCAAGTCCTTCAGATATTGAATTCCCTCCTCACTGTTCGACCTCCTCTCGTTCGAGTTGCTTGGATCTCCACCAGATGGTGTTCTGTCGCTAAAGCTCGGGGAGGTTATCGAGTTTTGCCGGCAGATGGGAGTTGAGGCGAAATTCCAGTTGCAGTACAGCTGGAAGTCGTGGAACGCTTGGTAGCGGCTTCTGTTGCGGGAAGTTGGCGACATTTGTGCGCTGTTATTATTATTGCTACTATCCCATTTAAGCTGCGTCATTTGCGATGATTTAGCTCTTCCTAATGCATTAGCTAGCTGAGCTGAGCTAGCATTTTCAACTCTAGGTGAAATGACAGTCATGAAGGACAGATTTAAAAAGTTCATTCCATAATCGAATAATTGAGGAATGAAACAATATTGGTTTGATGAAGTTTATTGTTTATAGCTACGATTTGACTTTCTACAAATTTGTGACGTGGGAGTTCCAATTTTTAATGCATATATGTTTAATTTTGTCGACCATCTTTAGCGTATTGCTGCCTGTTGTATAGAGATTTTGTGGCATTTAAAATAAATAATTTTAATTATAATATCAAGAGGGTTGTAATACTCAGAGTCATGTATACGCCACTTGGGGGCTGAGAAGAGAATATTCATGTGACATCGATTTGAATTTTGTTGAGTATTGAATATTCTTATTAAATATTCCTGTACTGGTTCCCTAATCCTCCCAGTGAACAAAACGAGGGATAACTAGAGTGAAGCAACCTCCTTCCTTTTTTGGTCCAAAGACCTTCCTAACACTTGCTTATTGAAACCTAATCTCTTAAATTCTGTGCCGCATTTTTTTTCATTCTTATCTATTCCATAAATGAAGACCAAAATAAGGTTTAATGGCTGTGAGAGTGAACGCAATTGGCTAACTGACTTTGAGTAATCAGTATGGATGTACGCTCTGTGTCTTGTCACCTATATCACAGCAATTTACTCCTTATCTGATTAATAATTGTCGCGGGTTTTTCCTGATTACTGATAGAAACGATTTGATTTCGAGTACCTAGGTTAAACTATCCGGTGTCAGGGATGAGAATGAAGACGTACATTTAAGTCGTATGCCGTAGAATAAATATTGCCTCTCCAAGTGTGCAACTGAGGGAACATTTTGAAAATAATTTAACGGAAGGAATCGTGATTGAATGAGGAGAATGATGAAATATTGCGGCTAAGAAGAGGCGAAATTCGCTACAGACTCGTCTGATTATTGCTAATTTTGTTGTATATTTCAGTTTTTAAAACTAGACATGTGAATAACTTTTCACGTGGGTAGTTTTTCTGTCCTTCCTTTCCATCATCCAATACGTCCTAGTCCCATTACGGTTTTACATAATTTGCATTGTTAAGGAAGTTTGAGCGAGATACTTCCCTGTCGTAGTGGAAACCATATTCGAATTATACGCTTTAATTTTACCCGCTGTAAGAAGCATGAATTAAATATTGCATTATTAATGGTGCAATTATATACTTTTGTATGAATGAAATGCTAAGTAATTAAATAAAAATTGTGTATCTTGCAATTACGTCAACGAGGTACATAAGTCATGCATGGATCACACAACAAATAATGTTAGTACGACGTTGTAGGTTAAGAAACTTGCATCATGGAGCAAATCAAGTAATCAGCTACACAACCTGTCGATTAACCTACTTCAAAGTCTCATTGGCAGCCATTATGACCTATGATAGATCGCGGGAAAAACGACATATTGAACCTGTCTGTGCTTAATCTCATGATCTTATCTACCGTAATGTGTAGGGGGGCGTAAGGTGTTAGTAAAGTTTGTAAGACGTCAGAAAATATATTGGTTTGGAATTTATTTCCAATGTAAAGGAGCTGGTATTTTTCGTCAAATATCTCGGAAAGCGGTTATCTCCTTAACAGTTACTGATAATTTGGTATCTTTGGAAGAGTGAGAAATTTTTCGTTAAAATGAGACAAAAGTCATTGATGTATAGGTTAAATGATATTTCATTCAAACTATCATAAGTTTATCATTTTAATTGACGGCCTGAAAGCGATTCTCATCCCTTTACCCCGCACGTTAAGAGTATAGGGTTGCAGGAAAAGTAGTGGGATGCAGCGAAACAATCTAGGGATGGTAGAAAACTTACGATGGTGTTCTAGCATTTCATAATTCAGTCTTTCATTCACTCGCGACCTCATCCGCAGACTTTCTCCACGCTCCGTGCCTTTCCATCCTTCCCTTATCCGCCCTCGTCATTCATCACGGCGACGTTTCATCGCAACCCCATTCGTCTTCCCCCGCCGTACACCCTCCCACGCGTTTTTCAGCTCCTTTTTTGGCAGCGGGATCATCCCCCCCTACTCGTCTGAATATTGCAGCGATATTTGCCGCCATCTCGCTTTCATTTCGCGTGTTTACTCGTGGGGGAGAGGGGGCCAGGCGTATGTAGTCAGGGGACGCACCCTCTGACATCTACATCTACGAATTACCACGCCAGACACCGCGAGGGTGCGAGACGGGAAGTTTTAGTGCCGCGGCCGATAAGGCACATCTTATTCGTATCAATTTTTTTCACGAAATGAAAGAAACTGCGGGAAAATCTATTTTATATAACCAGAAGTTTCTCATTCGAATTGTGGATCGATTTACCGCATGATTGGCAAGGTATTGCTCATTAAAATCGACCGTTCTCACTCTTGGATACGCTATAAAAAACGAAATACATATACTTAACTTCTTATAACTATTAGTTACATTTAAGATACCTCCAAACAACTACATAAAAAGAGATATGACATTCCTACATCTACATAATACCCTGCGAGCCGCGGCATGGGCGTGTGGCCCCCTGCCGTGCCGTGGGTGTTAGGTCACCAGCCGTGCAAAGGTGTAAGTTTTTTGGAGATGAAATGGCGACTTGTATTATAGTAGTGTGTTCAGTGGAGCTCATTTTTATTGTAGTCACTTATTGTGCGTGGAAAGAACGAGTTTTTATAACTATATGTCCGGCAGTATCTCTCTTATTTTGTCGCATCTGTCAGATCTAGAGATGTAGTGAGGAGTCGTAATAATATTCTCTGTATCGCTCTGAAAAATATCAGTTCTGAATTTCTCAAGCAACCTAAGCCTAGCTTGTAGCCTCTTCGAGTCTCTAGGGGCTCCCACCTGGATCCCTCTAAAATTTGTGAGACACTGTATGTACGCTCGTAGAAGTTTTAACGAAACGCTACTTTCCTTTGTATTTTATTAATTTTTTTGATTAAATCTATTTGACTAGGGTCCCAAATGCTCGCGGCGTATTCGAGGTGTGGCCTAACCAGAGTGAAGTAGCATCTCTCCACGACTCTTTCATCCGAGGACCTTCCTATTATACGTTTAACAAAACTTAATTTCTTTAATGCTGTGCCACATTTGTTTTGTATTTATTTAATTTTAATTTTTATTCAATAATTTAACATTCACATTTAAAGCGAGCCTCGCGATTTATAGGCTATTGACCGTATATTTGTTGTCAACGATAGATTTGTTTTGAGCACTTGCTTAACAATACGTAGCCAAGTTAAAAATGCAGCTTTACTGCATGAATCGATGCATTTACTGCATGAATCGATGCATTTACTGCAGTCGGCGCTAATGGCTATATTAAAATAGTTCATTAAATTATATATTCGAAGAATAATCTGCAAATTTTGTATTTCGTTATGATTTATTTGCGTCAAGTCTTTCTCAACTTTACTCATTCATTTTGCCCTACTTAGTAAGCATTCAAAATGCTAAAAAGCGTTATGACAGAGGTGAATATTGGTGCCTTCAGTTTTTCACCGTTCTGTTGATTGTATGAGTACACTTCTAGTGTGAATTTTATTTCAAAATAACTTGAACATACCGGAATTATAGGATTGGTTGGAAAAAATACAGACCCTTCCACATGGATTTGGAGATGTATCAAAACTCTTTTAAGTATAATTGAATGATATTTGTATCCAATTCCACACGACTCAACCACTTTGAGCGACGGCAATCGGAAAACGCTTAGATGATGGAGCCACTATCGTTTGTTAGACAAGTTGCTGCTAGATAGCCACTGTTAGACAAGACTTGTTGCTACCAAAATCTAATAGTCAAAGAATAAGTTTTTTTATTCGATTTGACGCGATTCAACCTTTTATAGCGACGATAATCGACTTTCTGCGACCTAAATAGAGGAAGGCCCATAACTTCTGTAAAGTTTTCCTGTGCACCAATGAAGACTTGAAATGAATATTTGAGTATTGTTCATAATTCTTGAAGCTTCCGAAAACAAGGACAATTTTGCGTCTATGTTCACCGAATGACCTTACTTATCCACATGCTTCCCCACCCTTAAGCATGCCGGTACTGACTGGATCGGACCGACACAATGGACCCAACCCACCCCTTATCTCCCCGGAAATAATCCCTTCGCAAGTCAAAATTTTTCGTCGAGGGGTGTTCCTTCTCGTTAAGTGAGTTCCGAAAAAGATGCTTTTTCTGTTCCGTGCGTTTATTGCTTTCTAGCGCAAGAGGGCGTGGTTCGTAGTTGTCACATCGGCGTCAACTTGGGGCTCTGAAATTTTTCGGCTCCGAGATGTTAAGTTTTTTGGAGGGGAGTATATGTAGCAATTTTCCTGTATTACTATATTTTGTAAAAGAAGTGTCATAATGCCTTACAAGTGCGATAATTTAGTGTGAGATAAAGATATATGCCGGCCAAAATAGTAAGAATGGTAGAGCACGTGTTTTTCGTCTTCTTCCGTTTCAACCCTTGCGTTGGCTGGCAGCAGAAATGCATTATCTCTCGTCTCAGCTTTCCGTTTCTGGTCGTAATATGTTCTGCATTGTATATCTTTCATAATGTGGCTCATGTAGTCGATTCGTGGTCTTCCTCTACAATTCGTACCCTCAATTTTTCATTCAATTATTCTTTTTACTTTAGTATCGTGCCGTAGTTCTATAAGGTTAGCTATTCTTTCTTTAATGATTCTTATTATACTTCTAATTTCCTCATGAGGTCTTTCAAAGATTTCTTTATTTGTTTTACTTTCTGTCCAGCGTACTTTTAGCATCCTTCTGTATTACCGTGCTTCAAAGGTCTTTTATTTCAATTTCCCCTACAGTCTACGATTCGCTACCATATAGCGCGACACTCCAAACGTAGGTCTTCGTAAAGTTTTTCTTATCTCCAAACTTATGCTTTTTGATGTTAGTAGGGTTTTCTTTTTATTGAATGCTAGTTTTGCTTGGTTGATTCTGCATTTTATATCTCTTGTGCTTCTTCCATCCCACGCATTATGTTTTTGCTTTTAATTTGTTTTAGAGTAAAATAAAAACAAGTCAACGTGAAGAAGGGAAGGGACATTTTTTTTCGGGGAAATAAACAAAGAAAAAGTAAGTAAAAGAGAAGTAAGTGCTTTCTTAGCCGTAGTTTTTACCCGTTTTTTTAGAAAATGAAGTGAATCTAAATACTTTTTCACTCTGTGAAAGAATTGCGGGTAAATAGGTGGGATTTGTTGACGTCGGACATTGGACGAGTTGTCTGTGGGAAACAAAAAAGTGGAAAAATGACATTTTAGTCCTTTGCTGATGACACCCTCGCATGCGTGTGGCAATGTGTCCTTTGTTGCATAAGTTGGATCATCTTAATGCGGTGGAGGTAGAGTGAACAGGCCAGCGGGACACATGTGCGCAAAGCTCTCTCTGACGGTTGATCCGCGTAAGACGCTTAACTGGGTCCTCAGTGGCGAACACCGTTGGTGCTGACGCAGAAGTTTTGCCTCAGAGACGCCATTCAGTGTAAATCATTCATTCCAGCGATGAAACCGGATTTATTGACCGTGCATTTGTTTGTTGAAGTGGAACCTCTTCTCTGTCGTTATGTATTTTAAGGAGGCTCCACCGCGACTTCGTGAGTCAAAATAAATGCTAATTTCCGACTTTTTTCGAATGGTTTTTACAAAAATCCTGCTTCTACTAATGGAATACGTTAGTTATTGAAACCAAAATAAGGCACAAAAATGCCAATTATACGATGGATATTTTTTTAATGAGCTCATATTTTATGTGAAAACGGAAAAAAAACAATTGAACTATTCCACATGGTATTTTGATGCATAAGACGCGTTTCAGCTCACAGAGCCATCATGAGGTACAAGACTCTGATGATGGCTCAGTGAGCTGTGGAATAGTACACTTGTTGTTTCTGTTTTAATATAACGATCTCCCACGTTATCTCGCCTGAATCTGTTGAAATTATTTTATGTGAAGATGAATAATATGAAGACGAAAGTGATGAGATTCTCTCGAACAAAGAAAACGAGGCTGGTCATTAAAGTTGTAGGACACACGCGAGCAAGTAGAACATTTTACGTACACAGGCAGTATGCATGAAGAAAATGGGAATAGTAGCAAAGAGATAAGAAGGAGAATAGCGTTAGCTTAGGAGGCGTTAGTAATAGATAGAAGCTGATGACGGGGACCTTAGGTAAGGATGTGAAGAAGAGGCTGGTGAAGAGCTTGATATGGAGCGTAGCGTTGTATGGGGCAGAAACGTGGACCCTCAGAAAGGAGGACGTGAATAGGCTGCAGACATTTGAGGTGTGGGTGTGGAGAAGGTGAGGTGGACGGAGAGGAGGACTAACGAGGAAGTGCTTGGGGTGGTGGGCAAGGAATGGAATGGAAAATATGAATGAAATTATAGGCAGAGGACAGGCAGAGTATGTGGCTGGAGGATACAATAAATGGCGATGAGTTACGTAAGAATGTGATAGAGGGAAGGATATTGGGCAAGCGGGGAATGGGAAAAAGCAGAATATGTTTCATGAACGGGATGTCGAAAGGTAGATCGTATGCTGAGGCGAAAAAGGAAATACTAGAGGTAGTTAGGTCCCTGAAAGTGTATAAATCCGGGAGGAGATTTTCGACATTCAACAAAACCTACCTTCACCGGTGGAATACGTATAAAAAAATCGCGTTATTCGACTCCAACAAAGATAATCAGTTTTCCAGGAAAATTGCATTTATATGAGATAGAAGTATGCTATAATTTTTCCTCGTTTTTCTCCCTTCTCCCGTTTTACACCACGTTCTTTCAAGCTGAATTTGCGAGAAAAATGGTGCGGAAAGGGAACATTTTGTTGGATATATTAGATAGAGGGTATGTTTTTCTATAATCATGCAGAATATGAATAGAATACCATTGATGTCCTTTCTCGGTCGAACCACCTCAGTCTCGCTACTCCGCCCGCTGTGAGCATGTTCGCTTGATGAATAGTAAAACCATCTCATGAATAACAGTCTTGCGTCATATGACGTCTGATCGCTTTGATACAAATTCCTGGGCATTTCTAATCTTGCGGAAGGGCTGTAGTTTTTAGGGAATGTTTATAATCTCCCAGTGAGTGAATAAGAAAACGGAAACTCCGAGATAGTCTCCATTTTTTGAGACAGAATTTCGATTTCAGTGGGATTAAATGGGAGGACGAAAAATATTCTTACTGATCAACTGTCTTTCGCTCATTAAAATATGAAAAAGTGCACATACAACGGCGAGACTTGAGCGGAGGCGTGTGGTAAAGATTTTATTTTTATTTTCTTTTGCCGGATTTACGTTGTGATCTCATAACGGTGAGGTGTGTAATCGTTAAATCGTATGATTTGTTTCTTTTCCCTCTCTTCCATTATTAGAACTATTGCAGCAACTATTTTTAGGCTTGAATAATCTGATTTATTAACTAAGATTACGTGCATGAGATTAATTTGATTGATTAACTGTTATTGGAGCAATTTTGGGAGCTTAATTGAGATCAATTTTTCTTCCTTTATTTCAATGTGGTACCACCCGTAAAAATTAAATGAGTTGGGTGTCATTTAATTCATCATTATCTCTGCACACAAAATTGGAGTCTTACCATTGCTTGCATTTGCCTTATTTCGTGCATTTTGAAGTCGATGATGTTGTAATGTGATTTGTTCATTGAAATGTACAATGATTTGTAATTTTCTCGTGAAATGGCCGCTTCAAAGCAGAAAGCATTAGTTTAATTAGATGAATATTATTTCTACATTGAGACCGTGGATATGATTAAACTTTTCTATTTTCGTCCTGCAGTATTTCTCCTATTAAGGGGATGATGACTTTTGTGTATTATGCATTGATTTCATTGTTGTGATTGTATTGATTTGACTAAATGTGTGCGCGGTTTTTATTGTGATTTTTTTTCTTCATTTCAGGTGAGTAATTCCTCGGACAGTTCTTGGACCGGAGGTGTGCGCGGTGATGACTGTCATTCAAATCGTGAGACTTACTGTAGAATTACTTTTCTTTCACTGAGTTCGTGGGCGATAATTTCTCATGTCGCGTGCGATCTGTAGCCAAAATCATTCACTCTCTTTCAGTCTACTCTCATAATCTGATTCCAGAGGAATCTCTGTTTTCTTGCGATGTTGGCGGAAATAAGTCTTTGTATTGAGGCAGTTCTTACTGAAACAAATGCCAGAAATTGAATTGATACCTCTTTTACTGGTTGATATGTTTGCTAAGGGCTGGATGCTAGTTGATAATCAATGATTTTATAGCAATCGATGGTTTTAGAGCCTGTTTACTCAATGAGCCAACATTTTACGGTGACCACTTCACATGCAATTAACGTTATTAAATTCCAAAATTAAAATTACCCATAGAAATTGTTTTCATAACATTTCCGCTTTTAAAACACTGCAGTGGATTCTTAATCAGTTACGATTTTATGCTTCTCTCATCTCATATAATGCGCCATTGTTTACCGGGACAGCTAGGATAAATCATTCTTCCCGCGCAAACGTTTAACCGCAGTGAGACTGAAAGGAAGGAACGGAAAATCTTCCTGGAATCTCGGTGTATTACAATTACTTGCACCAAGCCATTTAAGCTCCGTTCACAACAACTTAACTTGACTTAACTTGGCTTAACCTTTCAGCATTCATTATCTTACACAAAATACGAATGTTTGGCTTTTTCTTCCTTCCACAAAGTCTCCTCATACAACACAAACAGCGTAACCAAGGTATCCTACATCGATAGTAAACCAGGCCTTGCTATTGGCTAGAATTAAGAGAAAGTTGAGAAATGCTCAACTCCAAGACTACGCCAAGTCGAGTTAAGCCACTTTAAGTTGTTGTGAATCAGTGTGTTGCATTCTCACGGACTCAACTCCTAAGTCGCGCCAAGTTAAGTCAAGTTAAGTTGTTGTGAACGGGGCTTTATTCATTCAAATTGCGTGAAGATGTCTCATGTATTAAACCGTATCCAAGGCGACCAAGTGCACCGGTTTCGCCGAAAGAGTATCCATATCTATAAGTTGTTATTCCCAGTGTCCTGTAAGGTTAAATTGCTAATTTGCATCGGTATTTGCAGTATGCTGTCAACATTTTCGTAACATTATGTACAAATGGGACGGAATATACGGAATTCATCTACTTGCCAAAGATAGGACGGAATCAAATTCCGATACAAAATGTCATTAGATCTTTCTTATCCTCATTAATAATCAAAGTTGGTGTACCTGAAATCGATGGTGCGTCTCCAGTACGTGATCGTATGTATATGGATTAAATCTTCCGAATTTACATTAAAATGAATCATGTTTTTCATTATAATGAATAAATGATTACTTAAGATACATCCCTTCTTATATTTATTCTGTAGTAATAAGGGGCAAAGGGTAGTTTTGGGCTGTGATAGAAGTAAGGAATTGGGTTAGAGGGGAAGGCTAAAAAGAGATTAGGATTTATGCACGGGGTGAAGAAGGTGGGACCATAAACCAGAAGATTGTAGGAGTTCTATTGGTATATAGGGTCCTACTCTTTTAAAAATCTAGAAGATATTTATGTACCTCCATTTAAACTGGTAGGTTAACTAATAAGAGCATATTTATTGTTTTTTGGGGTCATAAATCTGGTAACTTACCCATGTTGTTAGAAGTTGTGTGTCTCGAGGGATAGAGAGCGGATGTAAACTATTTCGCTCCATGGATTTCATTAAATACCAGCAGTGCCCGGCATGCGTTGCAATGCCTCTCTTTCTTTCTAAGTAGGGACACGTATAAAAAGCGAACACTTTTTCATGTACAAAATAAACGAAAGACAAAGGGTTTTTATTTATTTAATTAAAGTTAAGAAAAAATATTGAATTGAATACTTTGGGACGTACAATATTTTTGGTCTTACCTCACAAATTATGTCCCGCTCATATGATTCTGATGCACGCGATATTATGTGTCACCGATACGATTCTGATGCTTGTGATTGAGCAACTCGTAAACGAGATCTGCTTCGTTGCTTGCTTGTCGTTCCTCGCTTGTTTGAGAAGCTCGCGTACCAACACTCATTTGTTGAAACGACTCGCGCTCCATCTATTGCACAATGTATTTAATAATTCAGAAACCTTTGCGGGCGCGCGCACAACAACTCACCAAGTTTCATCGTAATCTGATGAATGGTATTGGAACGCATGGAAGACGAGCAAACATACATTCATTTTTATTTATTAGATGGTGTGTTCAAAATAGTGTCGAGTGTAAGTATAGTCTGATGAAGCCGCGTCAGGATCATCGTCCGCATGGGGGTGACACTGTAATCGAAATGGAAATGGCAGAGGATAATAATCAAGGTGCGAAGGAATTCGAAACCATAACTCCCGGGCCTTGGTGCGGAGATGAGAGACCGTTAAACCGATTAAAGCATAATATCCGGACCGTTCGACGGCGATAAAACTTCTCCCCGCCATTCGATCACCGATTTCACTAACACCTTCCATACGCATCTGTCGAGTGTTGCGTCGGTTTGGAGTGGCTCGTGGCCCCTACCCCAGTCTCACGCCACCTCAAACATTCACAACAGCTCGGTGACGTCGCTGATGGGATGCCCGTCCTGGTGGGATTATGATGGGCGTTACCTGACGGTTGCGTTCGCGAAGTATGTGATTGCGTGGAACCTATTAACCCTGTAGTGGGCGAGTCTGATGTTTCATAAGGAGGTCCGCGGAGACCTAGCGACACCCCAATATAAAAATTTGTAATCATTTTTTAATTTTTCCTCGGAAATATATTTTATCTTAATTTCCTTTTTATAGTATACTCCTCTTTGAAATGTTGTGTTGCGTATTTTTATCATATTATTAGGGGTAAATTGATGTTGGGAGAATTTTCCATCAGAACTCTTTTCTTCGGCGTATTTGGCATTGGTAAAAATATTAAACAAAACCTTTCCAATCTCTGATATTTTATACGTGATATTTTTAATTTTACACTTTAGAGACGTTCTACATGTTCAAAAATAAATAATACGTTACGTACTAATTATGTCTTAGTTTTCGACCTCATTTAAGTGGCACAATTTTCCGATTGAAATCAGAAGCGGGAATTCAGATAATTTATTCTGATGAATTCAATATATTCTAAGCTTAAGTATTTAGTACAAACTACTTTTTAAACATATTAGGAGTTTGCATTGACCACAATATAAAAGCAGGAAAACAGCGCTGAGGTAGACTACCAATTCCTATGAGGAGCATAGAACGTAAGCATATGTAGAGCGCACAGTGTAAGGAACGCCCCAGAGAACTGACTCGTTCTAATCTCGTAGCAAAATGGAATTTTTATTGGCTCCTTGCTTAGAGTTGTAGGTATATTTTCTAAGGTATGAAAACTTGTAACATTATTAAGCCAATGATTTATTTACAGTGTAGAGAAAAAGAACCTTGGTGTGTCAGTTGCACCCCGTGAGCCTTTTTCCGTATGAAGACCGCTGTTGGCACCGTCAACGAATGATGAGCGCACTTTGTCAAAGTCTTAAAACTTTTCCGTCACGCTAAGCCGACGTGAACATATCAGAGGGAAGCTTTCTCTCTATATTTGTAAAATTTCATTTCCAGAATGACTACCATTCTGTTAAACTTATAAGTGAAACGTAATTAACCTTCTTGATGGAATATTTCTCATTATTTTTTAACTTTTGACTGAAAATGAGAATAAACGGCTGCTTCGCTACTATTTAGTACTGTCTGGAAAAAAGGTCGACAATTGTTGCGGATACTTTCGTCAATCGTAATGCATCTCTCCAATCAAATCAAAGGGGAAGATGTCTGAAAACTGACCCATATGTTTCTGTCACGTCAGGAAGCGTCGATCGTTATCCCCCCTTTAAGAACGTTTTACGCGAGCCACTTAAATGCACAATTAGTCGTACGGAAATCGCTTGAACGCGGGCATAGAATTAAAGGAGGGGATATTTGTACATTTGTCGTTCATACATTAGCGCATGTATTCTCGCAATTCTCCGCTCTGTACGCTACAATCTTCAATGAACATACTTGCATGTGTAAGATTTTGCAATGAATGCCTCGTGTATCGGGTGTATCAGCGCCAATTGTCAGTTGTTGTTTTTAAACGGCGTTCTTAACGGATGCGAAGGAGGTGCTTGTTTCTGTAATTAAGGTAGTTTTAGCGAAATATCAAATCTCCTATAAATCTATGAATTTTGTCTCATTTTAGGCAAAAAAATCTCAACTTCACAAATATGCACCAATATCAGCCCCTTACCGGAACACTTTCCGAGAGTTTAGACGAAAATGCCAGCCTCTTTACATTGGAAATTGTGCGTGTATGGGCTACAGACAGACTTTCTAACTCTTAGATCTCGTCAAAAAATCATCATTATATAGTTTCTATGTTTCCTCGACTATTTTTGAAAATAAATCATATGGTCACCGAAGTATTTTTTTCAGAATCGCAGGATGCCTCCCGTTGAGAAGTACCGCGTGACAAAATTAGTCAAATTAAAGACTTATTCATATATTTTATTTAATTTCTTAGGATTTAAGTCGTATAAACGTGTATCATTGCACTGTTAAAATTCCAATATTTAATCCATGCCTCCTTCAGCTGCTGAAATTAAAACGTGTAATTCGATTTTGGTCTCCATTATGACCAGGAAACTATCTAGCTCTAACTATCTTAACTATTGAAATATAAGGAAGCCGCAAAAAATTTCACAAATGTCTCTTCAAGAAGATTAATAATGTTTCATTGTAAAGTTAAAAATTTAGCTGGACATTCTGGAAATGAGTTACGTAAATATTGAACTAAGTTCTCTAATTAGCTGCCGCTGTTATAGCGTGGTGGAAAATAAACTTTGAAGGCTCTCATGTTACTGTATCTGCATGTTTTTGTAGCTGTCTAACGGAAGCCGATGTTACTCGGTACTTATTGCAGGACTGAAAATGAAACTTTACTCAGCCTGCTTAAATCGTGCCGTGTATAGGGTGTGATCGTATGTGATTGCGGAATCTAGTACGATTATTAGTGCTGAAAAGATAAAATAGTTATCATTCCCATTCTCCATCCGGTTCTTGGATCTATCGACCAATCACAGGCAAGCAGGAGAGTTGTACGTTTCAAGAGAATACCGGTGACGGCGCTGAAATCTATTAGAATAATGAATAAAAAGTGATCAATTTCCTTGTCCAAACATTTCTTTGCCGGCCTCTCCTTTTCATAAGACGGCCCATTATCGCAAAAGCAATTACCACTGCCACTTAATCACAATTATTTCGCTATGCCATGATTTCGCTCAAATATGCCAAAAAATATGGTGGTATTTATGGATAACTCTCGCTCGCTGATTTTGAACTTAAAAATATGAAAGGAGGAAATAAGCTGTTCGTGGTATCTTTTGGTATAAATTAAGAATAAAATATTTCCAACGACAAAACAAGAACCATTTCTCACCTCGTATTTAGGGATGATCCTCCCCGACGTATTTTGGCGCACAGTTATTATCTCTGCATGTCAGGAAATCACTAACATTGTGCTTAATCATAATGAAGCGTCATTTCTTGGCAAATGAAGAACGTAACGGACAAATTCCACTCACTGGACCTTGCTGCCGTTTTGGTTCTGGCAGCGCTGTCCGAAGGTCTGTGAGGAAAGGCTGAACTATTTGCGTCACCATTAGAGCATTTCATCGCCGAAAATCTCTCAGGTAGCTTGTCGATAAGGACTAATCACAGATTTTACTCTTCAACCATGACGGGTTTAACTTAGTATTCTGATAGAAGGATTGATACGTCTCCCTATGTTTACCATTTTTCACTACAAATATTAGTTTATGTAAAAATATACTCTATATCATGCCGATTTCCTGACGGTTTATTTATGCACCGAGATAAAGTTGACGTATTTGAGATACAGGTCTCCCTAGGCAAGTGTCTATTTTTTTATGTTCTGAAAATTTCAAGTCTATTACCTGAAGCTGTATTGAAAAATTGGTGTCGGAAATCAGGAAAATTCGACCGGCCGGTAGGGTGTGATGCGTCACCTTAACTCTGCCAGAAAATCCAACCCACACTCTCTCATTCCACTGCAGGAAAAGCCCAGTTTCCGATCTGCACAACGGAGACACGGATGAATAGTTCACAACATCCTCGGCCGACCCCGAAAACGTTTTCCAGCATGCGTTGGTTTGGAGGCGGGTGGCGGAGGGGGGATTATTTGCGTCGCCATTAGAGCATTTAATCGCCGAAAAGCTCTCTGGTACCTTCTCGGAAAGGACCGATTACAGATTTTATCTGTCAATCACGACGGCTGTTGCCAAGTATACTGATTGAAGAAGGATTGATGCGTCTCACTATGTTTACTATTTTTAAATACAGATATTTATGTAAAAATATACTCTTTATCTTGCCGGTTTCCTGGTGGTTTGTTTATGCACCGAGAGAAAATTGCCGTATTTGAGGTACAGGTCTCCCTTGGCAAATGTCTATTTTCTATATCTTGCCGATTTCCTGGTGGTTTATTTATGCACCGAGATAAAATTGACTTATTTGAGATGCAGGTCTCCCTTGGAAAATGTCTATTTCCTATGTTCTGAAAATTTTAAGTCCATTGCATAAGGCTTTAACAAAAAATCTGGTGTCGGAAATCATGACATTCGACCCGTCGGTAGGTTGTACGAGTCTCGTTAATCCGACCAGAAAATCTAACCGACTCTCTTAGCACTCCACCTGCCCTCATTCCACCGCAGGAGAAACCAAGTTTCCGATCCGCACAACGGAGATAGGGATGAAAAATTCACTACATCCTCGGCCGACCCCGAAAAAGTTTTCTCGCATGCGTCGGTTTAGAGGCGGGTGGAGGAGGGGGGACTATTTGCGTCGCCATTAGAGCATTTCATCGCCGAAATGCTCTGAGGTAGCTTGTCGAAAGGAACTAATGACAGATTTAATCTTTCAACCATTACGGCATTTACTTAGTATTCTGATAGAAGGGTTGATGCGTCTCCCTTTGTTTACCATTTTTCAATACAGATGTTAGTTTTTGTATAAATTTATTCTATATCTCACCGATTGCCATGTGGTTTATTTGTGCACCGAGATAAAATTCCCATATTTGAGATACAGGTCGCCCTAAGCAAATGTCTATTGTCTATGGTTTAAAACTTTCAAGTCTATTACCTAAAGCTTTAACTAAAAATCTGGTGTCGGAAATCATGGCAAATTCGACCGGTCGGTAGGGTGTGATGTGTCGCTTTAACTCGGCCAGAAAATCTAACCGACACTATCAGCTCTAATTCCACCGCAGGAAAAGCCAAGTTTCCGATCCGCACTACGGAGACACGGATGAAAAATTCACAGCATCCTCGGCCGACCCCGAAAAAGTTTTCTCGCATGCGTCGGTGGTTGGCGGATCGGTGGCGGAGGGAGGAGGGGGGGTTTGGAAGGGCAAAGAGTCGAGTCCACATCCAAAGATGGGGTAGGGAGGGTACGGAGGGGGCTCATAAAAGATTCAAGTGCCTCCTCCTGCTCCTTCCCTCCTCTCAAACACCCCCTTCTGCCGTGACTCCTCATGAGGAGGCTCCACGTCCCACTCAGAAAAGCGGCGGAGAGGGATGAGGAGGCCGGACGGGGGCGTAGGTGGGGAGGGGGCGGAGGAGGGCTTTACCCGCGGTGGGTGGTCGAAAGGTGAGTGGCTACACGAGTGGATCTCATCTCTCGCTCCGCAGGAGACAAAAGGAGCAGAGTAGTTGGGTACACGGGCGTCTAGAGGGCGCGGGGGTTGCGCCGACTGTCTCTCTGTTTTTAGTACCGCTAGTTCCTTTCGGGAACTATTGCCGTCGTCGAGTTGGGAAAACTAGGAAATGATTACAGGCCTCTTCAAGAGCTTCCTCGGGCCTCTTCTTCTTCTTCTGCTCCTCTCATTATACGTCTAGCTTGTCTAACGAAGGGCACATAGTCACGTGATGCTCAAGGGAAGGAAGCGTGGAGACGCGAAGACAAGATTCCGAATCGCGGAGGATGCTTGGTGCTTGGCGGGTAAAATGGCACGGTTCAAAGTTCGCGTGGTGTTTTCCTTCCCAAGCTTGATTCGGGAAGGAGTATGTGGAGATATGCCAAAATGGCTATTCCGTGCCCTGTTTTATGCTATTAAATCCGAAGATTCTTGCGATATTGAGTGGAATTCATGCACTATTCAAAAATAAAAAAATTGCAATTATCCACAGAAATAAATTTTACTGCGACCTAGGTTTCGATGTTTTTACATGATCATCAGATGATGCAAATTTTTTATTTATGAATTGTTATATGCTTATTCTTTTGGCGCAGAGCTTGAAATAATCGCCTTGCTCTCAGTAATTTTTGACTTATTGAAAGCAATGAACAGTCATATTCCGAACTAGTTCCTTCGGCGCATAGCTTGAAATTATCGCCATACTACCCGTATTTTTGACGAATTTAAAGCTTGAAGAAACAAGTTTTTGGACCAAAAGTAAAATTCTACTAACAAGTGTTCACTCGCGAGGTACTTTGCCTAATAGATAGGTACACAAACTCGTTCTTTCCGCGCACAATAAGCGACCACAATAAAAACTGAGCTCCTTTAAATACTCTCTCATAATACTTTTCACCATTTCACGTCCCAAAACCTCAGAGCATTACACGGCTGGTGACATAACACCCCAGCCACACGCCCATGCGGCGGCTCGCTGGGTAGTCTGTAGATGTAGATGTATAAACAGTCATATTTTGGCTAAAAAACGAGTGATTCCGATCTTGAGAGAATACTAGAAAAACTGACGACCCGACTGTTCTTAAAGGTGATGCATAATTTTCTTTTTAATTTTTTACGCGCGTGAGGTAATTATGAAGGAGATAACGCAAAACTAAGCCATCTGTTCATACCAAAGCACTCTTGTAAACACCAAGCGTGTCGCTTTTTCCTTGTTGAAATTGTGTCGGAGTCCAGATTTTTTTATTGGATTCAAGAATATCATAATGAAATATGTTACTCTGTTTGGACACCGCTTCTCTTTTAATGAAAAAAGAACTTTTTCTCTCACTTTATTCCAATACTTAACTATTTACTGTCCGGTATGGAACTGGCTAAGAACATCGCGGATTGCGTAGAAAATTATTAATTCTATTGTAGCTTTTGTCCTCTCAGTATATACTCCATGATTCGGGCTAACGATTTGCTACGAATGTGTTTGGTTTGCGACGTCCGAAGCTCTGAAGAAACAATAAGTTTTTCATTGATTCCTAACTGGAATCATTAGTAGTGATCAGACTGGTGATCTGTTAGGCGTTGCTATTCCATTTTCAGCTAAATAGCTTATCACTTAAACTTTACATTTATTGTTGATATTCCTCATAATTTTTAAATTATTTGCTTATTAGTACCTATAATATATTTACTGTGTACTTACTTACTCTTACTCTCAGGGCTATCCCCTCCATCTCTTTCGGTCCATTGCATCCTCCTCCGCAGCTCCAACCCTCTCCAAATCTATCTTTACTTGGTTCCACATTCTCCTCTGTGGTCTTCCTTCTGGATTTCCTCTCAAAACCTCCTTTATCACCCACCCGTCCTCTTTTCTTAACATGTGTCCTCCCCATCTCGTTATTCTGCATTTAATCTTACTTATTATGTCGGTATTCTTGTGAAGGTCCCTGATTTCCTTATTGTACTTTCTTCCCCACCTTTCTTGTCCATATCTAGGCCAGTAGATCTTTCGTAAAATCTCGTTTTCAAATATTATCAATTTATTCTCCTACTTCTTCTTCAGTCTCGGATCCATAGAGCATTCTGTTAATCAAATTGCTCAATTTAGTGCCTCTTGTAAAACATCTTTTCAATTTCAACTCATTTATTATCCATATTACCTTGAGGGCCATTTCTGGCCCTCAAGGTATTGTTACATTGAAGTTTTGTACAATAAGGAGATAATTAAATCATTACAGCATTGAAATAAGAAAAATAAGAAATAAAATAGTAAATACAAAAAATGTACATTTAAATCCCATCAAGTGTGCATTCGCCTGTATTAAGCTTCAAAATGTATGTACATATCACGCATTTGGGAAACATCCTTTCTTACATATTGACACAATATTTCCAAGTTCGGTAGAACAGTAATTCATAACTATGATAGGTAATACAGTTAGATAATATATTGAAGAACAAAATTACAAACATACATTCTTTTCCACTTCAGGTTAATTATTAGAGCAGCGTGATTTGTTATACAAGAACTGAGATGCATTATAAAGAAGTAGCTTGTACAGTCACTTCATAAAGTATCGCGACACACCATGCTAGCGGTTTGTATAGGTCGGCTTTCGAAGCTGGAAGCACGTTGGCTATCCTGAGCCATATCTGTTGACTATGACCTTCTCCAGGTACAGTATGATATTTATTGAAAGTCAAGAGGGACACAGCCACCAGAGATAGTGTTCAGGATAGCCAACGTATTTCGAGCTTCGACATCCGACCTATACGAACCGCCAGAGTAGTGTGTCGCGATACTTTATGAAGTGACTGTACCTTTTTTTTACTTAAACACACGTATTGATGGTAAGTTTGTTATTTCTGACGGTAATGAGTTCCATATTCTAGCAGCTGTCTCCATTTATTGGGGTGAGAATTTGTGTATTGGAGGATATGAATGTCTACGGAGTGATTCGTGGTAGATATTGAATGAATATTCTTTTCCGAGTGAATCTTGCGGACGGATGAGGTGGGTTACCAGAGGATAGTATTTTAAAAGTAAGGTAAGTGAGATGATACAGGCGACGTTGTTTGTATTTCAATCAGTATAATCGGGCATATGAGCTAATAATCCCATCCCATTTTTTAGGTGAAAAATAAAGCATATTGTACAGTTCATAGTCACTTTTTACGTCTTTTATACTTTCGCTTTTTATTTTTCCGCTTTTATACGTCTTTACGCAATCTACGTTAGATCGTCTCCCTTGAAAGCTTGACGCTTGCTTGATCCCCATCCGATGAGTACCGTGTTAACAATGAGCCCCATGTTCACTTCAGCAATGTCGGGAAAGTATATAGTTCAACAGCACTTTGGAAATCAGAGACGAGCCCACCTTCTCAAGCTTCCCGCGCGTTCTGATATGTTAACCGATAGGTCAAGTGTCGTCGCCGCGGAAAAAATTTTGCTTAATGGAAATTTGATCGTGATTGAAAATCCATTCTCTCAGTTCCGAGAAGAGAAGACGAGAATAAAACTCGAGCGACAAGGAAAGGAGAAAAGGGTATAGGACAGTGATGGCGAACCTGCAGAGCCCGCTGTGTCAGCATTCGTAGAAAATTCGTATCTTTTTTTGAGTGCCGTGTCACATGAAAATGTGTCCATAATTTTGTGATATTTGTTGCTCTTGCCAAAAATGAGTTTATTGTTTATTAAAATGGAGGTTTACATCTTATGAATATAAAGTTTACTGTAAAATGTTCAACATATATTATTCTATTATTTAAAATAATATCTCAGCGTGTGTTAATCTTGGGCGATGACCTATTGGAAACAATCCGTGTCGCACTAAATGCCTCGAGTTATATTGTTTATAATGAGATAGGTGTATTTTTATGTAAATTTTACTGTCAAATTTTCAACAAAAAGTATTCTTTCATTTAAAATAATATCTCATCGTGTGTTAATTGCTCTGGGGCGACGACCTTCCGGTCTCCCAAACATTCCGTGTCGACCGAAATGCCTCGGCGTTTCACCTTTGATTCGCGTGTCATAGGTGTGCCATCACTGGTATGGGTTCGGAGAACGCAGGGTGGACCAGACTCCCACCGCTGCTATTTATCTGCGGCGGGTCACTACTCACGTTATACATTAATCACGCCACTTCACTTGGAACATTACCTAAATTAAATTCTGGCCGCAATTACTCGCGTCCTCTGATCATCCAGTGATAATATCTCTCTTTTCTTTTGGAAGGCTCTTTTTATGTCGCTACTGTGTGATCCAGAATAAATGCTAGATTCTATTTTCTTGTTTGCGTTGTTAAAATAAACCGCTTTTCGTGATGAAGTGCCTTAACGTCAAAATACAAAAATATAATAAAAATTATACAGATTTTTCGACAAATATATTTTCAACGAATATTTTTTCCAGCCCTAGTAACCTACACCAGTGCTATTACTATTAAACTAGCGCAAATTTCTTTCCATTTTTATTGTTCCTGTTGTTATATGCTCTTATATGTTATATATATATATATATATATATATATATATATATATATATATATATATATATATATATATATATATATATATATATATATATAACTCAACAACTGAAATGGAGGATGGTTTTTTCAAAAGGCGCCAGAAATAGCCAACAGGGAGGATGGATATAATCTAAGCCGGGTTTGGAAAGGCTTCCTGGCTCCTGCCAAAGCCCAACGGATAACTTCTCCCGCACAAGATTCAAATCGGCCCAACAATCGTTTAACGAACATCGCTGCATCTATAGAAGACCAAGTTGAAGCTGGTCAACACTCATTCCCTTGATGACGCTTCCAGTACGAGAAGCGAAATGTTTGAGTTTTAAAAGCGAACAAAACGTAGTATTGCCCGAAAAAAATCATCCTTCATAGCCGAGAAAAGCTGTGAGTCTTCAAACAAAAACTGAGATGGATTATTTCTTTAGTTTTTAATTAAGTTTATCTCTAGTTGTGAATTAGCTTTTTATACACAGTTATTCGTAAAAATGATATACGGCTGTACATTAAGTGGGAAAAATACCTTTTTTCTTATATTCCACCTGTTATCGAACCCAACAATAGAATTCAAGTTCAATTTTCGAAAAAAAATCGTGGATCGGTAGGATTTTGTTGCTTACATGAAACAGAGGACACGATTTTCTTTGACTTCCCTGGCGGATGAACGCTACAGCTGACTATCTGGTCGGTATCCCTTCGGGTGTCGTCACGTATGGAACTGAATTCAACTCCGAGCTCCACAGATCATGCGCTGGTCTTGAAGCCAAAGGGAAGCACGTACGCCGTCGAGTTACAAAGTGAGAATTGCGCTGAAGCGAATGGAAAGATCCCAAAGTCTCGTGAAAAATTACAAGTTGCCGCTTCAATCGCTGATCCTGTTGAGTTCCCCTGGGGATAGGAGGGGAAATTGATAGGCTAGAGTGGGGAGGTGTATATGAATTAGGCGGGAGGAGGGATGGTTCGGTGAAGGGAGTGTGCGGCGTCGGGTTACGCGCTGTTTAATGGATGGATCAGCTGGGTGTTCTTCGCAGCATCGGCAGCGAGGAGTGTTGGATGACGGAATATCGCGCGGAGTAGGCGTTGAGGTGGGGCCTGATGTGTGCCCCGATCAATTTCCAGCGACAAATTTATGTACTCCTCGCGGAGCGCTTTACCCATGGCTCCCTGGGGTGCGTCCACGCATCGTATATGGCTGCAGCAATAGTTTCTGGCGCTGCGCATTGGACGATTTTGGGACACCAGCTGCTAAACTTTCATAGTATTGTGAAACGGGGGAGGAAGGTTGTTCATTGTGGAGCCTACATTTGCCCTTGTCCCGACTTATGGTGGCTGACCTTGAGTGTGCTGACATGTGTCTTGGCAGTTTTCGAACTGGCAAATCGTACCTAGACCTCATTGGGCGGAGATGACGTCAAATTCACGTGACCTCTGACGCCATATTATCTAGATACATAGTAAAGAAACCGAGTAAATGAAGTAGTCGTCTAGTTATGCTCATTAAAGTTAATTTAGAATTCGGGGTGTAATAATATGGGCATGTATGGAAAATAAGAGTGAAGAAACCTTCAAATGGATACTATTTTATCATTAGTGCGTATATTGGTGATATTTATTATTTTTCTGCGGAAAATTGATGAATTCGCTATATTTAAAGGCTTTTCAAATTGAATATATTTATGAAGTATTTGGTAGCTAATACTTCTGTAAATAATTCTGTATATTGTAGATATTCCGTACTTTTTTACTATATTGAACCTAGAAATTCTATTTTCCTTGCTCTGGAAGGAAAACTTGCCCTCGTTGAAAGAATTCTTGTCCGATGAAAGGTACTCTCAGGTAGCCACAATTTCATCAGCAGCTTTAGTTTCAACTAACGAACATCATAATTTTTAGTAACGTTGAGCCTTGGAGAGGTTTTAATGCATTCATAAACGAAGGAGGACAATAAACCATCAGTGTAAATATTATTTGTTTTCAACTGAATTTTGTTAGTTACAACGCATTTATTTTATCAGTCAATAGTTGAGGATTGATGGTAGTTTGTTCGGCGTGTATTGCACTAATATACTGCCACATTTTTCCTATAGGCAGGAAAACATGATGCCTTTTTGTTCATGGTGGTGATTGTGGTGAAGCATAGTGGGCGATATGTCCTTCACTTTAGTAGCCCCTAGCAATCGAAGTATAATCATCATTCGCCATACTGTGACATGTGTGAATTCTTTTATTCGTAAGCAATAAGATTTAACAAATAATATTGCCCTCTAAATTGTCGCATAAGAATGGGATATTTTGGATATTTGGATATTTTGTATCTTAATCCGTATTCGATGTAGTTTTAGACGGTCATCGGTGGAGGCGATATTATTTAGACAATACAAGCGAAAAGGTGGGATTGAGTATGTTTTTGACTCGTTGTCGCGGCGAACTTTCTTTAATGGCAATATTTGAAATTTTCTGGCTTATAACGTCAAAAATCCGTTATTATCGTGGTTCGTTTACTCCGAAACCATTCTGGATAGGGTACATGATTCAGTAAGACCTAGAGATTTCCGGGCCTCGTCGTTGATGGGAACTTTGACGCTACAACCTTGATAAACTCAAAGATTTGCTCGTCGTTACTCCACGACGTCGTCTAGGTCCAGTCTTTCATGATTAAGGCTGCAATTGTCATAGTTTAGAATAGTCACCGCTACAGAACTCGACAAAAATGGTGGTTGCTATTAGATATGGCACGTGGCAGGGATTATTAGGGAACTCATTTAATAGTGCATGCTGTGTTGTTTGTCGTATGCTATGTGATAAACTATTCTTTAAATTGGTTTCACTTCGTTAAATTGTCGTTGGTAAGTTTCATGCCAAAGTAAAACCCTTGCACTTTCCTGAACTGTAGATATGTTAAAATTGTACAAAAGTACGAAGTATTTTATTTTCATTATGAATGCTATATGCTCCATAAGTTGATGAGTTGATCAATACGTTCAATGGTATCAGGCTCAACTATGTGGAAGTTGATATTCACAAATGAAAAAACTACTTCGTTTTCTTCCACTGATTTATTTTTTTGGTACGACATGTTTCGACACATAGAGGTCATTTTCAAGTACCTAACCTATACCATATAACAAGTACCTATTTCCAAGTACTTGAAAATGACCTCTATGTGTCGAAACATGTACCAAAAAAATAAATCAGTGGAAGAAAACGAAGTCGTTTTTTCATTTGTGAGTTGATCAATTTTTGATTTGACTACCACGCCCATTCGTTGCAACGTTTTACATGTTGTTAATCAAATTCTCATTGAGTGATACGCCAATTGCTTTGGATGCCATTCTCATTTATGATTCCGTATTATCGGCAAATAGTCTGCTTGCTTACTTACTGTTAATGCTTGTGCTTATGCCATTCACGTGCGTTAGGCGTGCGTAATAGTTACTAGTTTGTCACGTGTGAAAGGGAGAAAAAAATGAAAAAGGCAAGATGACAAGTATGAAGGTTTAAACAACATTAGTACAACTTGTGACGTACGGTGTACACTTTTTAATGTCGGGTGTATCTGGGGTCATGTGATACGCTCGGTGCAAGCTGCGTGAGTGTACAGGTGTGGCGTCAAAGGGCCATGAGAGCTTCCCACACGTCTGGTATCGCGTTTCGCTTGCTCGATCCGGACTAGCAAAGCACATTCCCCCGCTCTTTTTTCAGCCTAATCGTTTCATCGCTAAAGATATCCCTCATAACTCTCCAAAGCTTTTCTTTTTTGAGATTTTTAATTACCTGCACTCAATCCAATCGCGTGGAGATAGGGAGGAAGCTGGAGTTCCTCGCCAGCTTTTCCTGTTGTGACATACTGCGGCTGTCGCAAAGCCTCCGCCGTGTCTTATCCGCTTGGTTTGTAATTTGTATGGCATCGCTACATCCGCGAACTTTTCCGTGGCGGTCCAATATTTCCTTTCTCTTACAGACGTGTCCCTGGGATCATACTGTACTCTTGGAGCGGAAATACTGCCCACGCTTTCCCATTAGCATCTGTATTATTCAGGCACGGGCCCACTTAGCGTATGAGATACTGCGATAACTCCTTCCACTGATGAAATATGGGGAGCATTCAAGCTTCTACCGGCGGAGCACGTTGGGACTCACATTTGTGAATTATCGTCCTTATTTGTGAATTGTTAGAGTGTCTATTACATATGTAACTAACTACAGTTTATTGCCGTAATGTTCTGTTATCTGGGGTGTCGGATCAGCAGAGTTGGTAGAAACCGTAGAGATGTAGCGAGGAGAATAAGCCTAGCAATATGTTATCAGCGTGAACGTGCATGTTTTACTCAACCGATTTGTATTTTAAATATTTTCCGAAATTTGCGCGAGATGAATTTTATTAGTAAAAATGTCACATTATAAAAATGTCTTATTTGAACAATGTCACGCGCTCGGCGGTGTGGAAACACTACACCACTGGATAAATGGGCGAAGATGTCACAAAATGATATCGCTTACTACATTATGACATATTAATTTGTGACTTTCGGCTTTTTTCTCATTCTTTGACTACATGATCGTTTTAAATTCTAATGCAGAAGTCGACAAACGTCGAATAATTTTGCGAAATTCCACCGAGAAAAAATCATCCGCTTTGACCAGGATTCGAACCCGGATCCTTCGATTTCCGGCCGAGTGCTTTAGCCAGTTAAAAGTTAAGCTACTGAGGCGTCCTCTTCCCCTATGGATTTTTTTATTGCGGGTGACTCCGTATAAGTGCAACTCCGTGGCTAGTCCCGGATAGCTTAAAATCTATCGAATTATTTGTTCCTTCATCTTGAAATGCATGTAAAGCGGTGAAGCAATACATTAAGCCTCCGAGTTGCCGTTTCAGATAGCGTTATTTTTTTGTTTCGAATTTTATGCACTTTTGAAAAGGAATTATTGTCTGCGGTTCACGCTTATTCTTATTGATGATATATGAATTCTACTGGAGATATGGTTTCTTGTAACTTTACTATAGTATGAGAAATATATGTGTATTTTTCCCCATTCAGAAGCAGAGATAAGTACGTATTTATTTCTTGTGTATACGTGAGGAATGCACCGAATTGAAACATTTGAGATTAGGCGTCTTTTTCGTCCTGCTGAAACTCGCCTGATCGGAGTTTGTCGAGTCTAATTTAAGCCTGGCGTGTAGCCTCTGAATCTTAAGATGTCAGTTTCCATCAGTCGTGTGACACACACTGTTCGCTCGTAGCTGTTTTAACGAAGCGTACGGCTTTCCTTTGTATTTTATATACTTAGCTAATGAAATCTTACTTCGCAGGATTCCTTATGCTCGCGGCGTAATCGAGAAGTGGCCTAATCAGGGCAAAGTAGCATCTCTTTCACTTTTTCATCGGTGACGTCTCCCACTCTTCACTCGATAAATCCTAGTTTAGTGCAGAAATGAATGAGCAATTTTCCACAAAGATGAAACAATTTTCCACCTGATGGTGTATAAACATTGAAACCTAGTTCGTTGTAAATTTTATCATTGTGGAAAATTGCTCATTTTATTTCTGTACTAGCTGAATTACCCGGCATTGCTCGGGATCATACTTAGATTATTTTTGTTTGTGTATTAGGTTGTCAAGGAAAATACGTAAAAGAAAATACATTGAAAAAGTGGGAAACTTGCTTCTTTCGGGCATGATACTACTACTTCAGTAGTATCATGCTTTCGGTTACCTGGTAAAATAAATGTAAACTCTCTATCTTGAGTGAAAGTAGTTTTAAAAATAAAAAAAATAAATAAACCGCTACACAAAACCCAATACTTAGCATTCCTAATCAGCTTAACTAAGCAAAATGTCTTTTAAATGCATTAAAGACCGAAATCCGGTTGTCAAGCGAATATGGTATTGTTGTTTTCAGGGAAAAATATGCGTTTTTGCAGCTGAAAACGCGATGTTCAGACAGTTACGAAGTGGAAAAGATTATTGATTAAGAGAATTTAAAAAAATCATTCTTTCAGCCATTTGGTAAAAAATTCCAACCCTCTATCTTGTGCGGAAGTAATTTTAAGAAGCAACAAATAAAACCACTGCCCAAAACCCAATACGCAACGTAGATCACCAAATGGCCCCTTTTTGGGACTTTAAAGAGTCCTGAGTCTTTTTTCAATAGCCTTCAATTTTCCTCCCGCGTTGATTAGTCTGCAAAATTTCAGCACGTTCGGAATAAAACTGTAGAATTGTATAAAAGACAGTCAAACATTCTTTTATGTATAAATAGATTATGCAAAATTTCCAATTAATTTCGCTAGAATCTTCGGATTTAGTGAATCCTAGTTTCTTCATTGCAGCTCCCCAGATTTTTGTATGCGTTTCCCATGCGCAATATCCCTATAACGTCTGAGAAATTTGGGCTTTGGGGCGATTGTTTTCTCTCGAATGCCTAGTAGTAAGAATGGTGAGGATGACTGAGAGGGTTCGCGCAAGTTAATCGCACCTTCGCACGAAAATGCCACTTCTAATCGGAATCCATCGCGCGATTCAATCTCAGTTCGTAACCGCACCCGTGAACGGTTTCTTAATTTGCCTCTTATCGTCACAGTTTCTAGCCTTTCCTGTTCCATCCTAACTGATTTACCGGAGCCGTTGAGAGCATTCGCTTCGCTGAACTTGATAGAGTTATTTTGTTTCCGAGGGTGGGAATTGAGTTGGAAACGAAGGGCCGGAGTTAACTGGGAGCCTGTGGAAGACTATCGTAATTACTAAGGGTAATCATTTTCTTAGTGGCCATTATTTATGCCTTTTCCATTTTAAGTCCAGCTGTGATTTGAGGATAATATAGAATAATACTTTGAAACCTGAATAGTGATCTAGGAGTTAGTCTCAGAGCCGTTTTTTCGAGTGCCCTTTTTACTCTGATTTTTTAACGTTTATGTGCGATAGTACCCAGGGGAGAAAAATTACTGATATTTTCTAGCATTATGAAATGGAAAGAGAAGTCAAAATTTCCTCATGTATTAATGGTTTTTCTATGGTCGATACTGCAGGGACGATAGTGCTTAAGGTGGCTGTATACGGCATCCAAAAACGCTCTTTCAGTTCTGGCTTCTGCCGCAGCCTTGGAGAGATCTTCGCCTTCCCCTCCCCCCATTCCCGGCCACGGACTACAGCGCCACTGATGGCACTGTGGAAAATACGTTGCAAAAGCTCAGGAAAATGTTTATGGTGACGTTATAATGCACCATTTTTTAACATTTTGATAATGTTTCATAGAGGAGGATCCCATTCTACAATAAGTGCAAAGATTTTTAGAAATATACGTCGTACGCGCCATGGCAATCACGTTTCTTCCGCGGCCGAATAATGTACGTAGACAGCGAAAAGCGGAAATTTTCGATGCGCATTTTAAATATTAATCCTTATTCCAGAGGCCCAAGCTAATAGATTTACTTTAAGCATCAAAGCAGAGTCGCAAAATTAAAGCGCGTCTACGTCTTCGGAAGCGATTTCGGCCGGGGTATACAGCCCCGCAGTCGATGGGGTTAAATAGTATCTATTCTTTTGGGATCGGGTCAGTCAAAGTTACTGTAGTGGTAGTTGACTTATAAAACCAAAGTAGTTCGTATCATTGATACCAAAACGAAGGTAATTTTAATTACATTGTGCCATAATACTACGTTTACCTTACTGTATCCCGTTCCCTAAGAAAGGTTAATACTTAAGATAGTTTAAGCGAGATAGTTCCCTAGTCATGATGGAGACCGTATTCGAAGTATACGTCTTAATTTCCGCCGCAGTAGGAAGCATGAATTAATTATTATATTATTAATGGTGCAATAAAATACTTATATGTGACTGAAATAGTAAATAATTAAATGAAAATATCTCTACAAGTCTTAAACCGTCACAACGGAAGGTTTTTTGGTGATCCTGAAAAAAATTACTGCGGTGACTATGTATACTTATTTTCAGAAATTGTCGAGAGAACATACAAACTGCACTCAAATAACTCTCGTCAATTTTTTGACGAGATCTAGGTGTTAGAAACTCCAATTTTTTAAAATAAGGTATCTCTGAAATGCATGCGGTACACGTAATATTTCCCATGTTTAGGGACAGGTATTTTTTGACAAAAATCTCGGAAAGTTGTTCAGTCAGGGACTGATATTTTGATATTTTCGGAAGGGTGAGATATTTTCTTTAAAATGCAATCAAATTCATTGATTTCTAGGTGAAATGACATTTCGCTCAAACCACCTTAAGGATGGCCTGCGTACGCATATTGGCTGCCGACCAATAGGCTAGAGGATGTAATGAGGAGAGAATGATTTAATGGAGAATGAAGGGCAAGTGGGGAAGGGTTTGAATAATGTATATGATTTTGGACACCGTGGAGCAGAGTTTGATATATTTAAGAGTTGTGAATGGGAGAAAATTTTAAGGTAGTTCACCGAGAAAGGACATTAATGTACATTTATTAATATCCTGAATTTTTATTAAAAAATTTTAATTATTAGATATGATCAGCAAAATTTTACCTTTTAGTGCCATTTTCTCTTTCAGTGAACTTGAGTTACATGTGCAATAAACTGAAATCACATGTTGTTCAATGGGAGAATGGGAGAAACATAGGGGCGACAGTATTTTTCCATCTATTGTTAGTGCCATTTTCAAGGAAAACAGTTTTTAAGAATCAAAAATGCCCGGTAAATTGATTAGAAATAAGAGAGATGCTCTTACAGTCTTATTTTCTGAGTCAACAGGTATATTCTAAGTCCGTGGTTAACAGCTAACTACTGAAAAAATTGAAGACAAAATGTGGTATTTCCATAGAAATGGCGCTGCAGTCGGTTTTCATGGCTACGAAAAAGTGTCAATTAAAAGTAAATTTGTGGAATGATTGGCATTCATTGCGCCAATGAACCAAAATTTTGATTTTTATAGCTAACGCATTCCATCAGTGAAAGTAGGTTGTTTCAAAACCATTGGGAGAAGAGTTGGAATATACAATTTTTTTGACTCACACAATCGCGATGGAACCTCTTTTAGAAGTGATTCGTGACTTTATTATTAGAGGTGATGGCTATGTAGAATGACTTGAGCTACGAGTAGTAATTGATTAAACAACTTAAGTGACAATAATACAAATCTCCGTATTACATTGCGAGTAAAGGGATGCATAATGTTTTATACGCAACAGATAAGTAGTTAGTTACAGGTGGGCTTCTGGCGCACACATGCTGTTGCAAGGTTGTGAGTGGGAGGAGATTAACCTTGGTAAAGAATGATCGAGCACTGGCTGCCTTAAGTACGTTATGCTTTGAGCCAGATGTTTGTTGTGGGCGTTACTTGCGGAGGTTGAAGTAGATTTGAGCTATTATTGAAACGATGATTCTAATCATATCTCAAATTTTGGTTGTAGGAAACGTACAAGCCCTTAAGATGGCTTAGGCCTTCGGGTCACTTATTCCGGATTTTCTGAAAACTTGAATTTTGCATCTTTGAAGTACGTTTTATATAAAAAAAGAAGTAAATAAAAAGGATCCCGGCTAGTTTTACTTTAATTCAGCCTTGAGAGTGGAGAAATTAATGTGGGCTCTTTTGGATATTGCGCGCATGGCCGGAGAAAAATGCCAATTTGATCGAGAAAGCATTTTCAGGATTTTAATAAAAACTGGTTATAAGAAGGTCCATGTACTTTAAATAAAAATGAAATAGAGGTATCTTACCACCTATTTTTAAAAATTTTATTAGCAAATTGCTACGGTAATTGGAATCATAATGTGGTAGTTCCATTCTAATTGTGAAGATATGGTGCGATTTCGGAGCGAGTAATGAAAAACACGTCTCAATGCTTTTGATACAAGTCTGTATTCTTCAAGGAATACACCAACAATGACCTCTCAAGTTAAAAACAACCCGTTACTATACATAAGATTATGGTTTTTGAGCAAAATTCCAACACTAATGGCGCTGCAGTTGGCTCATAAGACTAGAAAAATGTAGTCAATGAAAATTTAATTGTGGAATAGTCTTATGTACCTTAATTTTGTTTTTCAATAGGTACCTTTTTTGATCAGCAGACTCAGGATTTTTTAAAACTGAATAAATAAAACTATTTGAGGTATCATTTCTCTTAACTACCATTGTCATCCTGAGCCACCTAAATGCATAAGTTGTCGCACCCTTATTCCTGCTTTTATAGCATCTTGTCATCGTTAACCGCCAGATTACGCGGCCTTAATGTCACTGTGATGTTTATTGTTGGTCATAGACATGATTTAGGCTATTCTGTCTGCGAAGACAATTTTGCTCAAAAATCCGATTCAGTTAAATTTTGTATGACAGTTGTCCCACCCTTCATTGCTCAAGACCGGAACGCATGTTGACTTGGGAGTGACATCTTAAGTTTAGGTGAAACTAAAGTTTACTGGATTTTTGTACAATAGGACCATAATCTTTAGAAAAAATGAATCTTGCATTAAGATTTTGAACGAAACTGTGAGAATTAACAAAAATCGCTTTCCATGGGAGTGTGTGTGTAGAAACTAGAATGATTTAATGCTGGTTGATAGAATTTTATTTATCCTGTGCTAAATGAGGCCACAATCCGTCCCCCTCCTCCAGTCCAGGATTCGTACTGAATAGAATTATTATAAAAAAACTTTAAATTTCATCATTTTCAGGTGTAGATCATTTGTCTTTGAAAAAGTCTCTCTTTCACTAATGATTTATACATAAAGACTTTCTTATCATAAGACTTTTACATTGGTTTTTATGTGGCGTTTTCAGTTGAGTGTCAAGGGTCTCATTAATTTCTATTTTACCTTTGTTTTGGAGACCAATGCTACAAAAACACTTTGTTCTAAGGAGATTTATCCATTGGTATCTAATTAGTTTTTCCTGGACATGCGACTGTGATATGTTCGTTATCGTTAAGATTTTGCTCACATTTTTGTGTACATTTTTATCTGTCTTTCACTTCCTTCTTGACTGGGAGGACAAAGTGAATAGTAAAGGTTTTAGTAGGAAGAGGCTATTAAGCAAAATTTAAAAGTTACTATTGAAGGATATTTCACGAAGAAAGTTAAAGCAAATAGACACAGTTGGGCATAAACTTCTTAGGATGATGCCCTCATCCTGTCTTTGATGCCAGTGCATTTTTATTGCTGAAAAATCAATTACCTTGCTGTAACCCTGTCATTTTATTGAATCTAGCTGCGCAGTAACTAACTACGTAGTGCGTGTAATATAATAACCTTTTCATATTTAATCAGTTATTTTGTTGCAGGTCTTTGAATGTGTAGACCATACAGTTGAAGCGTACTCATTTTAGATGATATGTAAATTCTTATCTGCTATTGTTATATTTATTGTTTTTTTTATGGGTCGTCCAAGGTTTTCGATGGGATTTTTTCCTGCATTAGGTTCAAATATTAGATTACGCCCTGGTGTTTCTCAATATATGCTAGGTTTTAATGGGTAACTTTGTAGTGCTGTACACTGATTTGACACAGGAAAGGCGTATTCATTGATCAAAAAACAATATTGCCGCAGTTGGTTTGGCATGCAGTATACTTATCTTCTGGAAGGAAAGTGAGTGCGGTAGAATCCTGGTCTACGGTGCTAATCGAGATAGGTTCTCTGCGGAGTCTTTCAATTTGCAAATTTTGCGGACACACTCTCCTGACCGCAGGCTAAAAGCGGCACTTACCTCCCCAGCTGACGTCACCTTCGTTGAGGTTTCCCTGTGAGCCTCGAATCCAAAAAACTTAGTCAGCGAAATTCGAGACTCCATCGTAAAAGCCCTCATGGAAGAGGACTCTGCAATCTTTCGATACATCGATTATCATCCTTCGCACTGATTTCTCAAGTCGAAAACCAGTTTTTTATGGGGAGAAAGAGTTTACTTCAAGTTCAATTTCAACAAAGAAGAAATCGAAAAGAGAGAAAAACTAGAGTTGGGGTTTTCTATTATTAATATAATGGTGTGTTTTCACTCTCTCTTCTCCGTCATTATTGGTTCTTGAGATGTGCGTAAACATGAAAATTCTAATAAGTTCACTTGCGCCATCATGGATAAATGGCTTTCGTGAAAAGGCGAGCGGGGATAAAATTTTTTCAATCGTTGCTTGCAATTGCCTATGCATGTAGACGTGTGCCTGCAAACGTATGAATGGCCCTTTACCTTACGTAAAATCAGTATACCCTCACCTAAACGATTTGACGATATTTAAACGATGTTTTTTGTATGTAGGACCAAAAGTGTACAATTTATTATCTCATTCCTTACAGAGAATATCATTTTGACGCCATACTACATTTTTACGTCCGATAGAAGCGTTAAAATAAGAGAGATGCATCGGTGAACAGATAGGTACAAAAATTTATTTATTCCACGCAAAATAAGTGACCATAATAAAAACGTAGCTCCAATTAATTACTCCCATTATAAGCTTCACCATAATGGCTTTATAAAATCTTTTCGAGGCTAGTGTCCTAACACCCCCTGCAACACGCCCATGCGGCGGCTCGCTGGCGGCGTCCTAATCTCTTCCAGAAGATACATATACCAGCAAGATGATGAACCAGTAGAGAAAAAGTGTATAGCAGCAATTATGATCACCAGTTAAAAAATCGTATTTATTTTGTGATGCGAAATTAATTCCTTATTTTGATAAAAAAATGGGAATATTTTATGGCTTTCACCGGAGATAGGGTGTCTAAGAGTAGGGTCAATCAAAGCGCCGGACGCACATATCCCTTTGTGCCCCTTGGAGAGGTGGCAACACTCTTGGAAGTGTAGCCAGGCGGTTTGCGGAACTTCAAGGGGACGAGGGGAATGGGGGGGAGGGAAGGGTGGGACCTGCAGGGTCGAGAAGGGTGTGAGGGGAAGAAGGGCCTTCAGGGTCCACTTCGACGACGGAAGTTCATTATCGGCTCGCGTTCCATCCGCGTCCTTGCTTTCGCCCGGGATGCGTTGAAAGTTATAATTGAAGCACTCCCGAAGTTAATCTTATGCCGGGCGGGAACGGAAAGGGTGATATTGGAAGGAGAAAGTGACAGCTAGCCGCTGTGGATTTTATCTTTTTAGACGTTATGAAGAAGACAAATTTGCCATTAACAATCATTTGACTTGACCAAGATTCGAATCAGTTACACCTTCAAGCCTCAGCGTCGTTTATTTTTTTCATAGCTCTGTAACTAAAAGCCTAAATAATGTTTTTTGATGGGAGGCACGGTATTGGGCGTATGTCTTGAGGTAAATTAGGATGTCCATACATAGAGATGACCTTGGGAAAAACACAACTGTCGTGCTCGAAGAAGATAGGACTACAAACAACCTTTGTAGTCCTATCTTCATTTTTTTATCCCTTTATCCCTGAATAGTAGTAGTAAAAAAAAAGTAGATAGAAAAAAGAAACAAACTAGGAAACAGTACGTGAAAACATTCGTGTGGAGCGTAGCACTTTAGGGATCGGAAGCATGGACCATTGGAAAAACTGACCAGAAAAGAATAGAAGCCTTTAAAACCTGGTGCTGGAAGAGGATGTATAAGATAAAATGGACGGACAAGAGGAAAGATTTAATTAGGGTGCAGAAGAGTATAAGAGTAAAAGACCATATGGAACACCATACAGAAAAGAAGAGCAAGATGGATTGGCCACACCGTGAGACACAATGGGTTTGTGAAGAACATAATTGAAGGCAAAATAGAGGGAAAGTCCGCTGAGGAAAACCCAGGCAATAGGTCATAGACCAAGTAAATAGGAAAGTACATAGCAGGAGATACCAAGAGGTAAAGAAACTAGTATTTAGATAGAGAAGGGTGGAGGGCTACAGTCAACCAATCTTAGGATTGAACTGCCAATGAATATATGGAGAGTGAGAGTTGGGTTGGAATTGGAGTGTCTATATATATATTGAGCCTTGGCTTGGTGGCGTAAATGGCTGACACACCTGACTGGCAATTGGGAGATACGGTGATGTTCGAATGTTGGTCTAGTGAAATGATTTTTTCATGACGAATTTCATTCCATGGTGTGCATGAACCCGTGCGAGTGACTTCATATCATATCCTTGTGTACATACAGTGATTGAAAACTCTATTAAAACTTTATTAGTTGCGATCTAAATAATCTGCAATCATTATTATGTATCTTTCTAGCATACGATTTGATTATGAAAATGTAATCCTCTATATGAGCGGTGAAGGTGAAGTGTCATTCATAAATCCAGATTTTTGGTCTCACCGGCAAATTTTTTGTTGCTTTTTATAATTTTTAATGTTATGTTTTTTCTTTCATTTGTATTAAAGTTATTATATATATAAGCCCTTCTACATGTATACCTTTGGGGATACTCCTCATTTACATGTATTCTTCACATAATGCGTCATTTACATAATTTTCTTCGGTTTTTAACAAATATGAAGCAGCTGAGTTTAATCGTATTCCTTGAATTCGTTTGATAGAGCTTTAGAAGATACCAACTTGAAGATTGACGGGAAGAAAACAGATATCTTAGATTGTGGAAGAGAGAAGGTGGAGGCAGACATAAAGCTTGAAAAAAGGTACCAGAGTAAATGGCATCCTTCATTGACCTTGGAAAATGCATGAAATGTGGTCAAGGAAGTTCTACACATTTCAAGCGTATGGTAGCTCAAGCCAAGAAAACACCCATGTTCAAAAACCTGTTGTGTTCCAAGAAAATAGGATTACCAAGAAAGCAGTAATTGGAAACATACGTGTGGAGTGGTGTGCTGTATGACGCAGAGTCATGGACCATTGGAAATTTGGATTAGAGGAGAATGGAGGCACTTTCGTGACTTGGCACTGGAAGCGGGCGCTGAAGGTCAAATGCACGAATTGAGTTCAGAAACGAGGAAGTGTGAAGGAAAAAAAAACATTTAGAGCCATCCTGTAAGACGAGGTCCTAAAATACAGATCATGCATTTGGCCCAACGAATTTGTAAGGATCATGGTTGCAGGGGAAAAATGAAAATTGTATAACGAATAAAACGTGGTTTATTTCATCATCTCCTTTGGCCCTTGTACTTGGTCGTACGTTTTTAGAGGCCATTTAAATTCGTGCTCATTAGGCTGATTACTTACTTAAATGTAAAAATGTAATGGTGTCTGTGTGCTGCTCCATCACGCAAAAACTAATGGACCGATTGAGCTGAAATTTGGCATGTAGATAGAAAATATGTCTAGTTGTATCTGAGGCTATAGTAAAAAGCCCGAAGGGCCCCCGAAGACCCCTCCCCCCTGGTGGTCCATGCTAAGCATTGGGTTCAGTGCAGTGGTTTAATTTTTGCTTTAAAAAGTAGTTTACTCTAGATAGAGGGCTGGGATTTATTTACCGGATGGCTAAATAAATGAATATTGTAGTTATTTCAAACTATTATCTTTTATGCTTCGTATTCTTTTGAAAATCACGTTATTAGCTGAAAATTAAAAAAAAAATCTCTGAAATCAACAATAGCATATTTCCTTGACAACAAGAGATTTGATCCTCAAATGATCATGCTGATAGTTTTATTCAGGATTTGTTGTTATCTTGTACAGTAAGTCCAATTTTTTTCGCACCCGTTGAATTTCAACGGGTACCTGCCACCAGTATTATATAATTTGTTAGAGGAGGTGTACACTGTTAAATGGATATTGTATGTAAGGAAAATTTGCAGAAACTTGAGACCATGAAGTGAAAAGTCTCGAACGATTTTTCTTTAATAAAAACTTCCTTGTTAATGTTGTTGGTGTAATAAAAGTACTCATCCTGAATCGTCAACTGTTGTGTGAAGCGTGGTTCATTTACTATTGTGAGTTAAATGGGGGATTTGAGAACGTCCTGGCTGATGTGTTACTTATGATCGACGCGCCTGTATTGGAGTTCTCGTTTTGGTCGTTCTCCTTAACTTACGTTGCATCTGGCATGCTTTTACTCTTTTCCTATACGTCACAGCTTTCTCGATCGACTTTTTCAAGCGAATGGGCTGAATTTCGATTCTGAGGGCTCAGTTCCTTGCGAAGATGGGATTTTGGTGTCCTGCGGGCTTTTTGTATGCATCGTAATGCGCCAGTCCATACCAAGTGGTTTGAAGAATTCACAAGCTGCCTTCCTCGTCAAAAAATTCCTGAAAATAACCAATTTTGCGATTCAATTCCACAGTTTGGTAATAAAATTAACTCTGAAGCGTGAGAAATTCCAGGTTATCAAGCTTATGAAACTGTAGTGTGAAATTTAAAAAATATAGCAATATAGCAAGTTTTACTTTATTGTCGTCTAACTGACCACAGCTGAGAATAAGGTACTCCCAATGCTTGAAAACAAAGAAAATGATCTGCACTGAGATTGAATAATGGCCGCCAAATGGAAACCAGGTATAATAAAAATATAATATAAGTTGTTTCGAACTGTCGAAGCTAAAGGCTATCGACTCTGAAAATAGAAAAGCCTGCCTAAATGGTCGAACTAACTTGGACCACTTTATATGGATTGACCCTGAAGGAATTCCTGCAGCGGTACGTGGTCTTTTAGGCGAAGTATTCGGCATTACGCTTGTTTCTGTACATTCCGCTATGTATTAAATTTACTAAAATTTAATCTATTGATATTTATCGTCAATAGGTGACGAATGAACTATTTGGTCCAACTCTTGAGGGCTTACTACTTCTGTATCCTCATTCAAGGCATGAAATAGCTAGATGAGGATTACTTTTACTATTAGGATCCTTGTTAGGTATATGGTGAGAAATATGTTGGATGAAGTCTGCTTTTGATATTTGTAAATTGACATCTTTCATTTTCGGATATGACAAAATTTTGAGGCCGTTAGAATTTCTCGTTATTCTGTTCCTGGCTTTTGTTTTATCCTGGCTAGAATGTCTGTTTTAAAATTAACTGTGAAAACTCTTCAACCTTTTATGCGGACATATTTTAATTTAAACGTTTTGAAAATTAATATAAGATAATATGCAGAGTAAACCATATTTCACGTTTGATTTTATTTGTCAATATGATTCAGACACCCAAGAGGACGTATTTTAACATAAGCATATCTTAGAAATGTTTTTAAGACCATAAGCAGGACTACCTATATTCATTGGACTCAAATATTTGTTGATGGATATATTTGAGCTGGTACCCGTATTACTTTCGTCTACATAGCCATATTATTAATTAAATGGTGATGAACGTAAATTAAATAAAAATATATGGAGGAAATATTCTGCCTTCGGCGTCTTAATTGGATTTGAAATCAATTGATGCTTTCAGGCGTTACTTTGTGGAATTTGTTATCGTTATAGTGATAATTACATGAAGATGACGTTGAACGTCGAATCCCGTGTAGTTATAGATAAAGATCATTGGAATCACAATGTTACGAGTTATCATTGTTGATTTTAAATATTTTTAAAGATTCTTTTTAAGTATCACTATTCGTTTGTGATAGTAAAGCTTTAATTCATTGTTTATTCACCTAATACTTCACATTTTTATCTTTTTACGGAAGATTATTGAGGAAAGACACTTGAATTTCTTATGAGGAGAGTGTTTAGCTGTTTATCACACATGGCATGTAAGACCAATTTGCAACGTAGGTGTTACAGTAATGGTTGGGAAAAGGTTCATTTATATCTCAAAGGGATTTTCTCTCTTTTGGCTGAACTATGTCTGGAAATGTTCTATATCTCATTAACCAGAGCGTTGAAGTCGCTCATCCCTAAGGGAAGGTAACCCAAGTGAAGCGAACGACTGCCTTGGGGAAAGTAGTGTGATCGAACGGTTTGTAAGGACTCAACCAGAGAATTTACCTCAACTGCTTAAGTTTTGGGAAAGGTCATGGAAATTCGCTTCTCATTGGGGATCAATTAGCCAAGTTGGTTGGTAATCTGAATCGTTTTGTCATGTACTTCGACGTGCTGCCTTGCGAACTGTCGCATGGGAATAGGGCAGTACGTATCCGACTTTGAAAAGGCTATTAGAGTATTAGAAGTCCTGAAATGGATACAGAAGTGAATGGAATATGAGTTGTTTCGCATGTCATTATTTTTG
The DNA here is from genome assembly GCA_963169105.1 of Ceriagrion tenellum. NCBI lineage: Eukaryota > Metazoa > Arthropoda > Insecta > Odonata > Coenagrionidae > Ceriagrion > Ceriagrion tenellum. Next base: position 57,436,665 of record OY720644.1, read on the forward strand.
GGGATAGAGTCCAGAAAAATTCAAAGTTCCAACTTTTCTTTGTATCGTTAAAAAATATTTATTATCTTTGTGTTGTTTAAAAAATATTTAGTATAGTTATCGGTAAAATATTTACGTACCTACATGTATGCAAATAATGCTCGTTTGATAAAATATTGTTATTGTCTATTGTTGTAATAGCGCGCAAATTAACAATTTTAGGTCCTTAAGCTCTAATTTTAGGCAATAACGAAGCGTATGCGAATGTTGGTTTCAATAGTTCAAAATTTAATGAAAATTCGTGACCAACCATTCCAAGCAAATATCGTGATTTCTAGTTATTTTCGCGTGTAAAAATATCGAAACCTGATCAACAAATCCCTTTAGAGGAGGATATTTTTCAGAGGAAACCCGATCTCCACTTGTGTGTCTTGTGGAGGGCACTTTTAGTACAGTACTCCGTCTGTCGAATGAGTCGTTAAACCGTGGTCCCTTCGGCGCCCTTCGTTAAGAGCAGGCTAATGCCGACGCCAGTTTTCTATCCACCCTTCTTCCCTTACCTATCATGCATCGCGCAAAGGACCTCAGCTGTCGGTCGCTCCTCCAAAATCCAGTACAGTCCAGACGAGCCGTTAGCGTTCGACGTCGCTCTGCATAGTGAACATATAATGACAAAATAAACAAATTTCACGCTAAATATGATTCTACTAATGTCACATTAATACTCACTCCTCGCAAGGAATATATCAGCTCATCTGCTGCAATGGCTTTCTCGTAGTTATTAGCACCAGTTGATAAATAAAAAAATAGAACAAATTCCAATGTACAACATTTAATACGACCTGATAATGCTTTTACAAGCGAATCCTTGGCCGCAAATATCATGAGTTCTTGTTATTTACACGTGCAATATCTCGAGGATGCCGTATTTTTCTAAGTGGATTTTATTGTTTATCTCTGAGTAATTGTGCTCCTATTTTAGCGCTTACCTCAAAATTCATACCGAAGGCATATTTTCGAATGAAAAAAATATAAATTTTGGACTGGAAAAGTCCTGGAATCTTGTAATCTTCAGTCCGTAGTACTCCTGAAATCGTTCGCGCGAGTGGAAAATGTAATCCTTTTTTCGCCATCACTCCCTGCGTCTGATCCTCGCGGTCACCGCCCCTAATCCCGGCCCCGCCCGGTCTAGTCTCGTGCCAGCACGCGTGATTTCGGGCCCGACCCACCCCTCTCACTCGCACCTGGAGGTGCCCCCGTAGTCCCCGAGACGAGAGATTTTTGGGCGGGGCGGGGTTTAAGGGGAGTTAATAATGCGAACTCGGAAATGGAAGGAGGGGAACACATGTGGCCCCCACCGGTGGCGGTGTGGGAGGGGCGCACTGGAAGAAAGTGGGTCGCACGCGAGATTCCGTGATTACTGGACGGGCGGCCGACAGGGGGAGTTTTTGGGGGGGGCGGGTAGGAGCCGCGAATGTAATCGATCATCGTTTTTCTTCCTCCACGCTCGGGAAGACGTCCCCGTGACCTTTGTGCGAGTGGTAGTGGTTCCGCCGCGGGCGACGACGCGGTTGGCTGCCGGCCCGAGGAGGACACCTCACCGGTTGATGCTTTTCCGGGCTGGCGGAGCCGCTCCCCCGGAGGGAACTCAGAGTTCGCGGCGCCCGTTCCCACGCGCGATCGCTCCATTTTTTCTTCTTAATCGGTTGCCATTCCTTCTCTCATTCGGGTCGACGAGGCGTGGCCGGCGTGGTATTTGAGGCCCATTTCAGATCTCGCACAAGCTGGTGGCAGATGGATGCTCAAAAAGGAAAGCTACAGTACTGATAAACCTGGAAAAATTTTGGAAATAGAAATTTGGCCTGGGAAACATGACTCTCATTCGGGTCGAAAATGCGAGACGTTTTACATCCCATTTCGTATGGCAGATGGATGCTGAGATAGAATTCATATAAGGCCGGGAAAACCTTGAATTGCAATGGAAATTGAAAATGGGCCTGGGAAACATGTCTCTCATTCGGGTAAACGAGGCGTGGCCTGTGGGACATTTCGCGTCTCATTAGAGATCTCGCCGAAACTGGTGGCAGATGGATGCCCAGATAGGTTTGCTGCAGGCCTGGAAAACCTAAAAAATGATGGAAATTTAATAATAGGCGTGGAAACGATGTGAAAGTTTGGGGAAAGAGATTTTGGCTTGGAAGTTAGCTTTTCTATATATATTTCAAAATATATTTTTTTAAAGAAGCTAAGTATACCATTTCATGTAAAGGACATTTTCGCTCTAATTTTCCTCACGAATTTTTCCTCTGCCATTTTCAACGTTTTAACTTTATGAAAATTTGAAATAACGTGGTAAATATTTCCTTTTACTATGGATGATATACGCAAAATTGTCTCGTCTACAGTTGACACTCCATTTTAGGTGCTCCCTGTTGATGAATAGTGAGGTTTTTTTGTGCCTTGCGTGAGTGAGGCAGTGGAGCCTATATTTTGGCGTTAAGCCATTGATAATAACCCAAAGTTGGAAGCGGAAGTGAATGTCTGCCTTTGAAAGTGCCATTTTCCGTGGAGTAGGAATGGAAGGCTCATTGCACACTGGATTTTCAAAATTAACCAAAAGGACCCAGCCACTACCCTTACTCATGTTGTTGCCGAATTTTTAAATAATAATTTCAATCCAAATTTTTCCATCAAGGTCCAAGGAGATTCGCGATCTAGGATTTTACGTGCGCATTGCGTCTGTTGCTGCCCGATACTGGAATTTTTTCATTCACTTTTCTCTGTCACAGTTCTTACTACTCGCTCTACTGAGCGAACTGCGACTTGAGGAACGTTTGGGAAGCAGGCGACTGACTTGTCACTACGACTGGTAACTGAGCAATATTAACTACTTACTGAGCATTGAAATCTGAGGTGGGATCACGGTTCCTTCTTTAACAATGTCGCTATCGTTATACAACGCGCTAACCTTTCTGTAATATATGTTCTCAGTTACTGCCTCAAGAATGAACTTCATTAATTATAATAATATTTTATTTCTCCTGTGATTTGATACAACTGTCCTCAAATATGGGACACATCAAACTATCAAAGAATAAAATAACTAGGGAATTGTACAGGGATTATTGATTTAAGAACTCATTCACTTAGTAAATCATTTTACCATTGAGAAACTTAAGTACATTTCTTTTGAATTCGCCTGTTTTTTTCAAGTTTCAGCTCGTTTGGTAGTTTGATGTATAATATGAGGTCCATGCCCTTGGGTCCACGAGCAGCATTGGATGTCCTCACATATCTTTGGTGGAGGTTATTGCACCTTCTAGTATGACTGTGAATGACTGTGAATACAGTCATTGGAATTATAATGTCACAGGTGTTGCTCCTTGTGGACATACATACTGTATAAATATAATCAAAGGGAATAGGTAATATGTTAATGAAACTAGTGAGATACACCTGGCGAAATATGAAGAATTACGATCACCTTTTTCTCCCACGATAGCAAGGAAAAAATGACTTCTTCGCGAGCGCACTCGTTATGGATAACAGTGTTCACGCTCCAGGGTCTTCTGAACACCATCGGGGAACACAAGGCAAAGAAATACACTAGGCGTTAACATTATTCTCTAATAAAGCCATACCTATATTCGTACAGATATATTTATATATTTCGATGGGTTGTTAGCTGCTCAGGCCCACCGTTTACTTGCAAGTTCCCAGGTGGGGCCAAGATGACAGTGATTGACTTCTTCGGTATAACCACCGCGGGCGCGCGAGGCTATTCTCAGTTAGCCACTCCCTGGAGGCCATTTCAATTCGTTACATCCGTTCTCACTCCCAGTCGCTTAATCTTCGGAATCAGTTGTCATTCCTCCTTAGAATTGGTTCCACGAGGCAGGTTTATCGATTAATTTCGTGCCTACTTATAAGAAATCAGATTGAAATAATCTCAGATCTAATGGGGTGAAGCCAGTTGGACTACTAAGGCATCACGTTCATGGTTCGCACGATGTTTTTCTGGTTGTGGTTCAGCGGACGAGATTCAGTTTAGCTTGAAGAAAATAAATCCTGATTTAAGTAAGTCTTGATGGCGTTTGTGCGTGGTCGCCTGCTTGAAATGCCTATCACTACAGGGTACGATAATAGCCACTTATATAAATTTAAAAGAGAGTTAAGGTGCTGTTTTCTGTGCATATCTTCTCTTGATTATGGATTGAAACACTTCGTAATTTAAACATGAGATTTTTGTTTACACGACCCAGGTTTCGTCGCCGTGCGACTGCATCCGGTGGTGTGACACGCCCTGATGATGTCGCACAGCGATGAAACCTGGGTCGCGAAAATAAAAATCTCATGTGGAAATTATAAAGTGTTTTTCAATCTATAATAACGAAGTTATTCCTCATAGTTACGCCTGAAACCATCTCATATCTTCTTTTCAGTTTCCCTCTAGAAAAGCATCGAATAGGCCAATTCTCTTAAGCCGATTAGATTGTGGTTCCATTCTCTCAAAGAAATAGTCTATGACGATTGAAACGATGGATTGGTGCGAATTTGTATCTTGTTTTATATTTTAAAATTAATTATTTACGTAAGAATTGTACTATTTCCGTTACGTTTATTTTCTAACCTCCGTATGCAGTTGCTTTCGAAATAAGTTGTTAAAAATATTTGTCCATATCGGCAGTTACTATTAGTCTAGGTGGCTATGCGTTGTCATCACCTGGCAGTCCTAATTATGGTTCCAAAGTATTATTTGGAGAAATTTAAATGTAGTTTACGAGCTGTAGTAAAGTTTTGAATCCCAAACTGCTTGAATACCAATTCATGATCTATCGAGAGAAATTGAAGCCTTTACATGGTATATCTTACCTACATTGTGGGAATATTTCTTTCTGGTACGGAATTTCGAGTTCTCTAATAACATCTACAACTACATCTACATACTACCCTGCGAGCCACCGCATGGGCGTGTGTCAGAAGGTCAGCCGTGTAAAGATGTATGGGATAAGGTTTTCGGTGGTGAAACGGTGGCGTGTATTATGGGAGTGTATTTAGTGGAGCTCAGTTTTTATTGTGGTCGCTTATTGTGCGCGGAAATAACTAGTTTTTGTGCCTGTCTGTTCGACGATGCATCTCTCTTATTTTATCGCTTCTGTCAGGCCTAGAGATGTAATGAGGCGTCGTGATAATATTCTGTATCGCTCTGAAACACACCAGTTCTGAATTTCTCAAGCAAACTAAGCCTAGCGTGTAGCCTCCCAAGTCTCTAGGGGCGCTGACCATTTTTTAAGCAAATCACATGTGTTCCTGCGATTTCTTTTTATTTTTTCCGTCACCGCGATCAAAGTAGACGCTTTTGTTCTAGTCAGTCTCGTAAGCGTAATTAGATCCTCAGGGAAATGGATTATGTGGAAACTCATTCACTGCCCGCATTAGAATTTGCTCAGATTTCCTTATTTCGCGTTTGGCTCGCTGTTAGATAAAAATTTGCGAAGTAGTGAATGTGGATATTACGGAGAAAAGCTGTAAAAAAAATACTTATTAGGGTGATCATTTTTGAATTTGCTTAGCCTGTTCAGATGGCCTTCTGAGATCACGGAAATGAAAAGCCCTAACCGTCACTCTATTTCTTCGTGGCACTTCATACTTCCGGTGTCTCTGAAATCATCTTAACGTTATTTCAAGTGTGCACTTTCATGTATTTCTCTTTGCTTAAGCTTTTTGATGTTTATAATCCAAATATAAGTATTTATTTTTGTTTTTGACTGCTGGGTCTCGTAACGCTAGTCTGTTCAGCGATTAAAATAAGTATTTGAGGTGGTGTCCTTTATTAGACTAATTTTGGCGTTATGAGGAACAGTGGCAGATGTTTTTTCTCATCGCCACGAAAGGGAATTTTGAAGACGAGGAATTATCCATACCACAAGGAAAATCAGTAATTTGTACCTTGCCAACCCAACCACCTGCCTTCGCGGCCAAATAACCTAGGTTTTCAGTCACCTTCTGAAATATCTGATCAATTCTTCTTCACAGACTTCTTCAGTGATGTCAGAGATTCAGTGAAATAGCCCTTGAAGTATGTAGTGTCAGTGCTTGCAGTATGCCGAATTTGAAAAGCAAAGCCAAATTAAAAGTAAATACACAATGTGAGTTAAATTTTAGTCACCTCCTAAAAGTTCTGATCAATCAACATACTTCTTCAGTGATGGCAGTGAAATAGCCAGTGCAGTATATAGTGTCAGTGCTTACATTATGCTGAGTTTGAAAAGCATAGCCAACATAAAAGTAAATACACAAGGTGAGTATTGAAAATGATTTTCCATTTTCCCACTGCTTCCTCCATTTCCTGTTGCTCACGGTGCATGGCTGAGGATGGGAATTTGGAGGAAAAGAACTGACGTTTTATGTGATTGGATTAAAGTTGGAGTTCTCTTTGAATCGCTGTCGTCACGAACCGTGCGTAGGCAGAAGAAATTCATAATCCACCTTTTCCGGATTTATCTTCCTGATACGCTTGAAAAGGATTGACTTGAGAATTTTGGTTCTGGAATAGCCTATCCACGTACATTTCTCATAATTGTTTAAGTTTCATTTATTGGCCTGAAAATGAATGGCTGGGGGTCGGTAAAAACTTAAACGACCGCACTAAGTTTCTGAACCACGCTTAGGAAAATATGGAATGAAATACATTTTAATTTACGATTAACTTCTAATCTCGAATAAAAAATACCGAAAATATGCATACAAACTCACCCAAGATACATTGTACGCCCCCAAAAACGATACTAGTGGTTGTTTCCGGGAGTATTATTTCCTCACCGCAGACAAATGAACTTAAAAACCTACCTCAAATTATTGGAATGCAAAATTTGTTCTCCATTATTTAAATTAATTTGTCCTCTACTGTTTGCCTGTCAAAGGGGTGGCAGCAACTTTTTCCCATCTCATTATGAGGATACATACTCATTAGGACATATACAAATGGAAGGTGTTACTTAGGACATGCTATTGAAAAATTCCTTAAATTTATTTTTAGCTTAAAAGTATATGACAATTGGATCGGGTGTGACGTATGGGAACATTCCATTATAAGTTGTTAGCGGAATTTTTATTGGAGGACTCCTTGTGAAGGTTAAATCGTTGGATCAATAAAAATCTCTAGATGGAAATAAGTTCTCTGTTAATTGATGCCCTTCTCTTCCACGTAGTCACACTTAAACGCATTTTACGTCATTTTGAAGAAGTAAGCATTGTAATTAATTTCTTTAAGATAAAACCTTTGATTCACTGCCTTAAATTGAGTTCTTCCTTAATGTTATATTCTCTTAATTAATCCTTTACTCCCTCACCTTTACTGAATAACTGTGTATGTCCCAGCGCCTTACAAGTTTTAAAATGTACTAAACTATATCGGTTATTGTAGTTAAACATAGAGTTATTGTCTCCTTAAAGTCTTTCCGCTATTTTTCACTAGACTTAAAACCAAAAGTTTCATTGATTCATTATTTATATGCTGGTATAATACCGGCATGAAATACCGTTTGTATTTACTCGTGTATAAACGAAATTGATGTTTACAACTGGATAGTGTTGGCCAGATTGTCATTTTTGGACGTCCATTAAAAGTAATTACCAATAAAATTAAGGTATTCTTGCATTTAGATTTAATAAAGGTGAAGGTATTAGCAATACTTGTGTAAAATCTTTGCCTTTCGATCTTTCAGTATGCCAGCTGTGTACTCTTCCCCAGTCGCGTCACCTTGCCGTTTTTTTTGTTTTGTCCCCGGTTGCTTATTTCTGAAGGATATCGGTACCTCCTGGCACTGCGTGAGAACGTTCTTCTGCCCAAGGGCAAATCAATAAATGGGCTTTTTCGTTTTCGACTGCCCCGCGTTTGTCCGCATTTTGTCTCGGATTGAATCCTTTATGGGTCGGGAAGGGTACGGTGCCCGCTGTGGAATTGTTCTGGGAATATCTCGTGATTAATGAACTTGTTGGAGGAAATGCAAGGGGTGGTGAAATGCTGAAGCCCTGTGGAGGGGTAGATTTGAAAGATCAAGGCAGTGTCGGACCACGATATTTTACAAGCGTGGGCGAAATTTCATTTGGCCGACCATTTAGAAGAATTCATTGACCGATTCTGATTGATTAAACCGTGCGTTACTTTAATGAACTCGCTTTGGTTTCGATTTGAGCCCCTTTTGGTAGCTGGAGCTATATTTTAGTTAACAGTGTAGTTTGCATCAATTCCCAACTAATTTTAAAGACGAATAAAAATAATCTCCGTCGCAATATTCACCGAATCGCAAATATGATTTTTGGATAAGACGATGATTAAGGTTGTTGCATGAGAAAACTGAGTCAAGTGAAGACTTATTAATTTATACTTAGTGAATTGCTAAGAATTTTTCTCGTAATGCAATATTTACTGGTCTTTAACATTACAATAATTTCTTAATTCTTCTCCTATCTGCAGATAAAAAATAGAATTCGAACATGGTCTCTATTAAGCCATGTTTACTGAATGAATGAATGTACCCGCGCGAGTAGATACATGAATGCATTCACCATGTAACATTAATTATATTTGAGATATTATTTTGAGTTTTTCAGCATTTTTTATGTGGATAGTGTTGTGACAAAACACTCAAAAACATCAGAGCTATGCATCGACACTATTATACAATTTGCTAGTCACAAATCTTCAGTTACGTTCTCCTCTTCTAGGGGTTAATAATGCTTGTCGTGGATACCAACCTGTAAGTGGCACCCGCTGACCGTGGACCCTCTCGAGCCCCACACATAAATCAAGCATTCCTTGGAGAGACTCTTGGTAGCACCAATGCCTCGCCTATTACACTGAATTGCCATTGCAGGACCGCCACCTCACACACACACATCTCTTTCTTATTTTTCCTTATATGTTATTTCACCATCACACCCTTTTACATATTCGCTCGACACACACTCCCCGCGTTGTCCCCTTTTTCTAACAACCTCATCGATGCCACCTCATTCGTTAATATTCCCCCACCACTCCACGCTCAAACCGCAACAATACTCCTAGTAAGTATCCCTCCCGCAGAGCCGCCAACCGACCTAACCACTCCAAGGGCCGCCAACCCAAAAACTTCCAGCCAAACACGCTACTCAACAAACGCCAATAAACACGTAAACGACTGGCACTCGTGAAGGCACTGGATATGATACCCATTACAACCATTAAAATTACACCGCTTGGACACCTAAAACTGCGCTTATGCATGAACGCGTGGCCATATTGGAGAATCAGTCTACGCATCTGTTCGGCCTCGTACTTGCTCGGGTACTTGCATCTTGTAAACATGTCTTTATGACAATGGAAAAATCTCGCTCAAACCACAGTGTGGGTGAGGAAAGCTTTGCCTTCTGAACAATAGAAAAAACGAATGGAAAATATTATATTTTACCCGACCTTAAAAACTATTATTTGGAACTAATTATTCAGGAAAGTCAATACAGTTTTCCTGGGGCTTTCACTCCTGTCGAATTCCAACTCAGTCGAATCTTTTAATACCGAACTGTAGAAAGAAATCGATCCTGCAATAAAGAGGGGGGTAGAAGGGCACTTATGAAAGAAAAGGTGCATTTGTTATTAGTTGGTTCTTAGCTCGAAAGTTGTGTATATTGTTAAGGTGGGTTTACACATCGAAATTGACTTTTATGGAAGTAGCGAGTGTATCGACATCTCGAATCGTATCGACAATTGCAGGGCATCGTTCTGCTTGCACATTGATTGCGGTTTATCCCAAGCAAATGGAAGACGGAAGTAATCTATGAATATGGTAAGTACCAAAATCACCTAAATTAGACAATAATGGCGTTCGTATATCGCTATTTTAGTCCCGTAGGAATTTGTGGATTCAATAAATTTGTATAAATTATATTAATTGTGCATTACTACATCGCAGCAATTATGAGAATTTCGACAATAGTTATAATTATCAAAGAGGTGATACGTCATAAAGCTTACCCTGGGGGTTCTTTTGCATTTAAAATATTTTCAAATACAAATAAATATTTATATAAGCAACATTGAGTCCACCTACTCAGTTATTCGTTGTTTACATTTTAAATGTCAGTTTGGTGTCATGTGGCCATGATTCCACCGGATGCGATGCTATTTTATCGCAGAATCGACATGGCACTTGCAGGAAAAATAGAAACCATTCTATTTTCCTCGCAAGTGGCAACCACGGTCGATTTCCACCACTGCCATGGAAGTGCGTGCTTACGATTCCAAGCGACTTACAAGGCTGCTATTATGGGAGTGACTTCTATGTTTAAACCCGCCTTTAGTCATGTTCAAATCACTGTGAGTGCTGCAAATGACTGCAAAATCGGAGGGATCTGGCTTCGAATCGCAGTCCGAGCGAATGATTTTCCACATTGTGTTTCCTCTGCGGTTAACTCTGTTCAGATTTATTGACGAAAATTATCCAGGAGTAAGTTGTGGAGAATAGTTCTAGTTAAAACAAATGATGGCGGCTTTTTTGATGGATTGTCTCTTGAAATTGGTCGCGTGATGCGCGGGCGAGAAGAATAAATACGTGTGAATAATGATAGATAAATAAAGGGCTAAAAAGAGGAGCTGCCCTTTGGTCTTGGCATAGCGCCGACAATTAATATAAACTCTCGTTTAAGCGCGTATACCGTTCTATTTTTGATATTTATTCGTTCCAGTCGTGTAAAAATATTATTCCATAACCCGTGCCAAAGTGAGCGTCCTTTTTAAACTGCAAAAATGACCTCAATGTCCATAAGCTTTTAATGAGTGCGGCGTCACTTTTTGAAAATGGTCTGCCTCGCCTCTCAGAGCTTCTTCGATTAAGGCTTTGAACTCTATTTCCTCTAAACGAACTCTTTTTGAACGATGAAAGAAATGTAATGTCAAAGTGAACAAAGAAGTTTGGCAGAAAAGCATGTCTGACCATTGTGTTCTTTATATTCGTGGAAAGGACATTAAGGTAGTTTAAGCGAGATAGTTCCCGAGTCATAATGGAGACCATATTCGAATTTAACGTTTTAATTTTAGTAGCTGTAAGAAGCATGAATTAAATACTGTATTATTAATAATGCAATAATATTCTTACTGAAATTCTGGGTAATCAAATACAAATATCGACATAAGTCTTTAATTTGACTCAATCTTTTCACGCAGTACGTTCGAAACTTCGTCACAACGGAAGGTTTTTTGCGATTCTGAAAAAAATTTCAGCAGTGACATTGTTTTATTTTCAAAAATTTTCGAGAAAACATACCAACTTCATCCTGTTAATTTTTTGATGAGATCTAGGTGTTACAAATGCCTCAATTTTTAAATACTGTCTCTCAGGAGTGAGTAATCTACCATTCCCATGTGAATAGGCTGGTACTGTTAGTCAAAAATCTTGGAAAATAGTTCGGTAAGGGGCTGATGTATTGGTATCTTTGGAAGAGTAAGATATTTTTCGGTAAAATGAGACCAAATCTATTGATTTCTATGTGAAATGATATTTCGCTTAAACTACATCAAAACTAGCTGATGGAAAGGTAGTGGAAAAATGGAAGTGAATGGAGTAAAAATAACCTGACCTATATTGCAATGGAAGAAGAAGTTTGAAATGCTTGATAAAAGGAATTCTCGTTAGTGTCGCCCTGTGTCAATATCGTACGTTTAAGAGGGCTTAGATTGTAAGCTAAAGCTAAGTAAGATATATCGGCACTATGCAGTGGCGACCTGCCCTAAAATGTGTATGGTAGAGTACGCTAGGAATTAAACCATATTAAGAATGCTGAAGTGTATCGGTAGAAGAATAGCGCGATAAGTGAAATGTGTTCTTATAATACTCTATACCACTACGTGGTGAGGGTATATCGATTTGCTCACAGCAGAAATGTAACGCATTGAAGGAGGTGTGGCAGGAATGGAAAAGAGTATATAGAAATGATCAGCATCACCTTACGAGTCTATTTAGCTATGTCCGTTTGTCTCTTCGCCCGATAACTGCCGTAAACATTGAGAAATCGAGCTGAAATTTTGGCCATAAGCCTCTAGTAGTCCACCGATAGCACAGTTCTTAAATGGGTTAGATCGGACCAAAACTACGTTTTTAAACAAAATTGAAAGTGGTGTAGGGTATTTAAGCTTCAGCAAGGCCGAAGATAATTTCTTCACTAATATTTAGTTTTTTGTTTTCTTTTTCTTTTAATTGATAACTATGCGCGGGAGGAGGAATTCTTAAATTAATCTGTATGTTAGGTGTTGTTTAATGAATTACCTCAGGACACCAGAGACACTCCCTCATTTAAAATATTTAAAAAAATATTGAAAAGTAAAAGAAATAAAGAGTATTGAAATTAATTGTCAATGATATACCTCCAGTAATTGCTCATGCTTGCAACCTAAGCTTCAACTCAGGCGAATTTCCAAGCGTATTCAAAAAAGCAGCAGTGATACCTCTTTTAAGCAAAGTGATCGTACCTATGTGCTAAATCATCGGCCTATTTCTCTGTTACCAACCGTGTCAAAGGTATTGGAAAAGCTTGTTAAGCATCTTAATGCTTAAATGCTTAATGCTTTAAGCATGTCAAATCTCATTTGTCTGAACGCTATCAGTGTGTCAGAGTGGGTTCGGCTTATAGTGACGTTAAATCAGTGACTTATGGGGTGCCTCAGGGATCTGTACTTGGTCCAATATAATTCCTAATTTATATCAATGATTTATGTGACTATAAATTAAATGGAAATGTAACAGCCTTTGCTGATGACATAGCTCTAAGTTATTCTGGTTATAATCTAAAATGTATTATAAATGATGCCCAAATTGACCTGTACTTATTACGAAAGTAGTTTAATTATAATGCTTTAGAATTAATGGAAAAAACGAAATTTATGTTTTTTGACCCCAGCAACTGCTATGCAATTAATTGTGAATTATTTTACCATGTCGCAGATTGCTGGAAAGTAAATTGTGATTACCCAATAATAGAGCAAGTCCATTCCATAAAATACTTGGGAGTAATAATTGATAAACTTCTGAAATGGAATAATCATATTCATGATTTAGTTAAGGTCTTACGTTACTATGTATAGTACAGTATTCTCCTAGCTACCTTTTGCTTTATAAATCCAATTCAAAATATCGAGTGTAGGTCAGTGTTAGTGATTCAAACAATCATCCTTTGCCAACGTTTCGGCATTTGATGAATTCCATCATCAGGGCTTCATTTTTCTTCTTATGTAGCCGTGATGATGGGATTCATTAAAGTCCGAAACGTTGGCAAATGATGATTGTTTGAATCACTAACGCTGACCTATACTCGTTACTAGGTATGTAAGCTGTATTTCATACGACATAAGTGCATCCTCTATTTTCAAAGAATTTTTTAAAACGCGTTAGTGGGCGCTAAATTAAATTACGGTTTAATATGTTGGGGTGGAGCCCACTGGACGGCACTGCACCATGCAATATTTCTCCAAAAACATATAGTAAGAATAATTACTATTAAAAAGCGCTATGAGCATTCCTACCCCTTGTTTTTTTGCCTGAAGTTGTTCCCTTTGAGATATATGTTTCTCTTTAAGGTCTTAAAGCTATTCTTTTTAGGAAGTGGTAATTTGCCAAAAAGGCCCTGTACAGTAAAATGTTATAACTTACGCAGAAGCATCGAATTTCAAATTCCAAAACCAAAGCTCTCTTAATTCAAAAGGTCGTTTTTGTAAAAAGGTCAGAGATTGGGTATTATCTCATCATGATGTGGAATTTTTTTTATGATTTCATGGTTGTGTATTGTATAAAAAAGTGTAATGTAAATTGTTTTGCCGCTGTTAAATTTACAACATTCTTTAAACATTGGAAGCAGCTTATTCTTATCCTTGTGTGCTCTCGTTTATTGGTTTATTCTTCATTTTTTTGCTCATGTCTTGTCAAAAAAGCTATTGCTATATTTTTCAATAATATATTTTTGAACGCATAAATAAGTACTGGTAGGTTCTACATTGGTGTAAAACATTGAATCTACCTAAAGCCCCACAATTGTATTGCTCAACCTTTTTCTGTATTGTGTTTTAGTGGAGCAATAAATTTATCTTTGTGTATGTTATTTCTAAAATTAGTAGTGTACCGTTTCTCCATTGAAAGAGGTTATTATAGTGTGGGTAAATACATGAATGATGCATTCATGTATTTGCCATCGGTGTAATAAAAATTAATTTACCACTTCGGCATCAAGATAAATTATAAGTGTCCATGACAAGACTTAAATGGTTCCGTAGTCACTCGAGAGATTTCAAGACAAGTTGCCTGCCGTCTAGATCTCATCACTCACCATGACAAAACCATTCATGTTTATACCATCAGTGTTGTAAAATAAACATTTCCTTCGAGGTAATAAACTTTTAAAGACTAGATGAAAAGTTATGACTTTGTAATTTTCCACTTTTATTTTCGTTTTTGACCTTTTTATGTTCTTACATCATTGTAAATGAAAAGATAAGTTTGTTATTCCACTAAAATTTATTTAAAGACGTTTCTGGGTATCGACGTGGCGCGTATTCATCAAGTACTAATATTACAGAAGAATAAGAATATATAGGCTTAAGGGGATGTGCGGCAGAGTCTCAGGAGTGAGAGAGGGAATGTCCCAATAAATTTATATATATGGACTAAATAATCTTTTTATTTACAATGTTAAGTTAATTCCATTCGTATACGTATACATAAACGAACTTCTGAAGAAGACCAAAGATGTGGTTGAAAGTTGAACAAATTTCACGTGTGGGTTTTTCTTTGTTTATTTTCTATATGTAAGTGCCACAATTCGTGTATTTTATTGTTTATGTATATCGCGGCTTGCTATGCTTCGCGGAACATTATATATATCCCGCCAGTCTGAAACATTACTGGGAGTCACCTTTCCTGTCTGCCCCAAAAAAGACCTTGAAAATTGCATAATAAGCCGAAACCCCGTCGGTTGGTGAAAAAAAGTGTGGAATATGATACAGTGACTTCTTTCATTATGTAAATTATAACTGATTTCCACCGAGTAACGTGGGAGTTAGTGTATTATATTCACAAAGTGAAGTCACCTACTATCTCTTTAACCCTGTTTAAAAGAGTGGGATTACAAAGTAGTGCATCGCGGTGCGTATTAAATGGTGTACCAAGTGCGCATTTGGTTGAGTTATAGCTGGAACCATCGGTTATAATGGAGAGAGTGGCTTTTTTTCTGCGAAAATTCTCTCGAGGAGCACGAGAGAACGGTGAGGCACTCCTCCATTCCACGTGTTACACCTTTGCCGTGTGTTGGTGCGTTGCGAGGTCTCTGGCATTCCGAAATAATTCATGAGCGACCACATTGACTAACGGGCGGCGTCCTAAGTGTTGGTGGAAGGTGAGAAGATTCCTCTTCGATGATACCCGACTTAAGTCTGTTGCGTCTTGACGTCCCAGCAGCCAGGCGTCACCGCCGGCGATACCGCCGCGCTGACTTATTTATAACCCCTCGTGCACATTAAATCAGCTATTGTATAATTAGAAGACCGGCGTAGTGGATTAAAGGTTATAATCCCCTCGTCTGCCGTATTGGAGATTTTTATCTATCATCGCGAAGCGTTATTAGCTTTAATGTGAATGTTTTACCTTGTGCTATTTTGCATTATTCGTGTGGGAGTTTGTGTTCAAGGCATTTTATTAATTATCTACCAAGGGAAAAGAAACTTAGTCGTTGAAACAGAAATTCACTAGCCGGTGACCAAAAGCGTATTAATACGTCTTAAATTAATTACATGTGTGGAAACTCGTTTGAGGCTAAATTTATCCTAGTATGTGGAGAGTTCAGGAAAAGGTCTTACCTTCAAATCCGGGCGAGTAGAATTGATGTTCATTTCTGACTTTAGTGATGCTTGTGAAAGAAGGAATACGGCTCCTTCATAAATCATGAATACTAGTTGGTAGTCGTCAATTAATTCATTTCTCTTCGCGTATTTGAGGACAAGGCACGCTAGTGTGTGATAACGGTTTTAACTGTAAGGCTTATAACATCGGCTATACGTACGTATTGCATTAAAATTTCATTTTTTGTCAATGTATAAGGCTCCTAAACCATTGTTCCTTGATTTTTTTCTCTGCCGTCTGCATTAGATGAACGGAAAGATTATTGTATGTTACGTAACTAGGGCTGCAAAATCCTACTACAAGCTACCACTGTCCCGTGTTTCGTGTGCGATTATTTTTCCAGTTCTGAAGAGAAAGTTCATAACAGTATTCTTCGTTTATAACTGTAATGCATCATTGTTCACTCTGTCACTACTTCACATATGATGGAAGCATACACTGTTATATTCTTTACAGATATAGTATTTCCTTCCTCGTAAAACGTTGATTAGATGTTTCCAAAATTATGTCCAGAAATGACTTTTGATAAATCTTTCTAGTCGCTTGCATCGACCAAGTGATTTCGTAGGCTGCAGATAATCTGAAATATTTTGAGCTTCAAAACCATACTAACGGAATTCTCCGTTATTCATCACCTTTTCAAGAGTCTTCTGTTGAACTTCTCTTCAGATACAGTTCGTATTGTTAATGATTCTAATATGATGTTTCAGCACATCCAGATCATCATGCGGTAAGACTTTCAGTCGTGTAAATAAGTGGTTGAGAGGGTAACAAAGCACAATGTGATGAGCATTAATCAGCAAGCATAAGTACCTCTTTCCTCCCACAGAAAAGGGAAGAAAAACGAATTCTCCCTTCAGTTGTGTCAAAAAACTCTGCTGGTCGCCTAATGGTTGGATAATTGATTGAAATACTAGAATAGACTCTGAATTTGAGTCTGGACGTTGTCGCCTGTCCGTGAATGTGGCTGCGGTACAGCTTTGGTGGCCAGCTGACTTATTGGCAGTTATTTCGGGCTTTCTCCTGTACGCTGGATAGTGTTTTAATTTACGCTAAAATTGTGATTTTCGATGTGTTCCAGTGGTTTAGATGTCTGATGCACCGTGTGCTTTGAAGTAGTGAAACCTTCATTTCATCCCATGAGCCTCGTTTATTCCGTTGTGATTATGACCGTAGAGGAAATTATTAGTTTTAGTCGTTCCGTATTTCTCTTTTTCTTGGAAAGTTGCGTTTTTATATTATGTAAGGGCTGATTTTATTGCTGTGATTAAATTCGTTTGTACATAGGTTTTTAATAGATGTTTCTTTTTATTTCAGGTGAGTGATTCTCTTGGGAGTTTTTGGACCCCCGCGGTCGGCGTGGTGAGGACTACCATCTTGTCGTGAGATTTTAAAATTTTTTTTAAACCACCTGTAATCACGTTAACTTCTCGGTTTACATTTTTTTGCCATCATCTCATGTTGGATTTTTCTGCCGCGTGGCTGGTTTACTCATGGTTGACTCCCATGCCTGTTTGTCCTGTGCTAGTGTCTTGGTTTCTTCATACTTTCCTCGAATTTTAACTATGACCAGCATTGTATACCTCTCTTTTCCTCGTCTTCTCCATCATTTCCTCCCATACAGCCGTTAGCAAGCCCTCATTCCTCAAACATTGTCCTCACCAGTGCATCTATCTTTTCTTGATTTCCTCTATCAATTGTCTCAATTCTACAATATATCCTTACTCCTTATCATTTTTCACCCTATCCTCCCATATAATTCCTTCCATCCTCCTCCACATCCACATTTGAAGACCTCTATCCTTTTACTTTATCTTTTCGCAAAGTCCGTCTCTCCTCCTTACAGCATCGCACTCCAGATGCTGTATTCGAATTCGATGTAATCCAGCGGCAGCGAAGTTCAAACTCGGATGCGATATACGGGTAAATAGTTTCCTTATCTATTTTAAAGAGTTTTTTATGATGAGCAGCCTTTGTCATTAGGGAAGTATATCCTGAGCAATGAGCAATTAATTTAGGACACTCCTAAGATAGACAGAAACGTGGAATATGAGGTTGAATGAATGATTATCGTAGAGGCAGTTAGGTAGTAGTTGGTTGTTGGTCTACGGTAACCAATTTTAATCAAGACGACTTGGAATTATAATTTTTACTCAGGGAGTCCTGAACAAATTTGTTTGCATGAAAATGAGGCGGACAATTCGGGTTTTGAACATCAGTACGAAAAATAGAAATTTCGAGTTATAAATATTGGATATATAAATACAGTTAATTTTGAATTAATAAAGGTGTATAGTGGAGCATCTTTATAAATTTTATTGTAATTAAAAATTAATTCTATTATTATCAGCTAGCTGAATTACCCGACGTTGCTCGGGATCATAATTCCGTCATAACTCATCGTATAAGAGGAGAAGGGTTAGTTATTTGTTGTGAGAACAGACTACAGTGTTATAAATTATTCTATTTATTTAAATAATTTGTTTCTGCGAATTTTGTCTAACGACATACTCCTCCAATAATGTACTTAAGTCCGGATTGGATTTGTAAAAGACAAAGAATTATGGTGTTTATTCCATTTAGGAAATATCAATACGATCATGATGATTATGTTTGTATATGTATTTGGTTGTCAAGGAAAATGAGTAAAAAATAGATTGAATAGGTGGGAAACTTCATTCTCGATACTGCTAACAATAGTATCATGCCCTAATCGAATTCTTATTTAAAATAACATTTTTCTTTCTATTCTGATAAAATAAATTTTAACACACTATCTTGAGTGAAAGTAGTTCTAAAATGCAAAATAAATAAACCGCTGTACCAAACCCAATACTTAGCATTCCTAATCAGCTTAACTAAGCAAAATTAATTTTAAATGAATTAACGACCGACATCTGGTTGTCAAGCGAATATGTTATTATTGACTTCAGAGAAAAATGTGCGTTTTTGCAGATAAAAACGCAATATTCAGACAATTAAGAAGTGGAAAAGATTATCAATTGAGAGAATTAAACACTTTATTCTGTCACCCGTTTGATAAAAAAATGCCAGCCCTCTATCTTGCGCGGAAGTAATTTTAAAAAGCAAATAATGAAACCACTGCACAATACCCAATACGTAGCGAAGGCCACCAAAGTGCCCCTTGTTGGGACCTTTTGGGACCCTGAGATCTTTTTAAAATAGCCTACAATTTACCTCCTGCCCATAACTATCAGTCTGCAAAATTTCAGCACGATGTGAATAAAACTGTAGATTTGTATAAAAGACAGACAAAAATCCTTCTTTATATACAGGGTGATTCAAAAGTCTTGTTATGATTACGGAAAATCAGAACCTTTTTATTTTTCAACATTGATACATGAAACAAAGATGAAAATGTCCCTATCGTGCAGAATTGTGCCGTGCTGCAAATGGTGGTCACTTTGAACATTTGTAGCGATAACGAATACAACTTGATGTATTTAGTAATAATTTCATCTTTGTTTCATGTTGAACAATGAAAAAGTTCTGATTTCCGGTATTCATAACAAGACTTTTGAACCACACTGTATATAAATGTAGATTTTAATTAAATTAAGTCTCGTCAGGCATGACGGGGCTATTTTAACTAGGATATAAATAAATTGAAAACCATTTTGACCATCGTATCGTGTGCGGCGTTGGTGTCCAATGCCTCTCTAATGTCGTTTCGCTTACATTTGTTTTGGTATTCGTGAAAATTTGATCCCATGGGGCAGAGGGACGTCCGTGTCCAAGCCCGCGTGCACCCTCGGGCATCGATGTGTCCTCTAGCCTGTCACGTGTGCGATAAATAGATCTTGGCGGGGTCGCTGGAGTATGCGGTACAATTTTCCCCGTCAACACGGCCATGAATTTCGAAGAAATATGTTGTCCGTGAAGACCTGTCACCTTAATTTATTTCTTCCTTTCCGTAGGCTTTTCGGTGGGGAATCTTGGACAGCTTCGGGTGAGGAAAAATACGTCCTCCCTTTGGGGCTGTCTTAGAATTCATTCCCCCGGGAGCGCTGGGAAAATTACAAAATTCGCCCACCTTTCAACTTCATGACTTGGGAAACAAGAAGAGAATGCCCTGGCTTCTTCTACGCTCTTGAGTAATTTTACTGCCAATCATTCGAAAAATCAATTGCAATACATATATTTTTGTAGAAATGTCTCCGACTTCCGGAGTAATGGAACCTTTTCAATGAAGTTTATTTTTATTAACTCGATAAGGATTATAGCTGGTGCTATTCCTCTTAGATAGTTATATCATATTTAATCATAATTTATAGAATCGCGGGGGTATTAACGGTGAGGTACAGACCTTAGACGTTGCTCTGTGTGGTGTCATTGGTCTATCTTTTTTGGCTATCGACAAATTTGGCCAAAACTTTAGATTTAAAATTGAGAAATACTTATCGTAAAAAGCATAATTGATTGGCTCATGTATTTATTTAATTATTAGAGCCTACTATATAAGCAAACCAGCGGAAGGTACCCGTTGAAATTCAACGGGTGTGAAAAACACTGCACTAATTTGATAAGATAACCTAAGAGCATGAAGAATACTGTCAGCGTGGTCACTTGAGGAGTTCGTAACCTATCCTGAACGTTGTGTTCGTTGTAGTAGACACGATGACCGTTTTGTGCTCCCCGAAGCAATCTATCATGGTGCCCTTGGGTTCTGGGCCCATCTTATACAGATTTTCTTTCTACGTGCTATAATGGGCTTGTAGGAAGACGTGATGTTTAAATGTTAGAGAATATTCTTTGAAAATCAAATCTCTGGTTGTCAAGGAAAAAGTTTATTTGCTAATTTTAGAGAAAAATGTGAGATTTTCCAGATCCAAACACGAGTTTTAGGCAATAGCGTGGTGGAAAAGATATTTGATTGGAATAATGAAAAACAGCCATGTGTTAAAGAAATTTCAACCCTCTTTCTTGAGCGCAAGTAATTTTAAAAAGCAAAAAATGAAACCTCTGCACAAAACCCTGTACGTAGCGTAGACCTCCGAAGGGCCTTTTTTGGGACTTTTTAGGGCCCTGAGATCTTTTTAAAATAGCCTACAAAAAATCCTCCTGCCTTGAATTATTAGTCTGCAAAATTTCAGTGCGAAGAGATTGAAACTGTAGATTGGCTTAAGATACAGACAAAGAAGAAAATGAAATCCTTTAAATAAAAAGCTTTAATTAAGAATAGAGAGAGCTTCTATGGATATCTTTTATGTATCGAATGGTTAGAAATCGTTACAGTACATATAAAGCAGATAAATCCCCAGGAATCGCCACGAAAAGCACAGCCTGGCTAAAAGAACATTATAGTTTGGTACATAATTCTAGTACTTACTTGTTGAATAGTTACTCAGAATTTCATTTTCCTAAATTAAGATTTGATTTAATGATAATCACAATCAAAATGAACTTGTAGCCCGGAGTGGATTTGTATATGACCAAGCATAATTATGTTTATTCCATATAGGAGTCATCAATAATGGTTACGATGTTTATTTTTGTTTGTTTATTTGGTTGTCAAGGAAAATGCGTAAAATAAAATCGATTGAAAATGTGAGAAACTTCATTCTTTCGGGCATGATACTATTAACTTCAGTAGTATCAACGTTAACTAAAGATAGTTGACATTCTTTTTATCAGATACCCGAATGATACTACTAACTTTAGTAGTATCATGCATTCGGGTATCTGGTAAAAAGAATTTCAACTATCTTTAGTTTAAGTTGTTTTAAAAAGCGAAATAATTAACCGCTGCACAAATCCCAATGCTTGGCATTCCTAATTGTCTTAACTGAGCAATATGAATTCCAACTGCAATTAAGACCCAAATCTGTTTGTCAAGCGAATATGATATTGTTGATTTCACAGAAAAGTATGCGTTTCTGCAGCTAAAAACGTAATTTTCAGTCAATTACGAAGTGAAAAGGATAATTGATTGAAAGAATTAAAAAATTCATTCTTTCAGACATTTAATAAAAAATTTCCAATTCTCTATCTTGAGCGGAAGTAATTTAAAAAAGCAAAAAATGAAACCACTGCCCAAAACCCAGTACGTACCGTGAACCACCAAAGGGCCCCTTTTTGGGACCTTGATGGACCCTGAGATCTTTTTAAAGTAGCCTACAATTTTCCTCCTGCCTTGAACTATTACTCTGCAAAATTTCAGCACGATACGATCATAAATGTAGATTTGTATTAAGGACAGACAAACATTCTACTTTATATATATAGAAGAATCACTGTCGTATATGAATATGCGGTGGTTCTTGTGGTATGATTTCTAAGCCTATCCTCAGCCATTATGCAGTTATATGGGTTTTAGCTGGATGCTCTCATGTTAGTGAAACAGGCTTTCTGTTTTTGTTTTTAGATAGTTTAGTTTTTCTTAGTGTCCATGGCATGCCTCATAGTTGTTGAAGGCCACTGTTCTGTCATCTTCAACTTCTCTTCAGTTGTTCTCCATTAGGTACATTTGTTCCGCCGGAACCGACCTTTGTGAAAGTACGTAGCAAATATAATTCCGTTTTCAAAAAAGCTAGGATATTATACGCAGCAATTAAAATACTTTGTTGTGTGCATTACGTCGTAATAATGCGTGCGATGGACGACCTAATGCCCATAATTTTTTCTATTATCTCTTCTTTTGGTTTTTTGATCATTGTTCTGTCTTGAGTTTAAGGTCTAAGCATGAGAATTAAATTTTTGTGCATGGTTGCTTCTGAATTTACTTAGTAGAGTTTCACAGACGCCACTTAGACGAATGTTTTTGCCGCGTGTTGTGCGCCTCTATTGAGGAACAAAGAGGAAGTTTGCCCTTGTCAAATATCGACTCGTAACTTGCGACTCCTGAGCATCCATCCTCGTGAAACTGGGGCCAGGTCTTTTATTAGATTACGCCGGAAGAGAAATACAATTTTTTTAATCGATGTACCTCGAGCTCCGCCCTCGTATCGTGCTCCCTCTTGCTTCCCTCCGCTCTTCCTCCAATCATGGAGTACCCTTCTCGGTAAATTCGATTAGTACGTAAAAAAAAACCTCCATGGTCAAATTGTCCGCTTTTAAGGCTGTTACGCGCGCTCGTTTATTCTTGTCCGTCTGCATGAGAGGGAACCTTTTAAAAATCTGAAAAATATCTCAAATTCAGTAATCAGTCTGAGAATTGGTTTGCTACAGGTCTCCACTCCAGCCTATTTCCTATCTGGGACCCGTTTTCCCCATACGTATGTCTTCACTTGGGCGTTCTTCATGCCTTGCCTGATGTATTCCATCATTTGTATTACTGAAGCAACCCTTCCCAGTCATTTATCCGTACATTATTGCTTTGCAGATACTTTTGTTACGCAAAGACATACGGTAGAGAATAGCGTTATCTAAGGAGGCGTTTTGTAATACATGGGAGCTGATGATGGAAACCTTGGGTTAGGATGTTGAGAGGATGTTGGTGAAGAGCTTGATATGGAGCGTAGCGTTGCATGATGCAGAAGCATGGACCCTCAGAAAGGAGGACGAGAATTGGTTGCAGGCATTTGAGATGTGGTTGTGGAGAAGGATGGAGAAGGTGAGGTGAACGGGGAGAAAGACTAACGTTGAAGTGCTTGAGATGGTGAGTGAGGAAAGGAAGCTTCTGAATGAAATCCGGAATAGGCAGGGTAGATGGCTGAAGGATGTAATAAAGGGCGATGGGTTGCTGAAAAGTGTGATAGAGGGAAGGATGCTGGGCAAGCGGGGAAGGGGAAGAAAGAGAATAGGTTTCATAGACGGGATGAAGAAGGGTAGATCGTATGCTGAGATGAAAAAGGGTATAATAGAGGGAGATTGGCCCATGAAAGTGTAGAACACTGGGAGGAGATTCTCTGACATTCAACAAAACCTACCTTCGCCGGTAGAATACTTTAGTCAATCAATTGTTGTCACACAAAATGGGTCCTGAGAAGAATAAGGGGCCTACTCTTTAGTCTATCTTTTCTTCTCAGAGATTTCATCGAACGTATATTCAAGCCTACTCTAATCCATTCACTCAATGGTTGTTCAATCCTAACATTAGTTGATCTAGTGTTTGTTCCCTAGCTAACGATAGTTCCTTTTCTCCCTGGTTGTTCATTTAACGTAATTTTCTCTTTATTTGGTCCATGTATTCATCCCTAGGTTTTCGTCTTGGAACTTAACCTGTACTTTTCCTTTAATCATGTTCCTCACTAACCTATTGTGCCTCAAAATCATTTGGATCTTCTTTTCTGCGTAGTGCTTCTTATTGTGCTTCTTATGTGGTTATTATGTTTTTCAATGTTTTGGGGGCTAGGTGGCAGTCTAAAAGTTAGTTTTTATAATTTAGGAGTAAAATAAATTTTAAACTAATAAAGAAATTATCTTTGGCCTTGCCGAAGCTAATTTCTGTACTAGTTTAACCATATTACCCCACACCACTTTTTATTTTGTTTAATAAAACGCATAGTTTTGGTCCTATCCAACCCATTTGAGAACTGTGCCGTCTGTGGACTATTAGAGGCTTATTTCTGCTCAGTATCTCAATTTTGACGGCAGTTATCGTGCGAAGATACAGACGGACATAATTGACTCGTAGGTGATGCTGATCATTTCTATATATACTTTTCCATACCAGCCACGCCTCCTGCAATGCGTTCCATTTCTGCTGCGACAAAATCAATAAACCCTCACCACGTAGTGGTGTAGGGTATAAATATTTAGTTTGTGTTATTTAGTTGTTGTCTTGACTCTCACAGTCATGCCACTGCCACCATAAATGGTTCGTGGATACATTCAAATGTTTTGGAATCATCTTCGGCATCTATTATATTGTTCGAATGTCTTGGGCGCTAGAAGGCTGACTAATATTTGTGGGGGTAAGCAAAGAGAAAATTGCTCATCACGTGGCTTGCCCAGAGCCAATCAGGGCACAGTAGACGTGGCCCAGAGCATCTAAAATTCAGTCGCTCTCAGACCTCCGATTTGTGAACTTATGTTTGCTGTGTATGCAAACCTCATCACCTTCGGGCCTCTCATTGTGGGCCTCGCTGTTTTCCCGCTCGAGGGCTACTTATCTCGGCAAACTGGAACTAGAAGCCCACCCTATCGGTGGCAGTTCTCCACCCCCCAGCAGCGGAGATCTTCGAAGAAGTTCCGGACTTGCACGAAAGGCACCCGCCTCCATAAAGTTTAGTCCTGCCTCCTAGCTCTCGAAACATTTGTAAAAGGTAATAGTTTCTCTTCAATGTAAACCACTCCACAAAATATGAGGTGTTATATGGGCACACTCCGAAACAATAGTTCTGTGAGAAATATGTTTGAAGAAAAAAAAATCCTTTCAGATAGATATTTTCATGCTTACTCCTCATGACATTATTTCATTGTTCAGTTTTTTCGTCCATTTTATTTGCATCATTCATATTGATCGCCGTAATTCAGTCAGTTCCAAGTTTCTCTGTTTTGTTATTGTTATTATCTGACCTTCTCTGTCATGTGAGAGGATTCTTCATTTATGGGTTGATGAAGTGCTTCCTTGCTGCCAAGCCCGTGTTGCTTTCTGCTTATGGGCCATTCTGGTGGAATTCCTTCTTTTCTTGGGCTACTCTGCTCACTCCAAAGAGGCAGGGGAAAGCTTAGCACCTAAGTTATTTCCCGGAACGATTATCGTCTTAAAATTACCCACAGCAACCCTCAGCCGCCTTCGAATTAATACGAGCACAGCGGCACGTTCTTGGAACTCTGCTTTCCTTCGAGGCAATACTTGTTTGTTGTTGTTTGCTCAGTTTAGCGTGAAGCGCATCGTTAACACTCATGGAAACGCTCAACCCATTCAAGAAGTAATGCATTAATGTCTTGTTGAAATGGTACTCTATTGACGTAATCTCTGCGAGTTCATTCGAAGGAAATCGTTACGATTTTAGCTGTTTGAACAAAGATTTTTTTCCCTAATCCTAGCCCCTATAAACAATTCTGCGATATGTCAACGGACGTAGGTATTCTCTGCAATAAAACATTATTTTGAATGTTCTTCATTGCGTCAATGATGAACTTTCGTGATGAGTCAAATTATATTTTTGATTCCTGGATTCTCTTATCCCGCCGCCAGATCCTTTTTACTAGGGCCTTATGAGTATCGCAATCGTAAATGCCTCGCAGGTATTTAAAGTGTTGTAAATCGTTTATGTGTGAAAAAGGTAATTGATTTCTATATATGACAGTCATTTTTTTGCAATGCACTGGGTATAAATTCATGTCCATTGTTTAAGTACCTATTTCATGTATGCATACTGCAGCTAATTTTATCTAGTTCAGTTAGTGTATTGGCATCTTAACGTCTTAATCTCGCGCATGCCTGTGTGTGTTTCAAGACTTTTTCTATGTATTCGCACTTGCTATTGCTGCTGGGGTCACAGCTTAGGGATTCGAGCTCGAGGCATGTAAGTGAATTCAAACATAAATAGAACTTTCAATCCTCTAGAATTAATCTTCCATGAAAGCCATATGTTTTCGCTGCAGTTTTCGGGGAGTTGTTTTGCCTTCAAGATGCTCCTAAAAAATAATATTCTTGGGTAAGTTTTTCATCTTTATTTTTTCATTTAAAGATCCCCATTGCTTTGAAGTGTGGGCGCATCACTGTTTCAAGTGCGTAGTCAGGCTCTGATGTCAGAATCGCTACGGTTAAGTTTTGATGAAATGTAATGGGGTTTGAGAATGGCGAGTTGAGCTGGTGTAACTGTCCGACGCAATCTCTAAGTGCTGGCTGCCTTCAAAGTGAAGATCACAAGGAAAGAAGCCGCCCGGAGTCACAGCTGTTCCTTAAATTGTATTCGAGCATAAAAGATTCTCCCAGTAATATTGCTGGGCTTTCTTAATGTTGCTTCCACTAACTACTGTTTTTACTTCTGAATAAAATGGAGATTGTACAGCGCAATGGATTTCCGGACCGCAAAGGAAAATTTAAGAAATCTTACCATTAGATATGTCTTTGAATGAACGTGTTTGCTTTCGTATGCAGAATTTAACCTTCATATAGTGCCTACTGGATTTGGATAAAAAAGTTTATTATCAACGCACAAATAGGTGAAATGACGCACGTGCATTTTTCAAAGTCGTTGGGTACTTTTTGTTCCATTGATTTCTCCTTCAATGTAATCATTTCAAAGAAATAAATCATAAGTTTTCAAATTTTCATGCAAATACGATGCATTTTTCCAGTTCCTACTAAGGAAATCGTATTCCCATAAATTTCGCTACCGTTTATTCGGCTGTAATAAATCTACGTTTCTTCAAACGAAGTCCCCTAAGAATTCTATTCCATGATTTTCAACTTTTATGCACGGATTACTGAACAGATTGCCTTTAATTTTCAGTCCTTTAATTTAATTTTAATTTTGCAATATGCCCATTAATTATAGAGATGCATCATACCAAGCAGAGGTGTCTACATTCTTCGCATTGGCAGTCATACTTTCCCAATGGTCGCATTCCGCAGAACATTTGGTGCTGTGCCGTTCGGTGTGGCCTCAATACTCATGTTAATGCGTTTCAATTCGATATCTACGGTTGATTATGTCGTCTTATCCGTGCAAACAGTGAATAATCTCTCAATAAACGATTTTTACCACCTCGACAGAGTGCTTCTGTTACTGTAGCATTTTCTGCGTAGCCTTGTGGTTCTCCGCGAGCGCGGAATGTTTGTATGGATGGGAAGAGCATCTCATTTCCTTTTGGCATGTCGAGGAAGAAGGGTTTTGAGTCAGCAGAGTAAACCCCACCCTGAAGAAAGGGCATTCTAGTGGTATCGGGAAGCGTTGCGTCGTGCGATTGCTGTGAAAACACGTTTTCCTGTTCACTTTGATTTGGAATTCGGGAATCATGGGGCGATAGGGAGAGACTTCTGTGTTCGTAATAGAGATCAAAGACGAATTGTATTTTTAGATGCATTCTGGATTTACACCGTGTGGGTTTACACTGGCAAAACTATTACGTAATCCATTTGCACTGTGTGGGTTACCATTTCACTTTGTTGGTTTACTGGGAAATCTATTACGCAACCCATTCGCAGCAACTGACGTGTGACGTAAATTCCAAGCGTAAATGGCTCTGCGAATCCTCCTGCAGAGCTTTAAAAAAATCGGAACGTCCCCGGCCGAAGCCAGTTGTTGCCTATGTTCTAATCAGTGTCGGTAAAAGTTCTGAGAAAAAGTAACTGGGCTCAATTACAGTTACTTGATAAAAAAATTAATCAATTACTAGTTCAAATTACATTTATTAAAATGTAATCATTAAATTACAGTTACAATTACAATTACTTCTTGTAAGATCGTCCACTTTACATACCATCCGGCAGCAATCGAATGGTTCAGTAGAACTGTGGAAAAGTTGAGTCATAGAAATTGCTATAGCTTGCAATTTCACTGGCAATACATACAATTATAATTGCTGAAACAACACAAGGGGTGTCATGTTTTGTACCCATCATGAGTAGGCTACAACATAAGGGTGGCTGAACCCAAACAGGCAAATCAGGATACCCAGGGATTCGAAATTGTCTGTTGGCCTAGGTAAATCAGTGAATAAGTAAATGCGATGAAGTAAATTTTGCAAATTTACTATGTACCAAATGAAAAATACATGACACATAAAATAATTATTAATTAAAAACAAACCTTAAAATTATGAGATGATAAAATTCTTCACCTAACACATCCTTGTTGACCTTGCAGAATATTTGCATGTTGAAATTTTCATCACTGAGTCTTGATCTCTTTGGTGACAGCACCTCCATGCACACACTAAATAGCCTTTCAACAGGAGCACTTGATGGAATACCTGTGTTATATTTAACCAAGAGGGACATCAGTGATGGAAATTTCAATAGCAATGAAAGATCTGTTGTCATGCAGGACAAATAGGAAAGTGTCTCCTCCAGGACTGGAGACACCAAATCCTCCTGTAAGGGAAGATTGAAAAATAACGCTTCCTCATCACTGCCCACCTCCGCAGTCAAATTTTCAGCGGAGGCTTCAACAGCTGCTGGTAGGCTGGGGTTGCAAACAACCTCCTTAAATGCAACTACTGCTTCGTTCTTCGCGTCACTTCCTACACATAACTACCTTAGCGGGAGCCAATGTCTTGACCAGATTGACGAATGACTCTTCTTCTACAACCGAAAATGGCTGGATAGAGTGACACACAAAGTCTAGGACGAGCCTGTCAAGAGTAGATTGTGTAACAGGAGTCGCCACACCAAACGAAAGAGTGGTCTGAACGGACATGTTTTGATCCGTCTGTTCGCCCTCCAGCTCGAAATAACTCTTCGAATAAGGAAATGGAAATTCCATCGTATTGACAGGCATACGATCGGAATCTATCCCAAACCACAAGTAAAATACAAACAGAACGAAACGAACGCAAGGACCTTAGTTTACTCGTCGACTCCGGCAACATGCACCACACACGACATCACACCAAACTAGAATGTTGCAACACCGAAGCAGCGTTGCCAACTCTAACACTAGACAGGATCGTGCAATTTCCTTCATCTACATCTACGTAATACCCTGCAAGCCACCACGATGGTGTGTGGTAGGGGGTGAAGATCACCAAACATGCACTATTGCCATGCAAGTAGGATACTTAAGTGAGGCATGCTAGAGAACAGGGTTACATGCAGCTAGGTGGTTAGTATCTACATAATGAGAAAGGGATTATTGGTTGTTATTACATGCATCTACATCTACGTAATACCCTGCGAGCCACCACGAGGGTGTGTGGCAGGGGGTGAAGATCACCTAACATGCACTATTGACATGCAAGTAGGATACTTAAGTGAGGCATGCTAGAGAACAGGGTTACATGCAGCTAGGTGGTTAGTATCTACATAATAAGAAAGGGATTATTGGTTGTTATTACATGCATCATGCACTACAGACTACTCTAACTATATTTCACCTACCTATCCCTTCGCTACGCTGCCTATTGTTCTCTCTTATGGTACGCGGGAAAAATGACATTTTGAATCTATCGATACTACAATCTATCTCTCTAATCTTGTTAATCTGATCAAACCTAGTATAATACGCAGGGGTTCTTAATATATATCCAACGTCATCTGTGAACAAATCGGTTTCGAATTTACTTAAAAGGTTTAACCTAAATGTTAACCCTTCTAGTGCTGCATGACGTGATATCACGTCGCGGTTGCCTTTACACTAGTGCTGATGACGTGATATCACGTCAAGGGTACCGTGAGTGTTCCGGCTTTCGCTAGGGAACTTTTACTAGGCCCACTAGTGAAAGCTAGAACACTCACGGTACCCATGTCGTGATTTCACGTCATCAGTACCAGCG
Organism: Ceriagrion tenellum; assembly: GCA_963169105.1. Classification (NCBI taxonomy): domain Eukaryota; kingdom Metazoa; phylum Arthropoda; class Insecta; order Odonata; family Coenagrionidae; genus Ceriagrion; species Ceriagrion tenellum. The sequence continues at coordinate 57,466,916 of OY720644.1, forward strand.
TGAAGACAACCATGACGTTATATCACGTCATGCCGTGTTCAAAGTGTTGACCTGCGTTCTGATAGTAATTCCCATCCTAGTGCCTTACCGCATGCATGCATGTAATAACAATATGTAATAATAATAATATGGAATAGGTGCAGGATGCATGTAAAAACAACCAATAATCTCTTCTTCTTATGTAGATACTAACCATCTAGCTGCATGTCACCCGATAATCTAGCATGTCTCCCTTAAATATCCTACTTGCATTTCAATAGTGCATGTTTGATGATCTTCACCCCCTGCCACACACCCTCGTGGTGGCTCGCAGGGTATTACGTGGATGTAGATGTACCGGGGAACACCTATCTTCGTTTGCTTACAGGAAGCGTGCGGGACGATCGACCTCGGATAAGATTTGACAGTCTGCGACATAGCAACTGAGGGATGATGAACCTCCACACGTCCCTAATTTATCATCGTATAGCAGATAATAAAGTAGAACTAGAGCAGTACATTCTAATCAATCTGTACCTAAAAGATTTATGATTGTTTCTCCTGTTAAAAAATTGTTAGAATGAAAATAAAATCTAAAGGGACAAAATCGTACAATTTGCGTACGATCCTACCACTGGATGGTACATCGTACAAGGAACGAAATTATCGTGTTTATGCGATCAAGATCGTACGTTTGGCAGCGCTGCACGAAAAGTCACGAGAGCAAGGGGATGCTACTTGACAATGCACGCGATTGTGAGATACGTCCTTGAACGCTTCCCTGTTCAAGCTTGTGTAGTGGCCAGCGAAGCTGCCTGAAAATAATGAAAGTTTACGTGGGAGCGAGTAAAGTAATCGTCGATTACAATCAAGTAACGATTACGACGAAAGTAACGATTCCTCTTTCACCGTAAGAAGTAAATTACAAGTAAAAATTACATTTCGTAAAAAGTATTCGTTACAAGTACAAATTACTGCAAAAGTAGTCGTTACAAGTAATCCGATTACTTTTACTCGATTACTTACCAACACTGGTAATAATAATAATTTATATTTATTGTTCAAGGAATTCGTATCCTTTAGAACATATTACAGTTTATCAAAAGAAACTCCGTGGTAAAAAAAGCATAATTTTTTCAGGACACTTTAGTTTACAAATATGTACATTCATGAAGCATATGGAATAGGTGTACTCACAGATATGAACACTCATACATACATTAGTACAATAATATTTACTGCTAGTTTAATACGTATTTGTAAGATTTTGAGAGTTATTTATAGAAATTAACAAAGGAATAAAGTATACAATGAAATATGTATGTAAACAGTAACCATTCTGTCTCTGTACTAATTAGTGAAAGCTTTTTCGTCAGAGTAAGCCCTCGCATTCTCTCGCCGAAGAAACTTGCGGAAGTAACTTGGGGGATGCAGGGAGATACTTGTGTGTTCATAATAGAGATCACAAACGAATAGTATTTTTAAATGCAATCTGGATTTGCACTGTGTTGGCTTACATTGGCAAGTCTAATACGTAATCCATTAGCTGCAACCGTCTTGTAAATTCCACGTGTAAACGGCTCTGTAAATCCCCCTGCATAACTATTTAAAAAATTTCGAGAAGTTTCGCAGAAGCCAATTGTTGCCTATGTAAACAGCAGCCATTCTCTGTCTGTACTATTTAGTCGCCAAGAAATTGTGGAAAATTTTTCACTAATGTGGAAATTGTGAAAAATTTCTTTGTGGAAAATTGCTCATTTTATTTCTGCATCGTGTTCATTAAGTCCACCTCGTCTATTTTCCTGGTAATGAGTCATTCATTTGAATATTTTTGTCTCGGATCAAGTATAGATTAAACATACCCCGTCATTACAAGAGTATCTTTGAATAACTATTTAATGGTCGTCTTTATTTGAAAGACTCGCCCTTGGCACCTTTTTTTAATCCGGTGCATGTCAACATGAAGGTATCAGGAACTGCGAGTCGTAATTTTAACCAGCGTTTTAAGTTTTTTTTTAGGAGTATTTGTCTAAACTTTTGTTGTATATACATTGGCACTAACCCTTTTACGGGACTTAATTGGCAAGTTTGAGCTTTCTTTTAGCCTATAAACGCGAGGCTGGTCGCGCCACAGCTGGTTTTTAAATTGGTCTTTGACTTCGAGCCAGGCCGTGATGGGAAAATCGGGGGAAAAGGAATAAACGCTTCCAAGTTATTTTGATGAATCGTTCCTGTTTCCTGGCGGGATCCCTGTGGTATAATATTGCATTCCATGCGGTGCCTATTGGGGCTGGGAAAATAATCCACGCCCCATTCCCATTCATATTGGCCCCAGCCGATCGGAATTCCAGCTACCGGGTTGCATCTCACATACTTTTTTTCATTTTATTTCTTATTTCTTTCGGAAAGCGGTTTTTTAGGTAAATTTTTTTTCCACATTTTCCACATATTTGCTGCGTGGATTTTTAATCGGGAACCAACCCAAAGGCTTCGCTTACCCAACTCTCCATTATTAAATACAATTGAAAACTGAAAATTTGAATCAATCCTTCACGATTTTTTTCAGCGTTTGAGATTTTAATTGCTTACGCGTGATTAAAGGAAGAGGATATCCGGCGAAGTCCACTAAGTTATGGTTTTTCTGCCGTGGTACGCTGTGAGTTGATTGAAGATGAATACACGCATTCTCAGTACAATACTCTGGAGTGTAGGCTTTCGCAGCTGTTGACAGATACTGGGCGAAGTTTTCGAGTTTGACTGCGTCTCGAGCGTTTTAGGCCCAACATTTCATCCGTGTTGCAGTGAAGCGTCTTCAGGGGTGAAGTGATTTTGCTGAGAAATGGTTGCCGCTCATGATTTGACGATGCCGCTTATGATTTGATGTTTACTTAAAGATGGTTAAATTAGAGCCCGCAGCTCGTATATATATCAGCGGCAACAATTTATCAGCTAAATTACTTCACCCCTGAAGACGCTCGCTGCAACGCGGGTGAAACGTTGGGCCTAAAATGCTCGAGACGCAGTCAAACTCGAAAACTTCGCCATTATCAATCCAATACTTCCTATTATTATCGTCCTCCTTCAAATTTACTTCTAGTACAGTGTAATGGCCTGAATTTTTCACGTGATAGAGCCAAGGAGTTTAGGTCCAAGGTTTTTAGTTGAAGCTACATATTGAATCGGATTTTACTGAAAGGTACCCTTGAGAATGTTTTTGGAAATAATCCTACTCAGTGCAGTCGCCATTATCCGAGTCTATAATTATCGCGATTCCGTATTATCCGAGGAATATCGATGCTTAGGTTATGAATGTACCAAGCCACTTCTACTCATACGAACGAATGAATTTGGCAGTTCGTAAGTTCATGTGTATGAGGATTCTGAATGCTGTTTTGTCTTTACGGAGTCACGAAGTCGTTAACAAAACCCTTCATTGTCACATCGTTTTTCCGGAACTTCTTACGCTCTTCAGGTTAAGAGTTCCTTCATGTCCCGTATGAACAGCCTCCATAATCTACTCGTCCAGTCCTAGGTAATCTCTCATAATGGTGTTTGGAGCGATTTTCGTTAATGATCGTGTGAAAATTTGCATGCGTGTACTCAGTTGTAATAATTGTAGATAGAAATTTTTAAAAATTGTTACCGTCCTGGTTTCTTCGCAATTCAATGCACTGTTTACCCTTAGCCTTATGGCACTCGACATATTTCGCAATAAATCGATTCTATGAGTAGAGATTTCAATAAATTAATAATTTAAATTAATAAGTTATTTAACATTTTAAATATCAAAACGGTGGTTGTTTAAAATATGACTCCAACCACAAATAAAAAATAACAATCCCTACAATGGGGAACGGCGAAGGAGACGGCGGTAATAGATAAGACGAGAGAATGTGGAGGGTGGAGGTTTTTGGGTGTGGAGTGCCAAAGGTAGTGTTACAGTATCATCAGCTTACTTTTAATTTCCGAAATAAATTTATCGAGCTTCTCTAGATTGGAAAAAAAATGTTACAAGATTTTCTCCTAAGAAGTAATTCGTTTTATATCATTATAATGGTGGCTAGCGAATATCAAGGTATAATTCCGAATAAGAAACGGGTGTTTACGTATGATTTTCGCGTAAATTTCAAATTTCGCGCCGCAAGACAACGATGTCCCTATTCACTAACGAAGAGGAGAGTTTTAATGTATAATTCATGCATCGTTTATTTTAATACTTAATTTATTAAATAATTTTTGTGTGTTCTTTTCCTACGTGTGATTAGTTGTAAAAAAGTGTAGTATGGTTCAAGAATTATTTTCGACTTACTTGATAGGTTTATAAAATGTGCGCTGTATGACTCACGATTCGTGCTCCAACCCCCTTAATCGTTCGCCTTTTTACCGTCTCTTCCCCCTTACTAATTCACTCCATGCCGCCATCGATCCCTTATCTCTCTCCTCTATAAACTGGACCAAATAAGCCGTAACACATCTCTTCGTAAATAACGAGCAATCTCTCTCTTTTTCTAGATATTTTAGTTGTTAACATTCTTGTTAATGTTCTATGTGGTTCCTCGAATTTTGTTTGATACGAGTGAACGGCCAACTGGTAATTCTGCTCTGCGTGTAATACTGTCATTACATGAATAAATGGAAAAATTAAAGGTTTCCTTCGTTTCGAAAAAATAACAGTAGTCACATTTACCTCACAGATTTTGTAGTACTTTATTTCGTGGGTTGGTCGGTGGCATGGAGTTACTGTTTTCAATTTCAGATTGCATGTATATGAATTGTATTTTTGCTTTGTGATTGTTATGAGAGCCTGTCTCTGTACTTTTATGTATTTTCCTGCTCTTGTTTGTTGGCTTTTTAATATGTTACGAGCGCATCACATGGGGCGATGGCATAAGTATAGTTGTACAAAAGAGATGTTGTACCCGAAGTATAAATAAAATACATTATTGTCCTCGAGAAAACAATATTTTAAAATAAATATTAAGTTTTCGCAATATCGCCGCAATAGACTTGGCCCGAACCCTTCGGAATCCCGGGACGCCCCCGCTTTTTATTTTAATCTCCCAAAAATGTCCCCCATCTCCCCAGAGGTCGCCTCATCGTCCGTCGGATCGTTCTCCATCCGGCCGAGGAATAGTCAGCGCCAGCCAACCTTCCTTCGGGGGAGTCCACTCTCCCTTTCCGGCTGCCCGCCAAGCGGCGTGGCGGTCGACCCAGTCACGTGATAGTTTGAACCTCCCCATCCCCACCATCGCCATCTTCTACCCGTACCCCCTTCCATCCACCCACCTCCCTCCCCCCACCCACTCTTCTCCACTCCGACCCTCCCCACTGCTTCCCAAAGTCACCGCCCCTACCGTCAACCTCCCCTACCTTCTCATCCCGCCAACCCCTCGCTCCACAGTCGTATATTTCTTGCAGCTGGTCTTGCTCCATTCCGAGTCAGACCGTGGGAGAGTTCGGTTGCGCTACTGTGCTTGTCTTGTCGTGTGCCGGGGACAGCACGCTTGTGCTGTGTACGCATCTTTGCGACTGTTTTCCTCTCTGAAGTGTGTCGTTACCCTTTTATACTGTGGTGCGGGTGTCTTCGTACCCTTTTCTTTCCGTCGTATCCCGAGTACACTTTCGTCCAAGGTGATTCGAGACTTTTCGTCTCAGTACAAGGGTCCTGGAACAGGTTCAGACCTAGCTTTGTGTGTTCTCCCACTGAAAGGGTGTTGTTGGTTGGAAGTGTTCAGGGTAAAAGTCCCTACAAACTGTGAGTGCTAGTTGTATATTGGACACGTGATCGCGGGAGCGGTAGGAGGCGGAATGCCGGTGGACGAGAGGCCCTTGGATGCGGAGGGAGCCGAGGCGCAGGTAAACACCGCCGGGTGCGGGCCGCCCGAGTAGTAAACAGTAGTATACTACATACGATGCTAGATGCTAGTAATAGTGTTTAACAGGTTGGGTGTGCTGACAGCTTGGTAATTTTGAACCATTGCACTAATCTATTCAGAAATGGATTTGAATGACTTGAGTATACGTTTTTTTAAGTTTATCTAAATAGCATCAAAATCATTAAATGGACTCTAGGCAGGTTGAATAATATTTTAGAACGGTGCGTTTCTAAATTTCCATTATTCGTGGCTAGTGTCGCAGGAATGATCGCTTATAGCGGAATATTGGTCCCGCATAGTGTAAAGCTAGTGGCACAAGTCCCAGTATACGTCGCGCCTTATATGATTTGACTCCTTTAGGTGAACTCCTTGTTTGCATTCGCTAGCAGGACCCCACCTCTGACTTTGACTGCATAGTAACCCCAGGAGTGTATTTTTACCAATGAATGCACCTCACTTATTTCAGAAAAATTTTGAATATTTATTGATATGTGTGGATTGTGCTATCACGTTGGTGTATAGGTGTGGAAGAATTTTGAAACTAAAGCTGGCATGCGATAAGTAGCTGATAGTGTTGTTGATATAAAAATAAGAGATACACAATACACTTATACTGTCTTTTCCTCCTGCCGAGCAGCCTATTTCTCCAAACTCAATGACAAAGATGATGATCTTCATTTGTCCACATAAATGCTGGATGTATTAAATATGTGCGTTCTTTTAGTGTGGTAACGAATTGTTGTAACACGCGTATGTAATTCTTTCCCAATGCGAGGGCCAGGGTACGTGACTAGACAGTGGCAGAGAATCCTCGCAGGAATCTCTCAGTCTCTGCTTCGGTGTAATGTGGAGAGCACCTCGTGGACCCGTGTTATGTCCGTCGAATGAGACATTAATCTGTGGACCACTCGGGGCACGTAAAGTGTAGACTTGTGCCTACATTGGTTGTCTCTACTCTCGTCCTACATTTCTATTTTCTTCTTCTTACACTCTATTATCGTATGTACTATTTTCTGGGGTGGCATACCTGAATTGAAATGTGGCTCATGCGAAGAAATCGAGTCTCGGGCTATGCCTAACCTATACAGCTACCTGGATTTACGAATTTCCTACCTGCCTGTCTGGCTTCTTGAATTGTGGTTGTATTCATTCTTGATGCACTCGACTCATCGGTTGAGCGATTAGGGTAACTCTAATTTTACGATGAAACCAGGAGAGGATGGTAATTATTTGAAATTTTGCAGTACTGCTGATTTCGAAGGAAGCTTGTAGAATGTAGTGGTAGTTCTAGAAAAATTTGTTTTTGGCATATTTGAACAACCATCAGTCCGGTGATTTTGCGGCCAAATCTGAATTTATTAGAGGTGGTTATTCTTATTATTTCTAAGGGTAATCAATTGGCAAGACCTTAAATATATCGTTGAGCGCGAGATCTGGCGACATAGTACGGTCTTATTTCTGTTCGGTAGATATGAATTGTGAGTTGTGAAAAAATGATAACATACGGACACCCGGCGCAGTATAATTTACCATGCATCTTTTGTCACAATGAGCCGATTTTTCATGCAACTTCGAACACTTTTAGTTAATAGTTCTGTTTTACTTCATGACCAGTATTTGGTCGAAGATATACTTTTTTCCTGCAGAATGCTATAGAGAACAGACCCTCGGTTAATCTCAGAAAGTTTTTTTATGGTGCACACCCAGTCTTTTCGTTGCCAGTGAATATTACTGGACAGCCTAATCCAAAAGTTCTGTTATTGTCCTATGTGGTTTCCGATGTGTTTTTCGGGTTAGGCTTGGGCCTATATTGATCGCTGTTACTTTTCGTGTCCATCATGGATAAAAAAAGTTACTTATCACATTAATTTTATCTGAAACTCAGCCCTCTCTCTTCGTATCTTGATTTTATCCTACCTGTCCTTTCCAAGCAATGCCATTGTTTTACCCTGTAATACTTTCAACAATTTCCCCTCGTTACCGATGATATAACAGCGTGATAGGTGTTTCACCGTCAGTGCCTTTTATAACATTACCGCGTGCGTTGATATTCGACATGGGGTATTACAGTGGAATGTGGTAAATCACCTCCACATCACTTAGTATCACTGTTAAGGCCACTTGTTTGTAGCGTCCCGGGTCGCTGGCGTGCAATTGGGAGAGCACGTGGGTTAAAGGTTCACTGGGTACGCGCTGCCGATAGCGTTCGTGGCCCGTCGAGAATCTGTTTTTGTTTGCGTTTGGCTCCAATCTCTCTTACGTAACTTAGGATACTAAAGTGAAATATGTGTCAGAATAGTGCGTACCGATATTGCGATTATTCCTCGCTGGACATCCCACGCAAAATATTCGTAACTTTTGCGCACGCACTTAATTGGATCGTCGTAGTGGATGTAACAGGAAAATACATTAAATGTGCCATGTCCAAATAACTGCGAAATCCGCAATGGTGATATAGTCACACGGGTATTTCAATGTACACAAAGGGTGTATGAAATTCGCTATAGTTAATCATAAGATGTGCCTGAAATAGGAACCCCGATATCCCAATATCAGGTCAGGTGTGTTTGCCGGAACCAATTCTTGTGTCCGGAATCTAATCTCGATCATGTCAACTGGTTTTTTCATGGCGAATTAAACCCCCTTTGGTGCTCATTTAATGTCGATGAAGTCACATTATTCGATCGTCAAAAAAACTGGATATCAGGTTGGGAGGCTACGGAGATTTGGAGGTTACAAGCTAGGCTGAAGTGATTTAAGATAATAATTAAGATTGTGCGTGTTTCTTACTTTGGATGACCTTGGCTTTAGAACGTCGCGTCGCGACCTAGTGGTGGCTGACAGTGTAATGCATAGCTGTAGTGTGAAACATGGTCATCCAAATTCAGAGAATTATTCGTCTGTGATAATATAGTCAGTGTAAAATCTCCGTGATTAAAACCATCAGGCTCAACGAAATTTGAAGCCACTCTTGCTATACCCGTGACCTAATGCTCTGCCATTGTGTCCCAATTCCCCATTACTACTCATACTCTCGCCCTAAAGGATGGTACGCCCTGAAAATGAATAAAATATATTATTAAGATCGAGAAAACTATACTGTAAAGTAAATATTATTAAATTTTTAATTGGTAACGGCATAATTTCGTAATATGTTCTTGGTTAGTTATGTGTTTAATTACCGTATAACTGTGAAACCATTTTTTAGCTGTTGAACTTATTCATTCGATTTCGAATGCTGTGTGTGGTAAATTTACAATTACTTGAGGCTTTTAGCAATGGCATCAAATATTATTAAGGAACTTTTTTCTCTAGAGTTCGTTATTTAGTTCATGGTCGTAATGTTTGTTAACGTTTGGCTGTAGACTGTCTTAGCGGCTTGTTGTTTTGATTGTGCCAGATGTATTGATGTAATTGACCATGGCAAAGAGTTTTTATTAGTTAAAAGGTCATAGTTCATTGGTGTATTATCAAATATTTTTCATTTTATGCAGTGACAAGCGTAGTTAAAATTTATAATAGTTTACATTGTTAATGGAGACTGAATTATATCGCCTGGGCTTGCAGTCTTGAGTAGGTGTTTTTAACTTTTTGTTGGAACATCGATTTTGCTGAAAGGATTCGTTAGAAGATATAGGTAGTCGGTTTTTTCTCTGCGTGATGGTATATTGTAATAGGATTAAGCGTAGTAAAGAGCTTTGTTTAGAGTACTCCAGCCGTAGCTTTCCACTTCATGATTCTTGTCGTATTTTAATCGGATTTCGGCGTGTACTTAGTTCCTTCGAGAGAGGTCATTGACATTTAGGTAATCATATTTTGTTTACTGGATTTGATCGTTACTCGGGAATTATACGGGAGTGGTTTTGCACTCTCACGATATTAGGCCCATTTACGGTATTTGAGGGCTTAATACTGCTTCACATCATTAGGACGTTACCCGTGTTCCAAGTCCGTATTTTATTGTGCTCAAATTAATTTCTGTCTTATAAACTGCTTATATGTCTTTAGGCCAGCATCAAAGCATTTCAGGCACTAGTCATACATTTTATCTGGAACTTTTTTCCATGCAGAAGCAGGGCAGTGATTGCCACAACCCTCTTTGTAGTTACTTAAACGGGGATATTCTAAATGCAGTTTTCAGTTTCCTGAATCAATAGTAAAATTTTTAAAATCCTTTTTGATGTCTTCGCTCTTTTTAAAATTAATTGAACTGGAACGTGAGGCGTTGCCCAGGATGTTCCGAGAGATGGTTAACTGCATGAAGAAATATTGCATTTTCCAACATTCTCGACGGTTTCATAATGGTTTTTTTTTTTAATTTTTGTTTCCTAGAAGTTTTCCTTTTGTTTCCCAATAATATTTTGTATCCTAGAAGGAGCCAGGGGTGGTTTAGGGGTGATGACCCTCTTCTATATACCTTCAGTTTTCCTTTGCGAGGATGATTTTGCCATTAAATCATATACTTACAAAGTTTTATACGTTTTTCTGATTATTTCTTTTTGAATACTGCAAAGTCGTGGACACACAACCACAATTTCGAATGCACCATTGCCTCTACTCTGAATCACACCGGAACTCCGGTGAAAATCGAAAAATGGCGTCGAAATTCCTTGAAAAAGTCACAAAATTGGTCATTTTTGATCGCAAATATCTCAATTTGCCACACATATGAGACGTGAACTTTTTACATTTTCTAAATCCACATTCAATACACTACGTAGTATTGTCGATGTCATTTTGGTGAAGTGCTGGAGGACCTCGCAAGAAAAATTTCGCCGGTGTGCATGAAGCCGCACTTTACCGTAACCCCTATTGTATCTGAGCAAAGAGGGCGAGGATAGACTGCAGACGTCTGAGATATAGGTTTGGAGAAAGTTCGGTGGACGGAAAGGAAGACGAACGAGTAAGTGCTTTGAGTGGTGCGTGAGGAGAGGAAACTTCTGGTTGAGATTTTGAGGAGGCGGGGTAGATGTTAGGAACAGATAATGAGGGACAAATATGCGAAAAGCAGTGGTAGTGAGGTGTATATCGGGTCGTGGGGAAGGAGAGGAAAGAGACTAGGTTTAATGAACATGATGGAGGTAAGATGTTTACTCGGTTGAGGAATAAAATTAGAGTTTTTTGTGTTATTTATGTTATTTTGCTGATGAAAGAATTTTGAAAGTGTTTCTAAATTCTGATGAGTGTCAAGCGTGATATCACTAGAACGAGGAAAGGTATCTCATGTTAATCATAAAGCAAAGAAAATCATATACTAATCATATTAAAGTTAAGTAAATTTTGCGTTGAATGATAGAAATCCTTTTAGTCAATTACAGCATTTGTTTAGCATTATTGAGTAGCGGAAAAACTACCGTTTTTCGAGCTCCAGCACTAATGCAGCCTATTTTTTAGTGCTTAGTTATGACGAAAATAGGTCAATGGATAAAAATCCACGTGTACACTTTGTAGCTAAAGCCTTGCAAGTGTTTGTTTGAAATGTAACTCAACTTAATCCTTTTCAGTCTTAATTAAATAGTATGGAATTCCACAACCTCCTGAACCGTGCCCCAGCGAAAATTGCCGATCGAACCATTTTCTGTCTTGTACGTTGCTGATATCAGTGAAAGGTTGATATTGCTTTGTATCCGTTAAGATCTACCTTGATTGGGATTTAAACCTAACGTAACATGTAGCTTACACAAATATTAGTTATTGCGCACAGCGGTTTTTTCTTCTTCTTCTCTACTTGTCCATCCATTAGGATTGGATTGCGACAGCCCTCCACCTCTCAGGCTTTCTCTATACTCTATCATCCCCTTCATTTTGTAAAACCAGCCACATCCCATGTCCTTCATTATCTGTTTCCAATACTCCAGTCTAGGCCTCCTCTCTCTCCAGCCTAGGTCTCCTCTCTTCACCTTTTGCCCTCCGTCATCCCTTCTAAAATCACCTTCACCACTCCCTCATGCCGCAGTAGATGACCTATCCATCCTTACATTTAATGATAACTTTTTACTACCCTATAGAATTAAAAACAGAAAAACACGACCCGGGTTTCAATACATAAGTTTCATGATTAGATACAATCAAAGGTCGGGAACTCTCTTATGTATTGGGGAAAAAGAGGGGGGGGCGAAGAAAGGAGTGGAGGGGGGAGAAAAAGAGGAAGGTGAAGGGTATCAGAGTATAACTGCCTCCAGGATAGGAGAGGGGGAAGGGTACAAGCATTCGTTAACAACTCATACATTAGGGTCATGCATTCTTCTCAAAATTTCGCATTGCTCCAGGGCATCGAGCTCACGAGGACTGTAGTTACAATGTAAAATTTTGGTTACAAATTCACTGCCATGACCGTTGCACATTATTGTTGGGCGAAGTTGCTTCTATTTTCACAATTGTTTTTAAAAGCACTGCAATATTCCTTGGTCCTTATATTGAAATTTCTTTGAGTTTGCACGATTTCTTTGAGTTCCCTACCTTTGATTGCACCTGATGATGATACTTATGTGTTGAAACCCGGGTCATGTTTTTGTGTTTTTAATTCTGTGGAGTAGTAAAAGTTACATTAAGTATGACTACGGAAATATATACTACCAAGTTAACGAATATACAGTTTTATTTACCTATCCATCCGTCCCGTCTCCTTTTTGCTTTTCTCCTCTGGCTCCGTTCTTCGGGCTCTTTTCTCAGTACCTTTTGGTTCGTTTCTCGTTCTATTGAGCTTATCTTAAGTGAAAATCCAGCTTATCTTAAGAAATCCTTCTTCAACCTTTAGTCATCGTTCCCCGCTGTAGGTTAATAACAAAACAAGGGAACTTGCGGCGAGAGAAATTTATATTGCTCAACGCTCAAAAACGAAGAAAATAATGCGTGCTACTCTAAGAAACTTCAAGAAAAAAATCCTCGGTGAATTACTAGATGAAAATCCCAAGTCATTCTGGTCTTAAGCGAGAGAGCTCCATGGCGAATCTTCGACAGTAGAGTTTTTATTGGACACAGACGGCAAAGTGGTCACCAACAGTATCGACGAGGCCAATTTATTAAACCAATACTTCGAAAGTGTATTCACTAAGGATGACACAATACACAATTTAGACATTCCTGACTTTAACGAGCCGATGGTTGACATAACGTGGTGGAATAATTAAATAACTGCGTTCGATTTAAAGTAACAAGTCTCCAGGTCCAGCAGGAATACCTGCACGCGTGCTCATGGAGTTAGCGCCACAGATTGCACGATTCTTAGAAACCATGTGTAGCAAATCATTATCGGAAGGCAAGGTGCTCCAAGACTGAAAAATAGCCAACGTCACCGATGTTTAAAAATGGAAATAGAAGTGACCCAGGAAATTACCGGTCTATATCGTTAACATCACTTTGATGCAAGATCCTTGAACACATTGTCGTTTCTCCCGCGCACAATAAGCGACCACAATAAAAACTGAGCTCCACTAAATATTCTCCCATAATACACGTCACCATTTCACCTCCCAAAACCTTATATCTTGACACGGCTGGTGACCTAACACCCCCTCCCACACGCCCATGCGGTGGCTCGCAGGGTAGAGATGTAGGTTCAAACATCCGCGAACCTCTGATCTCCTCCCCGCATCGCCTCTCCGTCGCGTCGCTCGGAGTCAGTTTCGGATTCCGGCCCCGATCGCTGGAGTATTTCGGGCGTGCCCATGCATCAAGTTGAATGTTGCTCCTTTGCCCGCGCCTTGATATATCGGCTCGTTCACCCCGTCGTTTCCTCTCGAAAATTTACCTCCCCTCTCGCGTTGCGCATCATCGAGTCTCAAGTTGCGTAAATCCCACAAGTATTATCGTTCTCGTAACCGTATAAAACTTCATCAGTCTCGTACGACTTGCCGACCGCAGCGAACTTAGTCGTGATTCTGAACGTTAATAGTTAGGCATGTGCCTTGCGCTGAAAAATATTTCTTTTGTCCAAGTCCGAATTAGGGTATATAAAGTGATGGTCGTGGAAAATAACGTAGCACATACGGGAGTAGAAGAAACATCTGCAATATGGCCAGTAGCGCAAGGCCCTCTTCATAGGTTGACAATTTTCCAGCGCTGTGTGTGTCGAATCTTTCCCCGCTGTTCGTCGTGTAAAGATTGGTAGGGTAGCGCTGATAGTACATAGAACTTTCGTGGAAATCAACGGATTATTGACGCTCCTATTACTTATTCATATTGATAGGTCGCTAGCGGTTACAGACAGATGTAACTGACAACCACGGTTTTCTCTTACGAATCATTGAAGAGATAATAAACCGACACATGTCGCGACCATCTTAATGAGTTATTGAAGAACTGTTCACTGTATAGTAATTATGATTTAAAAAATCGCAACTTGTTTAAACACGTCAGCAAAAAATGTTAAAAATCTACTATTTTCAACCATTAAACAGAAGTGCTCTGCTTCACTGATGCCTTTTTCAGGGGAATATTAAAAGAAATGGTATATTTTTGACCATGAAACTTCTGATTCGTAATTTTAATGAAGTAACATGCTTCCCTGATGGAAGCGGCGAAGTGTCGCGCGGGCTGACAATGTGCCATGTTTGTTAAACTCTGTGATACGGTAGTGGTGATAGGACATATCGGCTCGTTCACAGAGATCGTGATTTTGAGGAAGTGGGTTCTTGTTTTACCTTTACCATCTTAATTGTACAACACTCATGTGGACCAAGGCTTCTGATAAAATGGAAAGTATTGTATTTGTTCATTCCATGGATGATTTTCTTTTAGCGAAAAACTGATATTGGAAGCGGATAGGGGTTTGGGCTTTGGTGTGGTGACCGAGAAGTCCGTGTTGGAAACATATGGGTCAAGGTTTAAATCCCAGGGTTTAAATGGCTACGGTAGTTTTTGCACAGTATAGAAATGATTATTGTTTTAATGAGAAAGGTCAGCGTTACATTTTCTCTCCGTCGAGATCGTTCAACTCGAGTAAGCTGTCGAAGCGTATTTTCGGATTCCGCCTGATTATTTGCGAATTCTCGTAATTCAACAGCATTTAGATGGGGATTAGTGTATTGTAATCAATGAATTAGGACATGACCATCGTCCTTAACGTTTCCGCCCAGTTGCCTTTGGAAGTTTGAAAAATATACGAGAATCAACCCACCTTGCTTAACAGTAACGTATCTCTGGCCGCGCCGGAATGTTTCGTTGTAGTCTCACGCTCCTTACCTATACCTGTGGCGGCAGGACTTGTGGATTTCCCACGCGTGCTCGTCTTCGGATCCTCAGCTGCCCATGGTTTATTTATTTCCTGCCCCAGTGTTTCTCAACGAGGAGTTTTATGCGTTCATCTGGGTTTTTACGACCGCTCCGCTGAGGCCTACAAACTATTGTATTCTTTTTTTTACTTTCGTTTACGTGTGGCCGGTTGCCTTTGGCTGGTTTGGGATGTTTTCTAACACACCCGCTGAATCTGCTCATCCCAGGAACACCCCAATCTTCGGGAAACTGAGATCGTGATTTTAGGAAGTGGGTTATTGTTTTTACCTGTGCGATCTTAAGTATAAAACTCTCAGGTGAACCGAGGTCCCTGTAGATACGTCAGCAGAATTTAGATTGGTAGACACCAGTGGAAGTATTCTACGTATTTAAGGAAATGCTACCTTAGAGCGAAGTAAATTTTATAATTTTTATTTGTTACTCTTAGAAAATCGTGTCTTTCATCTGAAAGCGTCGATAAAATCTTAACTTTTCGTGATGTTATCTTACATCTTAATACGGCTGGTTTTTATTTTATAAGATACTAAGAAAAGTTACGCACTTTGTTAAAAACTGCTACGAACGAGCATATAGTGTTTCACAACTTTTAGAAGGATTAAAGTGGGAGCCCCTAGAGACTCAGAGGCTGCGCGATAGGCTTAGCTTGCTTGAGAAATTCAGAACTGGTGTGTTTCAGATCGACACAGAGAATATTATCATGATACCTCACTACATCTCTAGGTCTGACAGATGCGATATAATAAGAGATACTGTGCTGAACATATATGTAGGTACAAAAACTCGTTCTTTCCGCGAACAATAAGCGACCACAATAAAAATCGGGCTCCACTAAATACACTCCAATAATACATGTCACAATTTCATCTCCCAAAAACTTACATCTTTACAAGGCTGGAGACCTAACACCTCCTGCCACACACCCACGGGGCGGATCGCAGGGTATTATGTAGATGCATATGTAATGATTGACAAAACAAACTGTATTTGTAATTCGATACGACACGATTTTCCATGCTATGGAAAGTGCACTGCGTTTATAACATCATTTGTGATTCAAAATTTACATCTCAAGGCGATATACAATGCGGCTGGAGCGATAATGGTGAGTCATTGAGTAGGTATTTTAATTACTCTTCAAATCAAAAAAAATCTTGGACCAAATGTTACATAAGTACATCTGTTTACATGGGAGTGGACCTGTGCGCCGCCGCGCCACACTACGTCTCTACGTCTGACAGAAGTGATAAAATAAGAGAGATACATTGTGGAACAGATAGGTACAAAGACTCGTTCAATCCGACCGCAGTAAGGACTGAGATCCACTAAATACACTCTTATATTGCACGTCACCATTTCACCCTACAAAACCTTGTATCTTTACACGGCTGGTAGCCTAACATATATATTTTTTCAGGCTCCTAGATTACACTTGGGGTTTCTTTTTCTTGTTAAATCTCTCCTTTGGCATAGCTATTCTTGATTTGATTTCCGTGGAACAGGATATGACTTCAGCGATGACACTTCCCAATTACGTAAAACTCAATTGTTTTCATTTCAAAAGCTTTTGCATGTGTTAATGGCAATAAAATTATTGCTTCTACCATACCATTATACTTTTCCAACTTTTAGCAAAGTTCTGCAGCTATAAAGGGTAAAATAAATTTGTTCAGTTGAATTGGCGTTGCCCACGGTTCTTCGAGCTGCTAGTACACCCAATGGTCACTAAAACATTTCGTCGAATAATGTGATTCTTGAGTGGTTTGCTTGTGATTGAAGATAATCTCTGCATGTGATTATTGGTAGCCACTCTTTTTAAGGCACATGGAAGGCGGGGTGGATTTCTCCAAGTGTTTCGAAGTGTCTAATTCGCCTCAAGGTAGTTATATTGAGTTATATGTAGTTAGTTACGCGTAGAATTCAGTGAATTTGGCCTTACTATGAAGGAAGTGATGCCATCCTTCTTATGATACCAAAAGGTTACCCACTTTCCGCTCTACTTTCCGAATTTTTGCCATTTAACTTGGGTGTTGTGTTTCTCCGTTATTATTGTTATTTCACTAGACATAAAAGGTCTTTTATATGCTGTTTTGTGGGTTGTGAAGAAGACAAACGACAAGTCGGGCCGTTTTCTATATAATGCGATACAGCTGTGCAGAGTTAGATGTCACTATGCTAGGTATGATCATGCCGGGAGTTGAACCTGGGCCTTCAGATGGGGAGACAGGTCTGTAGCCAACATTCCTATCCGATCCCTGGAACTTTTGTATTCTTAATGTGAGAGTGTATAAACCGCCTTCTTTGATATCAATCCCAAGCATTGCTATTTTCAGAATTTTTATCAAGGTCGTTGATAAAACTTGCTGTTTTCATCGTGCGGACGTCTGTTCCTGATTCAGATAGAATGATTTCGCGGCGACGATGGAGACATGTCATTATTGTAGTTTTTATGGCGCTTTAAAAGTGTTGTTAGGAGTTTTTATGCTCTTGTCTGGTTGAGCGCTTGTTGATCAATTCCTTTAGTTTGCGATACTTAACACAGGGACGTCGGAAATATTCTTTCATTTCGCTCACTTGTAAATGTCCTCTGTGAGTGACTCAATTTTAGTCGTAATCATGCTTGTCCTGCGGTGCATTGAGTTGGCCTAGGTTATCTGAACGCCTTTGAATGTGACTGTACGGGAAAGCACCCATGTGTCGTGGCCTTGACCTTGTGGAGCGGGAGAAGATGCTCGCGGTGCCTCTTAAGCAGGAACTTTATTGAGGGATAACTCGGAACGGTCTAGCCGCGACAATGACGAAATTACAGCCTCCACATCGGCATCGTCACAGCCTCCACAAATTTCGCTTATCGCATGACAAAATTTAAATTTCGCCGAGGATATGATGTGAGACCCTCGACATTTTTGAGGATGGATAATTCTGAGTCCTTTCGGAGTAAGGTTCCATGGTTTTGGAAAACGACAAACGAGGTGAGGTCGGAGATAAGGTCCGGGTTCCTATCTCTCCCGCTGGGATGGTTGGGGCGTTGCAAACATTTGCAGAGAAGTATCTCAGGCTGTGATGTTAAAACTGAAGATTAGTCCAAATTGCCAATACCTGGACGATCGAAGTTCATGCATATGAGCCAAAATTTCTTTGTTTTATTGAAAATGTCATTTTCTGTCGAGAATATCATTTTGACGCCACACGACATTCATATACTACACACACTACATTTATGGGTTCGACAGAATTGATAAAATAAGAGAGATACATTGCCGAACAGAAGGATGCAAGAATTCGTTCTTTCCACGCACTATAAGTGACCATAATAAAATTGAGCCCTACTTAAAACACTCCCGTAATACACTTCACCATTCTCCTTCCAAAACCTCATCCTTGATACGGCTGGTGTCCTAACACCCCCTGCCACATACCCATGCGGTGGCTCCCAGGGTAGTATGTAGATGTAGAATATTTGCATTATTCTGTAATTTAGCTGAGCTTGTCACATGTTTCATGAATTAAAGACGACTGAGCAATTAAAAATTGGGAACAGCTTCCTTAGTGTTATATGCTGAACAAAATGTAGTGAGGGTGGAAATAAATAAGTATCTCTTGAAATATGCCTTAAATAGTTAACAGAACATTTTATTACAAGGAATAGTTGCGGTCCAGACTTGGTTAACTATTTTCTCTTTGAATGCGTTGAGAGGAACAAAAAATCATGAATTTCTCAACTAAGGTTGTCGGAGCGAGATAGTTCCCTAGTCATAATAGAGGCCAAACTCGAATGATACGTTTTAATTTCACCAGCTGTAGGACACATCAATTAAATATTGTATTATTAATGGTGCAACAATTGTTTCATATGACAGAATTGGTAATTAATTAAATGAAAATATCTAAATAAGTCTTTAAGTTGACTCATCTTTTTCGCGCGGTGCGTTTGAAACTCCTTTTAAACGGAATATTTTTTGTGATCCCGAAGAATTTATTGCGGTGACAGAATGATTAATTTTCAAAAATAGTTGAGGAAACACACAAACTACACACTTGATTTTTTACGAGATCTAAGTTTAGAAAATTCCTCATTTGTTGAATAATGTCTCTCTGGAGTGCATACACGCACCATTTTCCATGTAGTAAGGGGTTGAATTTTTGATGTCATTAGAAGGGTGGGATATTTTTCTTTAAAATGAGACCAAATTCATTGATTTCTAGGTAAAATGATATTTCGCTCAAACTACCTTAACTTCACGTCCATTCAACTTGAATTGATATGGTATTCAATGGGAGACACACGAAGAAAAATAGTATTTTTCCATCAGATATATATTCCTATTTCATGGAAAACTGTTCATAAGAAGTGGAAAGATTGAAAATATGACAAAAAATTAAATATATCATCTTGCGGTCTTACTGTTTGAGTTATTTCCTAATTAATGTAACAATTGAAGTTAAAATGTGGTATTTACATAGAAATGGCGCTGCAGTTGGTGTCGATGGCTATAAAAATGTATTCTTTAAATATATTCTTGAAATATTTGACATTTTTTGGGGTAATATTGGTTTTCAATAGCTAACGCATGCTATCAGCGGAAGTAGGATTTGTTAAAACGATATAAAAATTGGAATTTAGTATATATTTTGACTAACACAGTCGTGGTGCAGCCGCCTCGAAGTATACGCACCGTGAACACTCAATTTATATGAATATTCTCCCACTTTCAATGTGTTCGTGTACAAAAGTGTTCGTTAAAATATATTCGTGAAATACTTGAAATTATTATACGCGTTGAAATTGGTTTTCAATGGCTAACGCATTCTATCAGAGGGAGCAGGATTTATCGAAACAATTTTTACAAAATTAGAATTTTGTATTTGTTTTGACTCAAATAGTCGCGGTGCAGCCTCCTTAAAGTGTACGTACCTTCAACACACAATTCACCTATGTTCTCTCCCGCTTCCAATTCCCTTTCCATGTTCCTTTCCATATTCCCGTCCCTTTCATGGTCGGTGTCTTTACTCCATCTGCCGCACGCCCAAATGGCGGAATCCTGGGTAGTGTGTAAGGTTGGCAGCACCCAATCCTAGGGCGACCTTTTGCCACGCGCGGGAAATGCGTCCCACCGGTCGTCCTCCGCTGCCATTACCCCCCCTCAGACTATCTCCCCTCTCATCCCCCATTCCTTATCTCTCTTCTCCCCCCTCATATCCCCCCCCCGGCGCCTCTTCCCCTCTTTCAAGCGCCGTACTGCGGATGTTTTCACTCGTCGTCACCGGGTCATAGTGTTCCTGTGTGTGTGTGTGTGTGTGTGTGTGCATGGGTCGCGAGAGAGTTTGCTCCTACGTACAGTCACTTGAAAAAAAGAGTAGCACCACTCATCGATGCGACCGGCTTCACAGAGCTACCATTGATTTGGTAACCAGTTACTTTTTTCTTTTAACCAGTCCCGACTTACGTACCAAATCACTTATGCAGCTACTCATGCATGTTAATTTACTCTGTGTATAGTTACTTTTTACTTTAAACCAGTCCTGACTTACGTACCAAATCACTTATGCAGCTCCTCATTCATATGTTCATGTACTCTGTGTTTAGTAACTTTTTTCTATGAACCAGTTCTGACTTACCTACCAAATCACTTATGTTGCTACTCATGCATATGTTCACTTACTCTGTGTTTAGTTAATTTTTTCTTTTAACCAGTCCTGACATACCTACCGAATCACTTATGCAGCTCCTAATGTATATGTTCATTTACTCTGTGTTTCTAACTATTAAACTAAGTATATTAAACTATGGCTATCCCTATGTATATAAGTGCTAGTGTGTGTGCTCGTATGTATAGTCGCTTGAAAAAATAGCACGATTCCTCTATGCTTCATAGAGCTACCTACCGAGTGATTTGGAAACCTGTTACTTTTTCTTCAAACCAGTACTGATTTATGTACCAAATCTCTAGTGCAGCTATTCATTCTTATGCTCATTGATCTGTTTTTTCGAACTATGACACTTAATATATTAAACTATGGCTTTCTGCATGTAACTAACTGCTAGAGAGTGTTCTCGTACGTACAGTTAGTCGAAAATGAAGGTGGCGCCACTTGTCTATGCTTCACAGAGCTACTTACCGAGTAATTTGGTCACCCGTTTCTTTATTTCTTAAACCAGCCATGACTCTTGCACCAAATCACTTACGCAGATGTTCTTACATTTAATTCACTTTGTTTTACTGACTGTAGGAGAATGTGCTCTAACGTACAGTCATTCGCAAAAATATAGCATTGCCTGTCAATGCAACCGGCTTCACCATTCTAAAGCGAGAGATTTGGTGACCCGTTATTTTTTTCCTTTAAATGAGTCTTGTCTGCCACGCACCACTTTAGCATACGTCCATTCCTTTGTTTTATAAACTCTGTCTGTGTTTTGGAACTGTATCCTTTCTAAAATTTATTGGTAATGTAAAAGACTATATTTTAACCCCACTCTAACCTTCGTCTCTAAAACCGACAAGTAAAAGGTTATACGCCGACGAAGAGATAGGTACAAAAATTCCTCCTCCTCAAGTACCATCAAAAATACGAAAAAAATTTATATCACTGAGGAATCCCGTCAACACGTAATAATTCCTCGATTACCCTTGCTAGTGAATGCAAGATAATGCACAGACAAAAAAACGGGAAAAATATCTAGGTGATACACTTTGATTACGCTGCTAAATTCGTATGCAGAAAAGACTTTTAAATAACAAGAAGAAAACAATTGAACGGCTAAATGGAGTGCTTGTGGAATACTTTGAAGGACATCGATGTTTCGAATAGCTTATTTTTGTCTGTACTAGTGAAATACCGAAATGTTGCGGTGTAGGAGTATCATAGCGGTTTTGGTGGTTGGAGCGATTTTCGCTCACTTACAGATTTGCGTGAAACTTTGCATACGTGTAATTATTAGTAATATGTACAGATAAAGACGAAAAACTTGCAAGTTAAATATTTGGTTTTCAGACAATTTAATGCTGCTTAATTTGCGCGTGACCTATTGGGTCAATACATGGGATTTTGAAATAATTCGATGATATAAGATTTAAGGTTTTCCCGGCGAATAATATTTGTAAAATCTTATCGGGTTTGGCACCGGTTAAGGCTTTTAAAGGCCGACGTTTCGACGAATAACTCCCTCATTGTCATCAGTCTCAGCCCTGATGACGATGAGGGAGTTACTCGTCGAAACGTCGGCCTTTAAAAGCCTTACCCGCTGCGAAACGCGAGAAGATTTTAGAAATTCGATGATATATTTATGGATTTTGCCCTAAACGCGTAAGCATACGTTTCATGTTATTGTAATTGTCCCTATAAATATGAGGGTATCATGCCTAAGAAAAAACACGTATTTACGTACAATTTTTACATGATATTCGGATTCCGCGCTGTAATCCCAAGTCATTATAA
Source organism: Ceriagrion tenellum (assembly GCA_963169105.1). Classification (NCBI taxonomy): domain Eukaryota; kingdom Metazoa; phylum Arthropoda; class Insecta; order Odonata; family Coenagrionidae; genus Ceriagrion; species Ceriagrion tenellum. The sequence goes on from OY720644.1 coordinate 57,489,439, forward strand.
TGCTTAAATTTGACGAAAATTTCAAAATATAATTCTTGCATCATTTATAGTGAAACAAGGGTGGGTATTCCAGCGTATATACAGTTGTACATAAGTGGGGTGTGATCCAAGAATTTTTTCGACTTTCTGGGAAAGTTGTTAATATTTGCAGTCAACGACTCACGATTCGCGCTCCAACCACCTTAATATGCCAGCCGAATAATCCGCACATGTCCAATCGAGTTAGCTATTAAACTTTGCACCTTCAGGCGTTACTTCGTGGAAGTATTTTATATTCGAATCCATATTTAAAATTAGCTTGGTACTTTTCCACAGTTATTTATTGAAGCGTACATCGCGTTTTGCAGCTTGCTGCATCTTCAGGTACATTGGTACGTTTTAATAAATAGCTGTAGAGAAGTAAAAGGCTAATTTTCAATATGAATTCGAGTTTGCTCTGTTTGCTCGAGAACTTTTGTCCTCATTCATCTCCCTATTGCTTTTCCCACTGTTATCTATTACTGATTGGTGCCCTAATTTTTCGTTTAAAATTATTATTTAAAATTCTCTTCAATTTTTTGGTGCTTTCCATTTAATTTAAACCAGTCCTGACTTACGCCAAATCGCTTACGCAGCTACTTATTCATATGCTCATTTACTCTGTGATTTCTAACTATGAAACTAAGTATATTAACCCTCTATGAACGAGCGAGTCAAATTGGTTACGTTTCAACATCATTGACATATCTGCTTTCTGAGAGGCTTTTCCGTTTAGTTGCTGTGCTAGACAGAATTGTAACGCTTCGGATTAAGTGTGTGGAAAATTGCGTCTTTTTCGGCGGTTTGTCAAACAGTTTGAATAGATGAATGTGTGACGCTATTCACTGAAGATGGCGTGCCTGGTGGAGCTCTGGAATAAATAATTTCAGCTGTCATTTGATGAATATATTGGGAAAGTATATAAAAAGGTACACAATGAAGGTAATGTTGAAGTATACCTAGTGTAAAGTGTTATTTTAAATCAAGTATGTGCAACACAAATGCGTCGCATTTAAAAATATAGGTTATTATCAAATGAATTGCAGTTGTTTTGAAAATGCTTAAATATTACTTTCTAAAAACTAATATATCAGCAGTATTTTTTTCATTCTGATGTTTCATAATTCCGTCCACAGAGGGTTAAACTATGACTATCTGTGTTTATGTAACTGCCAGTGTGTGTGCTCGTATGTACGGTTATACGAGTGGCAAAATGCTGCAGCTTCGCATAGGGTGGTTTGTAGATGCAGATGAGAATTTCTTCCAGTCTGTACTAGGGCGCCATCGCCGGAGGAAGTCGTCACCGGATCAGCTTCGGTTCGAGGTGCTCGAGCGACTCCGGAGCCGGAGCTCGAGCAACTCCGGGACAGGAGCTCGAATGTTTAACCTTTGTCACGTCGCGCTCCATACGCGTGCATGTTAAAGCGGCTTTACGTGCGGCCATCTTTTGTTTTTTCCCCGGTTTTATTCCTGCAGCGTTCCTCTTTTTTCCCCTCCTTTTGAACCCTTGGCGGAATGCCGATCGTTGCGGAAGAAGGCATTTGCATTTTCCACCCGTCTTTCCCGCCCTCCCGTCTCCCAAGTCGACTCCGAGTATGTTTGCTCACTCTCCATTCTTTAGTTTCAGCGTGTTCTTTCCCCCTTTCTTTATGGGACCGCACGTTTCCCTCGCCTAACCAGCCATTCCTAAGCGCGGGGATATTTATCGAATATATTCTCCATTTCTGTCAAGTTAATTGCTTAAGATTTGCTTAGGCATTATCAGCAGTATGTGGCATGAAGTAGTTAAATATTTATGCATTAATGGCGTAAAAAAATAGTTATTTCATTGGTAGCATTAGAAGTGGAGAAGCGGGGATATTTTTCGAATGAATTCTCCCTTTCGGGCGAGTTGACAGAATTGTTTAGGCAATGTCAGTAGCTGTATATGGCATAGAGTTTACATTTTAGCATTGATGGCGCAAAAACTGAGTTTTTCCATTAGTAGCATTAGCAGTGGACTTGCGGGGATATTTATCGAATATTCTCCCTTTCAGTCAAGTTAATTTTGTCAGAATTGTTTAAGTTATGTCAGCAACTGTATGTAGCAGTGAGTAAACATATTAATATCAATGACGAAAAAACTAATAGTTTTTCATTAGTGGAATTAGCAGTGGATAGGAGGGGATATTTATCGAATATATTCTACATTTCAGTGAAGTTAATTTTTGTCAGAATTATTGAGGCAATATCAGCAGCCGTATGTAGCAGTAAATTATTGTTTTTACTTTAATGGCGCAAAAATTAATAGCTTTAGCAGAGGACTGGTGGGGATATTTATCGAATGTATTCTCCCTTTCAGTCCTGTTAATTGTGTCAGAATTGTTTAGGTTATATCAGCAGTTGTATGTAGCAGTGAGTAAACATATTAATACCAATGACGAAAAAACTAACAGTTTTTCATTAGTAACGTTTACAGTGGACAGGTGTATTTATCGAATGTATTCTCCCTTTCAGTCAAGTTAATTTTTGTCAGCATTGTGTAGGCAATATTAGCAGCTGTTATATTTGGAGTAGAGGTGGGTTGTTCGTGAACGAACGTAGGATCGAATCCGAAGGAACGGGTCCATGGATTGGTGAAAGTTTCTCGGGTTTCACACCGGGTAAGATTATCTAATATTCTCAACGTTTCGATGTCTGACTCAGCCATCGTCATTAGGTCCATGGATTGAACGGAAGGACCGAGGACCGACTTCAATTGGACGACCGTTCCTTGTGGTCCGTCCGTCCTTCGATCCTTTCGGCGCATCGTTTCTTTCGGGTCGTCGTTCCTTTCAGTCCTTCGTTCTATTCGGTCCTTCACTCCTATCTTTAAGAGATATGATGTTCTTTATAACGCCCCAAAAATTCATCTGATAATGCAAGCGGTGTAATTAGCAGTACTTTTTTTCTTTATATAAATTAATCCTTTTTACGAAACCATGTAAAAATTTGGTTATGGGTATTACCTTCCATATTTTATTTTATCCAACATTTTTGAACGCCGTCCTTACGGTACACTTAGTATTTCTACGTTTTTTTACATTATTTAAACACAACATGTAACAAATAAAAATAATGATTGCTAGCGAAAAAGGAAAGGTGAACGTGTGAAAAGGAACAGTTCCCAAAAAGTAGCGGTGCAGAGTGAACTTGTTCACAAAGATGAACGGGTTAGCCCATTTCTAATTTTGAGTACCTTCTAGTCCTTGGAGAGTGAGTCTTTTATTTATTTATTTATCGCGTTGTTCAATGCGACCAGGCCCTGTACCGTTAATTCGAAGTTAAGCTGATTCGCCGTTAATTCTTTCTGGTAGCTAGCTAGCCTTTATTCTCTCTACCTCCTACTTTCTCTCTCTCTCTGTACCAATCTCGCCTCGTCTCCATGCCCTTCTTTCCACCTCTTTTCCGCCCCTCCCCCCTGCCCGACTCGCCCATTCACTCAATAACTCAATGGCTGGCTGCTCGCGTCAAGTGCCTTATCTGAATATTCAGGCTCCCCATTCCTTCCAGCTAGTCGGAGCTCGTGTCCTTAATCCGCCAGTCCTCCGCCCTTTGTGCGTGTTACATTAAAAGGGGCGTTGGAAGTTTTTTGCCGTGCTCACACGCAGCCAATTACTGATTTTCCGAGGTTTATTTTGCGACCGTCACGCGCGTTCGAAAAAGCCCGTGTGAGACGAAACGGTCGTCTTTAAAGGGATTCGTGCGTGATGGAGGTTGATGGAAGTACGTCAGGGCGGATTTAGAGTATTGTGGGATCGATGGCACAGTTTTTTTTGGATTTCATAATGATATGTTTACAATTAATTATAACTTTCTCGCCAATTGAAAGTATATATATAGACAAGATTCTTGAATTGTGGTGAATAATGTATTTCTCGCAGCCAATTTTTTGGCATCATCAGGGTTTTGCATTAGGAAAAAGGATGAATCATGGTTTCAGGCCCAACTTTGTGGAAGTTGATTTTCACAAATGACGAAATAACTTCGTTTTCCTCCATTGATTTATTTTCTTGTTACATGTTTCGACAAAACGGTGCTTGATACCTGATGGCACATTGGATACCTGATGGCCCAAAGGTACCTGATGTTGACACCGTTGTAACATAAAATGTTGTGCGAAGAAAATAAATCAGTGGAAGAAAACCAAGTTATTTTTCATTTAAGAAATAGGAGATTTACTACAAGGTATTTTTTCAGAGATACCAATCAAAAATTTGTGGAATAAGAAATTTGAAAAAATACCAATGCCTGTAATAGGAGAGCAGACTGATAAACTCAGTGGATTTATATTGGTTTTCATTAAATGAACCCTTGTCGAATTGTATGTTTTTTTGTTTTTTAACGAAAACAAATATAATCAATGCTAATGTTTTATTGGTTTTTATATTAGTGTAAAATTGTGATTTCTCATCGTAATTACCATGTATTTTAGTTTGCAATATTTGTAATTGATCTATGTGTGTTAATTCCATTGTTCTTTACCGAAACTATTTACATATTCCATGGCTGCTTAGAGTTAGTGTTTACTTTGTTGATGCTTCAATGTTTCTAGTCTCAATGGTAGGTAAACGCTTAATGCTACAACTTTTGTATTGATATTTCTAAATATTGTTCGTAAATCTCCTTTTTCTTATTGCAAAGCCCTGACGATGCCAGAAAATTTGGTGAAACGTTTGCTATGAGAGAAATACATAAGTGACCACAATTCATGAGTCTTGTGGTTGTATAGCTATGTTTACAATTAGGCTTGAACGAATGAGCCATTGTTTCTGCTGCTTATCTCCTGGTTGTGGTGATAGTGTGCGGTTACGCAGTGACCTTGTGCATTAGAGTCCGTTCACGATAATTGCGCAGTTTAAATATTGTGTGGTTTGTGTGAGAAATTAATGGAAAGTAAACAATTTTGAACGATCGTATGATTTTTAGCACCATATCTGATTTTTCGATCACGTGATTATCTTCCTCAGACGGTATTAAACGTGACTACAAAATTGCTGCATTTCTGTCAGCTGCGCTATTGAAGTGAACGAGCACAACTAGTTATGCAGTGTTTCATAAATATAGGGGACTGGTGCAATTTAAAATTTACTTGAATTATTTTGAACAAACATGGAATTAGACTTACACGTGTAATCTACTGAATAAATAAAAAAATTTCAATGAACTTGACTAATGGCAAAATAATTGGTGAATGACACAAAACTTCACAATGATGAGGAAAAATTAGGATGAATTCTACATTTTTCGGCTCTCGTGCCTATGAATATTTTTCTAGTTGATGCATTCTAAATCGTCATTTGTGTGCTTCTAATGCAGCTCAGAGAAATCCCTGGAAAATTTCATCTATTTAGCAAAACTAGAAGTTCGCTCCAAATAAAATTATTAATGAAATTAACCAACTGCTCTTAAATGTTCGCCCTAAAGGTTATGTTTTCATAGAAATGCAAGTAATTAAACCACGTAGCTGTTCTCTAATTCTTTGAGGTGACATGCTGAGTTGAACGCTCTGATTTGTTAAAGACTCGCCGGTTGAAACTTGTGTTTGATGCACTAATATTATCTCCTTAACTGATTACATTAAGATTCATCTTGTTTCACTTTTATAGGTCATGGTTTGCGAAGCCATCTTCACCGAATGAAATAGACAATCGGGTACCGGCGGTAAATGTTTTTTTTTTCAGATAGAGGCGGAAGAATGAAATACAAATCGAGTTTCGCTGCTGTTCACTCGCTTCACTTTTTTCAACAGTATGGTGGTATGGCTATTGGGTGGAAACCAGAGCGTGAATATTCCTCTCCAAGTTTATGAAACTTTACCAATTAAGTTCGACAGAAAGGTGCTCGATAAAAGCGTGCAGAGCCAATTTGGCCATAATTTTTCTCGTAGGGCAAATATATCATTTTTATGGATACATTTTTAACAACTATTACTGTCCCAACCTTAATTTTATAATTTCACAAGTTTCTAATTATTTGCGCTCCTCTTTTGTAGTTGGTATTAGTCCTCAGGTTCCTCATTGGATTCTCAGTCACACCCACAACCCTCCTGGGTTTGGTGCCTGCTATGTTATACATGAAGGAGAGCTTCCTTCGCTAGCCGCTTTTTATTTTTCCCGAAAAGCTCGCTCGAGTGCTTTTTAAAGTTTAAAGTAAAGGCGATTAATTTTTTTTGAGTGAGATATTAGTTCACGTAAAATTTAGTTAACTTAGCCTCATTACAAAGAAAAATATCTCAATGCTCCTCAAGCACCTAAGAACTAGCCTCTCAGCGGGCTACTTTTTTACCGAACCCTATAATATACTGACCATTTTCTATGGGAAATGGTACGGGTATCCACTCCATGGATAGTGTATACATTTTCAGGAATTTATAGCGCATAGATTTCGTCAGATATTGCCGTGTGCTGTTTTTATTAACATCTATATATATTAATTTTGTATCGTGTCAGTCATTCTGTATCCGTTTTGTTTCTTTCTCTGTCAATTTTTGAGCTAGAAGAGTGATTTTTGGTGCGTTGAATATGGCATCTCTGCCTTCATGATTTGGTGGTAGTTTTGGATTTTTATAGCTAGGGGGTGTCACCATTCGTGCAAAGGTGTAAGATATTTGGAGGTGAAACAAGTGCAGAGGTTTCTCTTTTTGCATATTTTAATTAGTTCTACTAAAGATAGAAGGTTATAGTTTTCGCCATTGGATGGGTAAAGGATTGCAGTTTCTTATTTTTTCATGCAATTTTTTTATACGAATAAAATTTCCCTAGAAATCGCTTTTTTAAGGTCAAAATCATGAATTTTACTTCTGTCTACAATAGGATATTTCCTTGGTAACCGTGGAATTAGCATTAGCTTTAGAAGGGAAATGGGACCTTACAATGGTGGCTGGGTTTTATATCTAGAGATAGGTATTACAGTGGAAATCTAGGCCGTATACTGAGATGTTGCTGATTACGATATTTTCAGGGATATTTTTGCCTAAAATTGGCAAAATTCATTTCAAGTGGACTAATTAAAGTTGGACCCCTGTAAAACAGGAGATTGCCACGATGTTATATTAATGCGGAGAGGCTCTGAAATGCAAATGGCCCGCAGTTTAGTTTCCATATGTTACTGCAAAAGAAGGTCGAAACTCGGTAAACATAATATATGCTGAAATGCTTTTCATATGCTGAATTAAAAATTCAAGCTAAAATTATAGCTGAGTAAAACAGGAGAATACCATGATGTTATATATTAATTTTGTAGCGTGTCAGTCTTTCTGTATCCGTTTTGTTACATTCTCTGTCAATTTTTGAGCTAAAAGATTGAGGATTGGTGCGTTGAATGTAGAATCTCAGGCTTCATGATTTGGTAATGGTTTTGGATTTTTATTGGGCGTGTGGCAGGGGGTATTTGGTCACCAGCCGGGCAAAGGTGTAAGATATTTGGAGATGAAATGGAGACATGAATTAAAAGGAGTGTATTTAGTTAGTTTTATTAAGATCCAAAAGAGCGGCTGCTTGGGCGTGTGGCAGGGGGTTTTAGGTTACCATCCGTGCAAAGGTGTAAGTTATATTTTTGGGTTGTGGTTGCAACAACCAGAGGAATCAAGGAAGAAAGGCCAAAAGGGAGAGTGGAAGAGTGTTAAGGTTGAAACATAAGAAACCCAGAGTGCTCTTCTATTCAAATAGCTTTAAAAACGACAAAGGAGAACGGTGAATGAAAAACAAAAATTTTCACCAAGGAGCTATTTTTAGACTGGGACACTTACCCCCTGCGGGTACACACCCTGCCTGCCGCTGCCTGCTAGTTCAATTATAAAAAAAATAAATCAGCTATTTACTGCTGTGATTTTTACAGAATTTACAATGTATTTTCTGTAGGGAAAGCGCTTTTAGCGTGAAAGAAATGAGTCCAGTTGAAAAGCCATGCATATTTAGTTCGTTACTGAGAATATCTGTCTTATAACGAACAATATTTTTGTGCCATAAACACTCTATGGCCGGAATTACGAAACATGTGCATGAAAAAATATTGCTACTATATTATTTTGTCAAAAGTGCTATTTAAAAAGAAAAAAAATTGCAATGTATTTGAAAATAACATTTATTTTTAAATTTGATGTATTTGGTTTGTATATATTTTATTTAAAATTACACTCTTTATAATTATATTTACACAAGGTATACTTCAACAGTACCTTCTTAGCGTTCCTTTTTTTAAATCTCAATCAATCAATCTTTCTCAAATTTTTCTTCACATGACAGCCCAAACTATTTATTTCAGAGCTCCACCAGGCACGCCATCGTCAGTGAATAGCGTCATACATTCATCTATTCAAATCGTTCGACAAACCATCGAAAAAGACGCATCTTTTCACACACTTATTTCGTTGCAATTCTGTCTAGCGCAGCAACTAAATGGAAAAGCCTCGTAGAAAGCAGATGTTTCAGTGATTTTGAAACTTAAACATTTGACTCTCTCGTCCATAGATGGTTAATGTATCATTACTTACTTGATGATAATTTACATGATCCTTACAGCTGCTGGAAGAAAGAAACATAACATTCGAATTAGTTTAGTGATGATAGACCAAAAATCTCCACGTGAAATACTTTGCCAAGCGTACTATCACAGCCATGGCGGCGTGCGTATTTTACTCCCATGCGAAATGGATGTACCTAATTATTTTTAGCCTCGTGCTTAGTGGCGCGTTAGTTCTCCTGATTGTGTTAAAACGGAAGCCGCAACCTGTTTATTCTTAGGACTTCCGTGGTTTCGTCATAGGAGTAGTGAGCACTGGTTATTGTAGTTGATCCGGTATTTCTAGGAAATGAAACGGCAGAAGAAGTCACAGCTTGAATTCTCAGAATCATAGCAACAGTCCGTCAATTCAAAAGTCTGATCCCTCTCAGCCCTCCTTTCATCTCCCCTGTCCCATGCTTGCGCCTCTACTTCCCTGTGGTTCGTCTTTCCGAGAACCTTATTTGCTTGCCCAAGTCGTTTGTTTCCTTTGGTTTTGTTCTTGTATTTCCGTTCCTATTTTATATTCTTGAATGCTCACAGGTATTTAATTAAGGCGTATTTGATTTACATGAAACTTTGTATATGTACTCGTATTAGTAATATGTTTACATAAAAGCGGAAAAATGTCTATATTACCTATTTGGTTTGTTGGCAATTAAATGCAATTTTAACACGTAGTCTTAAGGAACTCAACTTGTATTTCTAAATAATTGGAAGACATACGTACAGGTTTTCTCGTAAACGCGAAAAGTGCGTTTCATATGGTTATAATGGTTCCTATTGGTTATCCAGATATCATACCGAATAAAATACCTACTCGTATTTATGTATGGTTTTTGCTTAAATTTCGAAGTTCGCGCCGTATATAATAACTCGTATCAGGCTCAACTTTGTGGAAGCGATAGATATCCATTTCAAAATGAAAAACAATTGTAACTTTCCACTCAGAATTTTTATTCTTTGCCGACCATGGTTTCAGCACCTAGTGCCATTATCAAGGTGACCTTAAAGATTAAAAATTCTGTGTGGAAAGTAAAAATTGTTTTTCATTTTGAAATGGTTCGCGCCGTAGATTCAAGTCATAACAATGCTTCATAGAGACGAACATTTTTAATTACTATCGTACATCATTTATATTACCTTATGCATGACTATTTCAAACGTATTAATAGATGCACGTAAGTGAATTGTGGTTCAAGAATGTTTTTTTATTGCACTCAACAATTCTCGATTCGCGCTCTCACCACCTTAACAAGTGTGGGCCGAAAGGTACTAGTCGTCTTTGTGTTTTCATCAGTGATATAGTATGCTGATTTGAAGCGTGGTCTTGGTCCCCTGCTATGTTATGAGAACAGCAACTTAGAGTTACATGAAAATAAACTAAGTGACCTTTCTGGTATAAGAGTCAGGTTAATCCTTCAAGATTTTTTGATAGACAACATGGTTAAATGGCAATGAGTTTATCAATGACATTTTCTCAAGTTCGTTACATTTTGTAGAAGTTTTGAACGCTTTTATTCATAGCTAAATAGAGTACTTGGTACATGTTAGTTTTGAAACCATAGAAAAGCACAAGGTATTACATTTTATTATGAATATATCTGTGGATTTCATTAATTTTTAAGGCCGCGAGTGGATGTAAATTATATACTCGGTAACTAACGAGAACAGTTTTATGAGCCACAGTGTCTAATGTGTGATTATTTTCTGGAGAATTTCAAGGCTAGAGACTCCTTCAGCTATGATAACTGTCCGCTGAGCCAGAGTTTGACATCAGGCTTGGTATTACTATTGAAATAGCGTGGGTAGTTATTAATAGATAGGGATAGAAATAGTGGGTAGTTAATAGTGGGTAGCTCGGTTAAAGTTACGTGATAAAATCGTAATATGATTTGCGTCCCTAGCCTGTAGGCATCGAACTTTTTTTTTAATTCTACGTGGTCTTCAGACTCCACAATGTAAACACCATAAATTCTTACTGCATATGAAGTCCTCAAGGGACATAAAAATATTATGTGAGGCGATTTTGCCCGCTTTATTTCACCTTTCCTCCTAATGTATGGCCACGAAAGATTTCATGAACGCAAACTTCTCCTCCCTGTCCTACGTAAATTGTATTTACGTTTCTGGAATGATACGCATAGATATCAAATATTAGGACGATTCCTTGTCCGAGTGCGGCAAAATTAACCTCTCCGCATCCACTGTTTTATAGTTTTTACCGAGTCAAAGGCCCACTAGAAAAACTTGGAGTTTTAGGTAGATATTGATAACGGTTTTCGAGATTTCACAATATACAATAGGCTTCTAACACTGATTTAAAAAAATAACGTTTCAAAACTCGAACGCAAAAATTTATCATTTTTTTATGTAGTTAAGTGTAAATTCAGGCGTACCGCCGCTGTGGTAATCCTTTAAGGCAAGATTTTTCGACCGGTAAAGTTTAAGAAAAGCGATATAAATACAATTTCTATGGTGACTTAAACCTTTGCTAGATGGTCTCTGACCCCTGTCATTCCTGTCACGTCAGGAAATATCGATCGTTATCCCGCCCTTACAGGTTCCAAACAGCTGCAATGTATTTATTTTCATATTTTGTCATCAAAGTATTAGTGTTTCGCGAAAAATAAGGGCATACATTGCTTCGAGAAGTAAAATGATGCATCATTGTGAAGTCAAAAGGCTAGGTGGACCATCTGGAAATGATATTTTGTGAATGTTTTTGTATTTTCCTGGCGAATAGTACATCTCGGGATTTACAACGGGTCAAATGTTTGGCTGCTGCCAACGTCTCGACGGATAACACTTCATTACCCTGATGGCGATGGAAGAATTTCACTCATATTTTGTGAATATTGAAAATACCCATAGCTCTCCTCTTGTTGGCTACCGTTGACATAGCGTGACGGAAAGGTTAAGCTCCGATTTTAGTCAGCCATTTTTGCGTCGTTTTACCGTCTCATATATACCCTGTTTTCATGGCGGTGGTGGCAACGGACGAAAACAAAAGGTGGTGGGAAACTGTGCATCGATAAGTCTCCGTAATTATTCCTGTTTATTGTGGAGATGTGGTATACATGAAAGCGTTCGCGAAGAGTATTGGCGATGGGCTTTACCGTTAGGTTCCGCTTGTGTCAACAGTATGTGTATGGCCTCGGGAAGGGATCACGTGTCCCACAAATGACAGACCGAAAGCGTCGGTCCTTACTCTCTGCCACAGCTGTGGCGACGGTGGCTGCGTCATAAGTGAAAGATGGGGAATTCCGACGGCGACGCAGCGTGCGTCGAAGATCTTGCGTCTGATTGGCTAATCAGTGTCCGTACCCGAAAAAGGTTGCATGAAAGTATAGCTTTTTACTTTGATAGGGTTCGCTCATCGTCCGTTGGCGTCGTCGTCAATGTCCGGCCATTGTAATATGGGTTCCAGTACGTCGAAATTGCCTAGCCTCGCGAACGTTACCGTCCGTTTCCGTCTCTTCAGAAAACGTCGCTCGTAACCCTGCGCTTGCGAAATAATATACTCTTACTTTCTGCAGCTTGCATATTACGTTTTGTGTTCAATGTAGCTAGGGCCTAAAACCCCTCTGTGATGAGTCACCGCGACTCCAAGAGAATACGTCGCTCTCTCCTTGTCATTTGTTCTTAGACTGTCGCGGACGGTCGCCCATTGAGGTGTATTGCGTAATATTCCTTGAGCATTGTTCAACGGCGTTCAGAAGGGAAAGCGATTGGCACCTTGTGGAATAGTTGGTTAATTTGGGCGCAGGAGATTGAGAAAAATATCGAGGTGAAAAGCTCGATGTAACCGTGAATTGGGGCTCCGAAAAGCCGGCTAAGGTAGTTTGAGTGAGATAGTTCCCTAGTCATAATTGTGACCATATGCGAGATATACGTTTAAATTTAAGCATCTGTAGGAAGCATGAAATAAATACTTCATTATTAATTTAGCAATAACACTTTTATATGACTGAAATCCTTGGTTATAAAATAAAAATATCTACATAAGTCTTTGATATGACTTATATTTTCACACGGTACTTTCAAAATTTCTTCACAATGGAAGGTTTTTTGCCATTCTGAAAAATTACTGTAGTGACAAAATGATTTATTTCAAAAATAGTCGAGAAAACATGCAAACTAGGCACTCATATTTTAAGTATGGCATCTCATGAGGGCGTACATACATGAGTCTCCTTTTTCGCCTCTGCATACGATCTACCCTTCTTTATCCTGTTCATGAAACCCATTCTCATTCTTTCTATTCCCCGCTTGCCCAACATCCTTCCCTCTATCACATTCTTGAGCAAGCCATTATTGCATCCTCCAGCCTCCTACTCTGCCGATCTCGATTACAGCGAATTAAAAGCTGCGTAAAACGAACTTAAAAGTATACCCTCAGTGTAGAAAATTAACGGAAATATTATCTCATGCTCCCAAGGAGTGCTAAAACCCCTAGTTGGGAAACGCTGGCCTAGGGTCATTGAGAGAGCCGAGTTATCCATGCGTAACCAATGGTAAATGATTAAAGGGCTGGGTCCTATTCACGCACCCCTTTGCATTGTTTGCCGGTGGCTTTGGTGAATGCGTATGGGGATCCCAGGAAAATCCCTAAGTTGCGGCATTGCCGTGATAATAGTAGGGATAGATTTTGGTTTTTATCGCTCCGGTGGCTTCAGTCGTATCTCACTATATAGCTGGTTAACTAATTCTAGTGCTTGCTCGTTATTCATGTCCCTGGCGAAGTGCGACCCCACGACCTTTTGAATTTATTCAGGGGTTCACCGTCATGAATACAGTGGCCAGGGTGTAGTCCCATCGTTGCCTTATCATTATGAACGCTTTCTTTGATAGGCCTGTCTACACTTAATGTCGTTGTTACTTCCTCCTCCCACTTCATGGTACTTCCAACAGAGGTCAAAGAATCCATTTGCTCTAGTTTCTTTCCTATCTGTTTCCTCTGTATTTAGCTTCTCTCTTCCGCAAACTATGATTGTGCGCAGATGAGAGATACAATGTTTCTTGGGTATTAGATTTGTAATTGGCGCTTTGCATGTGTGGTACGCGGGTTTTTAATGTAATGTCGGTGTTCTACCATATCATTCATGCATGCCTGGTGCGAAAGCACCCCCTGCCACACACCCTTTGGGTGGCTTGCAGGGTATGACGTAGATGTAGATGTAGATGATTTCGGTCTTCTAATTTCCATGTTATATTAGCCAAAAATTGGTCCATTGTGTTCGATTACACAGACCAACAAGGGTATGTTTTTTTTGATGCTAAGAACCCTTTCCGACATAATAATGTGCACTGAATCAGAATCTACTCTCGAATATTAGCTGTCACGTCAGGATTTTGAGACATTTGAACCTCAAAGGGTCAAAATGGCAATTATCGGGTCTTTTTGAGCTCGAGTATTTCAGAAACCAAAGGTGATAGAGCAACCCTGCAAACCGATTCTAAATCTGCGTTCAAAAATGTATAGAATACAACTATAACGCCTTGAAAAGCTATTGTTTCTATAACCTGTGCCTTATATTTCAAATTTGTGCACTCAAAATTATAGTGTAGTTGAATATATATGAAGTTGTTGATAGTTGCAAAGTTAATACAGGTTATGGTAGCAATAGTTTTTCTAGGTTTCATTGATATATTCCATACATTTTTAACGCAGATTTCGAATCCACGTGCAGAATTACTCTTATCACCTTTGGTTTCTGAGACATTGAAACTCACAAAGACCTAAAAGTTGCCATTTTGACCCTTTAAGAGTAGAATATCTCAAAAGCCTTGCGTGATATCCAATTGTCGTGAGTAGATTCGGATTCAGTGCACAAAATTACGTCAGAAAAGGCTATTCGTAACAACAAGCATTCGAAATCCTAAAATTTGCAGGCCTGTATTATCTTTGAAAATCTTCATGATTTTCTGCTATGACATCGACGTCATCTGCGGTGCAAGAATACATGAAGCTGGTGCACTAATCAAGCAAAAATTCGTTTCAGCGCAATGAACTGTAATTCTATTGGTAGTTTTTTTTAATGTTCTTTTCCCTTTTGATGAGAAATTTCAGTCCTGTTGGCTCCGAATGAACGTAGCATAGGGACGATTTCTCAGGAATGGCCGTCCTTGTTTCGGTTGTATTCGATTGCTAAACGCTTCGTTGCTGAAATACTGTCTTGTGGGTTTTTATGACTAAGTAAATGTTCAAATTCAAGGGATAAGCCCTTTAGGCATCACGCCGCCGTCGCTTGGCGAAGAGTTGAGGTCATTTCTCAATGAAAGGGGGGCTTTTTGGCCGGCGTATTCGTACGTGGATGGCCTGTTGAGAGTCCTACCTGTTCGTCTTTTTCGTCGGAGTGGGTCACGTCGTGAAGGATGATGTACCTTCGCTCGGTGTTCCCGGTAACTTCCCTAGCATCCTTCCTTAGACCTCGCGATTAAAAAAAGAGCTGTGGACACGTAGGTATCAAAACAATATTGTTCCGCTGCCAAAACTCTCAGGCGGCTTTGGATGAAGCAGTCGATGATATCGGGGTGGCATATCATTCCTCGAAATACGGAGGGGAAGTCGAAACGAGAAGTGTTTTTGATGGGCGCCTAGTTTTCTCTTTATAACACTTGCGTAATGTCTTTTCCACTGTGGCGAGTCGTCCTGCTTCGGTGTTTCTGACGTTCCAATTTCGCGAGTGCCTGGCTTCCAGGGCGGTGAATCCGCAGCAATTTATATCTGTGTCTCAGTGGGAGGTGTCATTTGGTGCTCTACCGATTGATAGGTCGGTTGCTAGCGAGACAACCCTGGGTTCATCATCGAAGGTGCCACAGATAAATGACAAGTCTCTTGACGAATCATTTTCTCGAGAGAGAGAGGTGTTCCCTGTCGTTTATTTCGTCGAGATATCTGTTATAATTGTAAATATTGCGCCTTCCACCCGATTGTTACGCCTTATTTTGATCGATCTCTACTGATCAGCCTCATCTGTTTTCAACCATATGTAACATTTTTTATTGTTGATACTTAAATGAGTATTTGCCTTGAACATTTAGGGCACTGGACAGAAATATTTAACCAAATAATAAATTGATACAAAGGAAAGCTGCGAGCTTCATCAAAATCTTCTACGCGCGTTTCTCAGCTTTTAGAGGGATTAGGTTGGGAGCCGCTACAGACTAGGAGGCTACACGCTAGGCTCAGTTTGCTTGAGGAATTCTGAGAAGTGTTTCCAAGCGACACACAGAATATGATTTTGACGCCACACTCGTTTCTAGGTCCGACAGAAGCGTTGATATAAGAGAGGTACAGAAGCCGAACAGATAGGTACAAAAACTCGTTCTTTCCGCGCACAATACATAACCATAGTACAAACTGAGCTTCACTCATTACATTCGCATAATACACTTCACCACTTCACCTCCCAAAACCTTATCATTAACACCTTAACATGGCTGGTGTCCTAACACTCCCATCCCATGTGACTGCTCGCAGGGTAGTATGTAAATGGTAGAATTAGAGAAGGTTCTGACCACTTTTATACGCAAAAAAAAATTGTACTGGATTTTCTTGAAGACCAACCCTCTAGAAGCATTTTTTGATAATGTATACTAGCATAAAGTGGCTTTCCAATCACGATTCTGCGCTTAACTGTTGCAATTTGTTTAATGCAGAGCTTGTTTCATTCACGTTTTGACGTCATATGCGCTTAGCGGATTCAAAGATATATTTACCGTTTGTCGCCCACCTTGTAATGTTCGCTGGCCAGCAATATTCGTCATGGCGGGTAAATGAGTATCAGTGGAAACGTGAGCTTGACAATTATTGTTACGAATAGATTTTGTGGCTTCACCTGATTTCACTCTCTGGATTCCATGTTAAAACTTGATTTGGCAATCTCTTGTTAATTATATGTTGTATGTGACCATACCGCACAAGCTGTTTATTTTTAATGAAGAAATTGATGTTTATTACTTCCTGGAAAGAAAAGGAAAAGATTACACAACTTATTTCAAGCATAAAAAAATGGAAGCTTTTGGTAGCCTTAAAGGTAATATCTTTGTAAAGGCTATCTTCCATCGACAATGACATGCGTGGCTGACAGATACATAATCAACAATTGGTCAGAAAAAAAATATACATATCACACCCACAATCTCCATCAATAATCTTACTATTCGTATGCACGGATAAATGTGTATAAACAATTATATGCATAATGCAATCCTTAATTTTAACTTTTGTATCGAACATAGTTTCATTATTATGAGTAAAAAGCCATGATTTCACTAAATGAAGACATTTTTGAAAACTTCCTCTCTTTTTATATTTTCAGGCATAAAAGTGAATGCGTTAGGGCCCGCATACAAAAATGATCTTTTATATAATGTTAAATTTCGTTTAGAAAGGCGTATATTTCCTTTCAGTTTTTATAATCAGTCCAGCATATCATCGACTATTGTGTCAGTGATGCTCATTATATTTCTTCTTCTCTCATTGGTAATTCATCCCCGTTTAATATCCCCGTAGATCGTCTCAAGTAATCCATCTCTGATTACGGTGTCTCGATCTTTTAATTTTTCTTTGGCGAGTGCTCTTCTACATTTTAAGTATTTACTATTTAACCCATTCCCCTCCGAAATACTCGCAAGATACGTGAACTGCTCCTCCTCCTCGACTCTGTGCTTTTCATTTTTTGTATTCAGTCCAGCATTTCGACTTCCGGAAAATCTCATTATTTTTGTCTCCTTATGATTGGAGGCAGCATCGGGATTTCGGGCCACTTGAGTGGCTGGCTCCCTTGTTTCCCCGGCTAGGCCCTGTGATCTCGGGAATGTCACGTCGCAGGCATCAGCTTTGCTGTATTTTCCTTTTAGCGTAATACCTCGAGGCCGTGGGCGGGAAGAGACAAAAGCCCCGAGAGAAGATAGTTGGGAGGATGGGGGTCGCCTGGTCGAAGACACAGTTGTGACGCAAATACCACCAGGCCCCAATCACATCTGTCCAACCATCGGCTGCGCATCACCACAAATTGAAAGGAGAAATTAATGTTGCGAGAGGCACTGGTAAATCTTAACCCTTCAGTTTCAACTCTGAATTACTCGTATCGGCCTCGAATCCTCGTACCATACGCAATAGTGGTCTTATTTTTTTTAAAAGTGTTCTACCGGTTAAAGTATGTGTTATTGAATGTCAGAGAATCACCTCTAATTTTTTTACTTTTTCAATTTTTCTTATCAACAACCCCAATTTTTGTCTTTCGATATCCGTGCGTTCCCCATTCCACCGCATTCCAAAAATGTTCAACTCCCTGGCTACGCATTCACCCTCTCTTGACCTCTTCACGCTCTAAAATTTTTTTTCGCCTCAGCATACGGTCTACACTTCTTCATCCTCTCCATGGAACCTATCCTTCTCCTTCCTCTTCCCCGCTTGCCCAACATCCTTCCCTCTATCACATTCTTGAGCAACCCATCGCCCCTTATTACATTTTCCAACCACTTACTCTGCTTATCCTGGATTTCAGTCAGAAGTTTCCTTTCCTCACCCACCATCTCAAGTACTTTCTCGTTAGTTTTCCCCTCCGTCCACTTCACCTTTTTTCATCCTTCTCCACACCCACACCTCAAATGCCTGAAGCCTATTCTCGTCCTCCTTTTTGAGGGTCCACGTTTCTACACCATACAACGCTACGCTCCATATCAAAATTGTCTTATCAACAACCCCAATTTTTGTCTTTCGATATCCGTGCGTTCCCCATTCCACCGCATTCCAAAAATTTTCAAGTCCCTGGCTACGCATTCACCATCTCTTGACCTCTTCACGCCACCCTCCGTTTTTAAATCCTTCCTTACTAACCAAGTGAGGATTAGCTCCATCTACCCTGTTTACTTATCGCTAAGTCTCATCTACGTTCTTCTGTTCTTTTGTATGTAGTCCATTTTCTGTTATTTTTTATGTTTTGTTAATGCTTCTAATTTATTTGTTTGTTGGCAATCTAACGTAATAAGCCTCTGTGCCGTTTTTGATACTTTTTCAAACAAATAAATGAAATAAATTAAAGGCATCCGACCGTTAAAATTAGGAATCTACCTACTCTTGAGTTTAGGTGAATTTTTTTCGCTATGGATATATTTCTCGGCCTTTCTTTCGGCCACAGGGAACCACGATGTTGTTCTAAGTAGTGTTTTTGGTGCTTTAACCATAAGTTCATTCAAGATAAGATGTTTGTGACTGTATATTGCCCTTTCAATCAAAATCGTTCGGGTTCTAATTGCGTCCCAGCATTTTGGCGGACATCCGTTTCGCCAGCATTCCTGTCGGCATGACATAGGCTTGAAATGCCGGTGAAACAGTTGTTCACCAAATTCTGGAACGCGGACAGAACCCGAACGTTTTTTAATTACAATAATAATGCGGAAGCCTTCGTAACAGTTTTATTGGCAATTTAGTTCTGTTTACATCAGTAAATACGAGGTGAATATTAAAACCGTGACTTCAAACCTCATGAAGTCATCATGTGATATCGTAACGTACTTCTATTGGAGTTCAAAACGTGCTAAGGTTAAAAACGTGAAAGGAAAATGGCATTTAGTTATGTAGAACAATCATCTGTGGGACGGTCTTCTCCCAGTTTAATACCTTTTGGTTGTATAGATGCAAGGACAATGGTTTTTCATTTTCACACAAAAAGTAATTCAATGGTTTTTACTCATTGTATTTTAATTTTTCTTTTGTTTTCTCATGGGGTCATTCTCTTGGATGAGAGTCGAATAACGAAACAGATATATCAGAGAAGAATGAATGGTGTGACAGGTAGAGGTAGGCCGAGAAAGCTGTGGTTGAGGAAATTCTAAAGAGGAGGAATATTAGGAGTCAGGAGGTCAAAAACAGGAGGGCATGTATGAAACAGTGTATGCGGGTAAATGAGGCAAAAGAGGTTTGCAAGGATAGGTCAGTATGGAGGAAATTATTGAAGCAGAGTTAGGTGTACAATTATGTATTAATGAGTGAAACTTCATGACTGTGCCTACCCCGGGAACGGCGTGATGGGTATGTATGTAAGGAATGTATGTCATTCTCTTGGTATTCGCGCAAAAATTGGTTACATCTCCCTACTAATTAGATAGGTAGTAAAAATGGTGGTCTAATCATACTAATAGCTGAAATATTTTTAGGAAGATATTTGCGTTAGCATTTCTGGAGATGTGTTCCCCTGTGCCATGTTTTGTTGATGGAAGTGCGGAAGTCATGTCGAAACAACAGATCATAGATTAAGCCTGCGTTCGTTCTGCAACGGTTAGGGCTTCTCTCTCCCGCTAGGAGGTAACCTTAAGGCACGCTTCCTCGCTTGAAGGGTGCTAAGCTTGCATCACGAGGATGAACAGTATATTACGCAACCCATATGTCTGTGGGTGATCTTCTGCTCTCCCCTCCACAGTTACTTAGGTCTCTGCGACTCCATAACTTGGCGGAAAATTTTCGAGACATGGGTTGAGTCTGCTTTCATGTTGCGAGCGTGAGGTTGGTGTCCTGTTTGCTTGACTCATTACTCGCTTGTGCGCCGGCTGGAACAATCTCAGGTCCTCCAGGAAGTGTTATTTTTTTGAAGAATTTCTAAGGTTTTAATGACACAGTGCAAGATCATTATTTTCAATTCAGATTTAGTTCCGATATCGGATTGTTTGCTGCCTTGTACTGACGGTGATATAGGTACAGCTCACATGTCAATGGACCCGCTTCTTTCGAACTTATCAGAAGTTTAAAACTTGTGTATGTCTATGATTTCTGAATGTTAACTGTACTTTTGTTGCAAATTTGAAAAACATTCTTGGCCAACATATCCAAATCGCAAATTAATACGATAAAAATTAACTGAGTGAAAATCGGTTGTCATTGGGTCACCGATTTCTTTGCGCCGGAAATTTTAACGCACTTGAATGAACGTAGAAATTAATTTCATACATAGTGGGTTGACACTCAACTTTATGATTAAACTTCTTGAGGCCGTTTTGCTAGAGGCTCATTATTACACCATTAGAAGTAGCGTATGTTTTCCCAATGCGAGCATGCAGTCTCAGAATTAGGGTTGGGGCTAGTTTCCCGATTCTTGTTTATGCTGTGTGGCACTTCAATGCTTTACGCGATACAATTTTCAATATACACCCATACAAGCATAAGATTCGGCTGTAGGGTACATCTTGTAATATAATCTAATGACGTTGCTTCTTTTCGGGCAGTGTGTCCCTTTCGCAATTCTGCCATTACTTCTTTTCGGACTCCCTCGAAGAGTTTATGATATCTTTCTTTGCTCCCTCTGATCCTAAAAATAAGTAATAGTATTCAGGAATATCGTGGGGGAGTCTACATCTGCATACTACCCTGCAAGCCGCCGCATTGGTGTGTAATAAGGGATTTATAAGACACCAGCCGTGTAAAAATTTAAGGGATAAGGTTTTTGGATGTAAAATGGTGACGTGTATTATGGGAGTGTATTCAGTGGAGCTCAGTTTTTATTGTGGTCGCTTATTGTGCGCTGAAAGAACGAGTTTTTGTACCTATCTGTTTGGCAGTATATCTCTCTTATTTTGTCGCTTCTGTCAGACGTAGAGATGTAGTGAGATGTCATGACTATATTCTCAGTGTCGCTCTGAAACACACCATTCTAAACTTCTCAAGCAACCTAAGCCTAGTGTGTAGCCTTTTGGGAGTGAGACGGGGGCGGATGTGGGAGGGGATGGTAAGGTGGTAGGTAAGTACGAAAGGCATGGGCGATCGTCTTCATGGCGTGTGATGTAATGTTCTCTCAGTATCACGTTAATTGATTTTGGGAAAACTTTTCTCCCTCGTTGCCGTGGCTAGGGAAGCAGTGACGAGCTCTGGTTTTGATGAAAAAATAACCCTAGTTTTCTAATGAGCGCATCGCCGCTCTTGACAGGCCAGTCCTCGGCTACATTCGCGCCCTCAGTTCTTGGGAAGGCTCCTTTTTCCCCCCTGACCTGCAAAAAAGTCGAGTTTTAAAATATGGTTTTGAAAAAATTTGTACCCACTTCTGAAATGGAATGCAAATTTTTTCGACTTCATTGATTTGCCCGTTATAGCCTGAATTTCTTTGCTTGAATCCCCTTGTCATTCGAAATTGATCGACTGAGCAGTCAGTATTTGTGGCTATTGAAGTTTGGTGAATTATTGAACGGTCTCTTATTGATAGTTTTAGCACCAAAATGCGTACCAAAAAAATCGTTTCATCTTGATAGTTAGTATCATATCACAAATTATTTTGGTGTAATTGAGACATTAACAGCAAAGATAATACCCCTTTATAGTAATTTAATTTCGATAACGTCTACCGTTTTTAACGACAAAGAGGTAGTCCACCTGCAAATAGCATGTGTTCAAGGTGTCAACCGTCTTCGGTTAAAAGAGGAATTTTATGAAGCAGTACCTTTTTTCAATCACGGAATATTCAAGAATCCGTAATGCATACTATAAAAAAACCAACTGGGGGATCGGGTTGGTGTGGTGGCTAGAGTACGGGCTAACTATACGGGTGGACAGGGTTCAAATCCCTGCAGAGGAGGATGTTTTTCAGAGGAAACCCTATCCCTACTTGAGTGTCTCGTGGAGGGAACTTCAAGCACAGTACTCCGTCTGTCGGATGAGACGTTAAACCTTTGTCCCCTTGGCTCCATTCGTTATGAGAAGGCTAATGCCGACGCCGGGTTTCCATCCACCCTTCCTCCCTTACCTATCCCCTATGGCGCAAATGACCTTAGCTGTTGATCGCCCCCCCAAAATCTAATCCAAACAAGAAACCAAGTTCCTTGAGGAGCGTTCCATTAGCAAAAATTAAGACAATTGTTTGCTGATCATGAGCTACGTCGCTGTCCTTTCATTGAGTTCGTAATTCATTTCCAGAATGATATTCACCTGCGATATATTACTATTTATTCGCTGTGGCATAAAGCAATGAAACAAATAGACAAGTTGTAGCGAGACCACATTGTGCTTGGAATTAACAATCAGGTTTAATTAAGAAAATAGGTGAAACCACATCTCTATTAAGAAAAAAAATTCTCTCTTAAAAAACCTCTTCATCAGGAGCAGTTATCAATCCTCATGTTAGATCGCTGCTACTCTCCATTCCTGTGTTCTTTTAGCCAATATTTATTTTTTCATCATTCGTCATTTCACATCCTTCATTATTTTCTTTTTTTTCCTTTTACGAAGGGGTTTACGAAATTCCCCGCGGAACTTGTGGCAGAAAATACATCGGCGAGACCGGACGCTCAGTCAAAACAAGACTGGGGCCATTCGACTGGGGCCATTTGACTGGGTCAAACAACCAAGTCTGCAGTTGCTGAACACGAATCCTTGGGACACGCGATCGATTTTGAAAAATCCAAAGTCATCGCCAAAGTCGAAAGATTTAAGCCACGAATTATCCGGGAGGCCATCGAGATAAGGAAAAATAAGCAGAATTTCAATAGAGATGGTGGCTTAAAAATCAGCAACGCCTGGAACCCAATCTTCCATCATAATTCTCCACCTCCGCCTTCCTCCCCCTGTCCTAACCTCCATCCCCCTTCCACCTCTTCCACTTAATATAAAAAGACAAGCAGCAATAGGAAATCCATTCCCATGAATAAGTGACCAGCAGTGGGTCACGAAACGCCAAAAACCTGATTTCATACGCGGCATATACCCGAACAATTATTACATTCAGCATCTTAAGTATGTAAGTTCCTGTGTAATGGTTGAACATTTATGTGCTTCACAAGTTGACGTCGTTTCCATTAACCATTGAGGTAGATGGAAAGGGCAGTTGCGATGGTAGCCAATGCTTGAAGCTGTAACATGGGACGCTATATTTGTTACCCACGGTTGGCCTCATCACTGGCGGGCTGACGCAGTATTTTTGTGATTTGACGATGTTTTCTATCGATAACTCAGGTGAAATCGGCAAGCACTCTTTGAGACTGCATTCTTCCTGTTGAAGAAATAAAACGTGCAGTTCTCTGTAAAAGTTAAATTTACTACATTTAATTGAATTTAAAAGGAAGTAAATTTCATTTTAGTGGAAAATTGTACATTTTGTTTTTTCATTGTGTACAGTATACACTCAATTTCACGAAAAATTTTATTTTTATACGTTTTTAATGCATTTTTCATTCTTTTAAATTAATTATAATCCGTTTTCCCCTGAAAATCGAGTAGATGTAATGAGGCGAAGTAACTCATATAACTAACGCTGTTTGAAGCGTTACTTACCTTTAATTTTTTACAGACGGTCGTTATTCTTGCTTTATATCCCTTAACTTCTCCTCTTTGCTAGCAAGACTTGTGGGAAAGGGCAGAGGGAAGCAAAGACCATGTTTATTTCGGTTGTCAGATTACAGCTCGTCGACGTCATGCCCTCTCCATGTGCCGCAGGGCATTCTTTTTTCAAGGAGCCTATCTTCAGTCGTCTGCGCCGTCGTCCCGGGCAACGCATCGGTTCCTATCGTCTGCCACACCACCCTCCGGCCCCCGTAATCGAATTCGTTACCGAAGTCGCCAGTGTCTTGGGGGCACCTCGTCTCCGTAATCGAGTTACGCGGTCCGCCCCGCTTATTAGAACAGCTGTTGCATAAGTCTCCTTGCGCACTGATTGGTTTCACTCGACATGCGCTTCAACTTGTTATGTCCCGTCTCGTGTGGAGGAGAACGAGGAGGCAAGAAAGTCAACTAAAGCCTAGACAAACTCTCTTTAGGTAGTTTGAGCGAGAATTTACCCTAGTTTCATTTTGTGATAATGTTATTACCAAAGAAAACAAAAAATAATACAAAGAAAAGCAGCCCGCTTTTGCTTTTCTATGCGTGTTCGTGGTGAACACACGTAAAAACATATGCGGTACAGCATTAAAGAAACTATGTTTTGTTAAGGGTATAATAGGAAGGTCCTCGGATGAAAAAGTAAAAGACAGATGCTACTATCTCTGGTTAGGCCACACCTCGAATACGCCGCGAGCGTTTGGGACCCGGGAGCGTTTGGAACAGCGGGATTAAGGTGGGAGCCCCATGAGACTCAGAGGCTACACGCTAGGCTCAGGTTGCTTGGGAAATTCAGAACTGATCATTTTCAGAGCGACACAGAGAATATTATCATGATGCCCCACTGCATCTCTTGGTCTGATGGAAGCGATAAAATAAGAGAGATACACTGCCGAACATATAGGTACAAAAACTCGTTCTTTCCACGCACAATAAGCGACCACAGTAAAAACTGACTCAACACACTCACATAATACACGTCACCATTTCACATCTCAAAACCTTATCCCTTATATTGTTACACGGCTGGTGTCCTGTAAACCCCTTGCTACACGCCCATGCGATGGCTCGCAGGGTAGTGTGTAGATGAAGAAGAAAACTGAGAATGAGAAAACATTAAGGAGGCGATCGCCACTGAAAGATACAGTGGAGATTCCAATAGTTTGGAGAAGCGGTAAACGCTTTACAATAGAAAATTCGATGGACATGGAGTGTGGGTGAGACGTATCCTGAGCACAGAGTCTGAGTACCAAATAAATTGAAGATAGTTGAAATAGAAGCCAGTGTCTACGCAATAGTTTGGAGAAGCGGTAAACGCTTTACAATGGAAAATTCGATGGACATGGAATGTTCGTGAGACGTATCCTGAGCACACAGTCTGAGCACCAAATAAATTGAAGATAGTTGAAATAGAAGCCAGTGTCTACGAGTTTGAAACGCAAAACGTTGGTGTACCGTTTTCACCCATCTTTGCGCGGTAAAAATACTGTAAAATCTATTCTTTTTTCTGAGCTTATTGTGGTTGGATTGCTGATGTCCAAACGTAAAGCGATTAGTTGATAGATTAAGTTTTCTTGGTGAAAATTTCGCTGCAGGAAAAAGGTTGATGGCTACGGGAGGCTTAAAGAAAACCTCAAAAATTTTACCGGCTTCTCCCCAGTTTGCGGTTTTTTTTGAGTGTTGCGAAAAGCTTTTGCCGTCGAAAAGGAGATTGAAAGGAATCGGGTGGACTATCTCCGCGGTATTATAATGTTGTGGTATATATAGTATATCCGCAATAATGTTATGCACTTACGGTAATTATGACGAACAGATGGTTTATTCCTTTTAATTAGTTAATCCTCCACGTGAAATGCGCGAAATCCATTTTTGCTTCATTTTTGACACGCAAATTAGATGAAAAGGAATGAAAAAGTGGGGTGAGCTTCTAACGGAATGCATTAACAGATTATGGCATGTTAACGAGTCGAGCGTTGAAGTGGTGAAGGGTCGGCTTAGAGGAGCCTTAACCTTAACACGTATAACATGGCAAACATGTAACGTATTTTGCTGAGTTGGGTCAGAATTGACTGCATTTGGTGTTTCTTGAACGCTACTGAGGAGGCTGTTACCATAGTTTCTCATTTTCATAATTGCTCTAGCTCTTTTTATGGCAAACCAAATATTTTGTTTTTAATGAGGCTTTACTTAAGGGATTTACTGAGAATCTATCATTACCCCATTCTTACATTATGTTTTTAATGGTCTTCCGTGAATTTTCATCCATAGTACTCTGTTTTCGTAACAAATGTTATAGCATGCATAGAAAAACATCATACTGGTATTTTGCGGTCTGCAAAATCAAAGAAATTCATTATTTCATATCATGCATTTTGTTGCATCAATGCCGTGAATTTATTCACCACCAAAAATTTACCCTAATCGTTAACGCTGCAATATTGGTTAATGTTCTGTAATCGGTGACAAGTGTGATATAAAGTAATCCACGAGAAACTAATTTATAACTGTGGTAAACATAGTGAAAAAATATTCGATTCGTACTAAGGAAAAACCCTAAATAGAATAATAAAAATATATTAATGTTGTCCATATAGCGGAAACAGAAAAGGTATGGTGTTGTATGAAATATGATCACATCTCCTCGATTGAAGCAATAAGAATGCGGATCATCAGTTGAGTGAATGCCAACAAGAGAAAAAATTTACGCATAATAAATGTCGATCTCGACTTGGCAAGAGTGTCTGACGTGTAGCAAGCTATGCCGCATTTGTTTATCACCCGAGTGTGAAATCTGTGTACGGTACCGAAAAAATGAGAATAGATATTGGTCTTGCTATAAAAAGTTCAACGCTCGGACGTAGTGTAATTGTGGATTTTTCTGAGCCTTTTCCAGTCACTTGTCGAATATTCATGCATTTCTGGTCGGAAAAACTATTGTTGTAAAGCAAAATATTATTTCCCGATACCGGAGGCCCTTTAATTGTATATAAAAGCGTATCAGGCTCAACTTTGTGGAGGCGATATATATCCATTTCAAAATGAAAAACAATTGTAACTGTCCACACAGAATTTTTAATCTTTGCCGACCATGGTTTCAGCACCTAGTGCCATATTCAAGATACTAAGCCACCTTGACAATGGCACTAGGTGCTGAAACCATGTTCGGCAAAGATTAAAAATTCTGTGTGGAAAGGTACAATTATTTTTCATTTTGAAATGGACCCTTTAATTGATTTTCGAACAAAATTAATTAAGACGCGTTTAGCATTAATCATTTCTTCATTAAATGTGAGCAGATTCTATCCAGTCCGTGCAAGTTTATTTCAAGAAAGCTCCCTTTGAATCGTTATGTTAATTTCACTTTCGTGCCGGTGTTAATTCAGCCATTTTTTTTTCTAGAAATCATCATCATTTCATCTGCACTGTATGCTACTTATAGGTCCCCCTCTCTCCTCATTCTGCTTGCCTAACCTCATCCGCAGTCCTGACGCCATGTTTTTTGCCTGTATGGATGTGGCTGGAGCAATGTTTGTTCAGATTTTCGTGAAGCTGAGTGTACATTACCGAATTAATCATGTCTGTAAATAAAGGTGAAAACATTTGCATCGTACAGGCTTTCTATTTTGGCCAATTCGGTTCTATTTCAACACGTCTCGATTTTGATTGAATTAGATATATATTTCATAATAATTCTATTATATATGTTCGGATTTAGCAAGATTTGTATTTCATGACCGTATTCTGTCCGGGTTTTTGCCCCGTCGATCCATTTTTGGGGGACAACTGTCTCGCCTGCCTTCCAGCTGGCTTCTAACCGTGGAAGCCTCCGTACCAATTGTAATTCATCTCTAAGTATTATAATTGTTTAGTAGTAACTGGAGTTTTAAACGTACCGTGAAATTTGGTAAATTATTAAAATGTGAAATGATCCACCTTTACCACTCCAGTCATAGGAAGAGGGATCTACAAAAAACTCGTGTGGCATCAATTATTTCTTCATTAAATGTGACCAGATGCCAATCAGTCCGAGTAAGTTTATTTCATGAAAGTTCTCTATAAATTTTTGTTAGTTTCACTATCGTTTCGGTGTTAATTTAGCCATTTTTTTCTATAAATGAACCTCATGTGCGCCGTATGCTACCCAGAGGTCCCCCTCTGATCTCACTCTGCTTGCCTAATCACATCCGCAATCCCTACACCATGTTTTTGTGTCTAGGGGGCTGGAGCGATTTTTGTTCAGATTTTCGTGAAGCTAACAAGTGTACATTACCAAATAAGTAATGTCTGTAAATAAAGGTGAAAACATTTGCATCGTACAGGTTTTACGTTTTTGCCAATTCAGTGCTATTTTAACACGTAGTCTTGATATTGTTCAAATTGGATTTGTATTCCGTAATAATTCTATTATATCTGTTCGGGTTTCGGAACTATTGAAATTCATTTCTAAGTATTATAATTGTTTCTAACAAATATGATGGTGTCACATCGAGTTCAATATTAGAATTAGACATATTTAAATATGATTTAGTCTACATTTCGAATGCCGCGAAGGAAACTGTGGTCATAACGTGCTTAAATTAAGGGAGTTTGAGCAAAATACTATTTCAAGTAGATACCAAAGAATTTGGTCTCCTTTTGATGAATAATATCTCACCCTCCCGAAAATAACCAAATATCACCCCCTTAAAGAACTATTTTCCAAGATTTTTGACGAAAAATTCATGCCCAAAAACACAACCTGGGTTTTTTCTCCTGATGATGAAAAATTCCTGCCCTTTAATATGGGCTATGGGTATATGTATCCATTCCGGAGAGACCGTATTTAATAACAGAGGAATTTCTAACTCCTAGATCTCGTCAAAAAATTCAATGTGTGTACTTTGAATGTTTTATCATCAATTTTTAAATATATATTTCATATAGTTACCGCTGTAAATTTTTCAGGATCGCAAAAATCTTACCAATGTGAAGGAGTTTAAAACGTAAAGGAAATGACGTGAAGGGGAAAGAAGTAAAATATAGTTCTTGTATCATTCTCATAACTGCCTGCATGGTAGGTCTCAGCGGATAAACTGGTGCACTCCAGTGATATGTGGAAAATTACTAAAATGAGCAATGAGCCACCTTTACCGCTCCAGTCATATGAGGGGGGTAATCTAATGGCGGGCTATCAATTTTACTGGAAGCGGATTAGGATAAGTACTGTTCAAAAACCTACCGATCAGCTGGTAGAATACTTATATGAAGTGAATGATGGACACCCAGAAATAATACTTACTCATGACTTCAAGCAGGAAACTTTGGAATTATGAGCATAAAAATGCCTGTTGCTCATAATTCGGTTGATGTAGAGCGATAACTATAAAAACAGAACCTAAATAATTCGATTTTTGTCAAGCGTTTTTTCTTTCATCAAGAAATGAGTGTATCTCGCTCGTGAAATCCAAGGAAAATATTAGAATTTGTAAATGAAGCTTGATGCACGCTGAGCATGGCGGGACACTCATCCGTCCCCTTTGAACCAATGCTAACGCAACTTCCATAGCTGGTATTCGTGTCTGAGAAAAGTGTTTAAAGACTCCTGGCGCCGTAAACAACCTCGCTGCTACTAGGTGTCAAAATGACCGATTGGGAACAGCAATCCAACGAATGAGATGCCATGGGCGCACTATTTGACTTTTTCTCAGGCCAACTTCATCCTCACCCCGTAGCATCACAAGTGCTGATAGCAGGAATCCAAAGGAGACTAACATATGAGGATATTTAGCACAGATATTTTGCAAATATCTTTGCAAAATTTGATATATTCAAACAAATGTTGACATTTCAGCTACAGATGTGAAGGGTCAATCAATAGTCACGCGATTAGCGGCGCTGGTCCAACCACTCTCATCAAATTGTCCCTGTACAAGCAGTAGCGACTCCAGTCATCAAGCTGGATTACACGACACCGAGTCATGACTTTATGTGTTTTTTTTTAATATTTCATGCAAAGTTTCATAGAACATTCGCAGTAGGATCTTCAAAATGATGTCCGCCAATGCCGTCGAATTGGTGAATCGAGTTTTGGACAACTTTTGAGGATAAGGGGATACCACCATGTGACCTTTCACGGAGTCCACCGGTTGTGCCCGTATGTGCTAAGATTTTTCGGAGGAAACAGCATTCGCCTACAGCGAGAGTGGAACCAGGAACCCCCGAGATCACGCTGTTTAAACAGTTGAGCACTTGATGCGATATCGAGGGAATCGGGTTCCTGTCGCGGACAAGGCGATTGCAGGGTGTCCACTGACCGGAAAAATCGAGAATTATTCGTGAATTTTCAGCTCCGGGAAATATTCGTGGATTATTCGTGAATTTTAAAAATTATCATTTCAAGGAAAAAAATCCTTGTTTTATAAATAAAATCAACAACGATGACTTTAATATATCTGTTATTTGATAACTGTACATGATGTAATGGATTTACTGTTGGTATGAATAAATAAAATCGAAGACGGAAACTCAGTAGAGAAAGTAAAGTAAAAAAAGTAAAGTAGAAAAGCATACTTAGTAGAGTAAGCCTACTTTTGGTCTAGTCTTCTTATAACCAATATAAAACTACATATTTGATTAAAATAAAACTACACATTTGATTACTTAATTTTAACACTTATTTCTTCCCTGCTAAAAAATTCTGTATAGTTTCCGTATAAATACTTTACAGAATTTCTTAAAAAGTTCTATAGATATTCCATAAAGTATTGAAACTCCATTTCACGGAATTCCCTACGACTCTCCATATAGCTTCTTAGAAAAGAAACTGAGTCAAAGGAAATCTCGCATATTTCCGTAGAGTTGCTGAAGTTCTACGGAAAATCTTGTAAGGAGTTATTTTTCTCTGCAGAAAATAACTCTGCAGAACATACGTTCTGTAGAGTCAGGCTCTCATGTTCCGTACAAATCCTTAGAAAAGGAACTAAATCTGAAGAAAAAGAGTCAATTTCTGTAGAATTCCTTACGTTCTACAGAACAGCTTCTAAGGAATTTTAGCAGGGTTATTTAATTAATAATTATTTAATTACTTTATTCTTGTGTTGGGGTTCTTTGTTCTTACTTGTGGGTTTAGCTAGTTTAGCCAAAGTTGAACTGAGCCAAATGGGCTGAATCGTGTACTCGATGGTCCGGAACAGTGGCATACGTCGACCCCCATGGTGATTGAATAAATTACCCCATTTTAATGATGCGGCATATTCCGTGTGGTCAACATGTTTAAGTATCAAAACGATTCACCTGCGTCAAGAGTCCCGTGGCGTGACAAATCACCACCTAATTACGCTGAATTATGACCTCCGTTTGACGGGATAATTTCAGACT
The DNA here is from genome assembly GCA_963169105.1 of Ceriagrion tenellum. Lineage (NCBI taxonomy): Eukaryota > Metazoa > Arthropoda > Insecta > Odonata > Coenagrionidae > Ceriagrion > Ceriagrion tenellum. The sequence goes on from OY720644.1 coordinate 57,520,637, forward strand.
ATAAATATAAAATCACTGGGGCAGCGGAAAGAACTATGCCGGGAAGACCACCCACCCGAAACACTCAGTATTCCAACGCAGATTGACCAAGGATGATTCATAATTAAAACCCGTTCATAATTCAGAGAAGAGAGGAATCCCAGGGGCCTCATAAATAGTAAAAAATATCGTCGACCTTCAGCAATGACGCATTTTTCACGTCACAGGCGTAAAAATCCCGAGTAGAGGATGCGAAAATTGAGAATCTACGAGGCTGAGCTGTCAAATATCGATGTTGCCGAAATCTAACAGTTTCCACGGCTTGAATGAGCCTCAGGCTTTTTTTATCGGGCTCATAAATCTTATCAACGTAGAGAGAAATCTCAATTCCTTCCTTTGTTCATACCAGAAATATTCCTTCACGCTTTCCGTGAGACCGTTGAATTTGTAAAGCTCTCCATTAGTTAAACGCTCAAAGAAATGAAAACTTCAAATTATATATCCTACTACCGGCGTCAAAATGATATCCCCTGTACTTTGAAAATTTACATCTGAGTCTGAGTGCATGCTAAAATATTGCACTATGCATCATTTTAAAGGTAACTTTTAGCAATTTCAGTGTGTTTTATGACATAGTCCAAACGGTAGACACTTCAATACGATACATAACTCAACCTTCCCTGTAATTAGTAGTTTTTTTCAAATTCAGGAACTCTGTAACTCATACTAAGGAAAACAACGAAATCTACAGCATTAACCTTCTGCAATAAGTTGCAAAAATTAATAAAGGTACACATAAATGCAAACACAGGTTTATAAGACGAATACTTTATAAGACGAATAATTTGAATTCAATAATCGAGCTATATATCAGGAGTCTCTATCAGTAATTATATAGACAAAAATGATTTGTGAGAAATATAGTGTCAGTAGTCGTTAGCTGTTCAGCGTCGATTACCAGTATCGTCTTGCATCAATACTTAATGTTTACATTAATTTATACCAAGATATAAGTTCAGCTTATTCCAGAAATATTGAAACGCCACTGAAATATGCAAATCGAATCTGGAAAACAAGCTGGCAGCTAAATTCGTGAAGCTCCAACGCAATGTACTGACACGGGGAACAAAAGGTTTACTTATATCCTCGAGCATTAAATCATCAGAGAGAATCCCTTTGCCAAAAATGGTAAATTTATAAATTAAGTATCAACCCCGTGAAACCAAAGTTTGGATTACCGTCATCCTGGGTTCGAGCAGCTATTTCCTAGGGTGAGCTGCACAAATCATTACCCGAAAAGATCCCCAGGATTATAATTTGGACGACATATAGTGGAATCGAGGACTTTGGGGAACGAAGGACTCAATCCTCCGATATCCCTTGTAATCCGAACTTGGGGGATTCATTCGCTAGGCTTGGAACAAATCGACCCACCCGAATCATAATGGCCCTCCGACCAAAAACTCGAAAGGTATCGAAGACACGCAGATGATACTAAATATAAACTACCTAAAAGTCACCATCCATTTTCGTACCAAGTTTTCCAGGCCTTTATAGACCGAATCAAGATAAATGAAAATAAAAACATAATATTATCCCATTCAACACCAACTTGAAGCATCCTAAGCATTTCGACCAGTTATTACATGTGTGGGAAAATGTTTTCTCGTATCGAAAATCGATTTGCAAGCGCCCTCCAATCGATAACACTCGCGTCAACAAGCCTACAGTCTCATTTAACTAAATGTTGACCAAACTTTTGGTTTACATCGCATTTTGGCCATGCAAACTTGCCTGCGCAAACAGATTTACTTTGAGTAACAAGACAGACTCGTAAAATAAATTCGCGGAGAAGTCTGCAGTAGCCGCGGTACACAGTCTTCCTCAGAAAATAATTGGTATACAATGCAGGTATTTTATTTCGATTATGAAAGCTAGAATTCCTGAGGTAAAACCATAAACGCAGTACACAGTCTTCCTCAGAAAAAATTGATATAGAATGCGAGTATTTTATTTCAATTATGAAAGCTAGAATTCCCCAGGTTAAAGGTAGGCATTCCTTCATTCAACATAAGGACTCCCTCCATTAACTAGAACGCACTTCATGACGCACCGATATCACACCATTGCGTAATGCTCCTTCAAGACCACCTCTCAGACGGTGATCACCGAGGAAAGCCGATAAGACGTCAGCACTTGACTGCGTCGAAAACTTTAAGGCATGCGAGAAACCTGGAAAGCAATTTATTCCCCCGGCGTATTTCAATTATCTCCCTAACCGAATTCCAAAAGGGACAGATAAGGCACGGAGTTACGCCAGTTATCCCCAAAATTCCGAGCTTCCCCCAAAAATTCAAACTCCCGCATTCGCATTTTCTTCTACATTCCCCCCTCTCCTCGCGGTGGGGAATCGATTGTCATCGCGTCGAAGCGATTTTTTGGGCGCGCGAGGAATATGGCACGCGACGCCATCCGAGAGCTTAAGAAAGGTAAATGGAAAAAGGAGAAAACGGTTGCCATCTGGTCCTGAACGTTTGGGGAGAAGCTGGTGCCTTTTCTCCATAAGTTCGCCACTTGATACGCCTACGTGATACCCTGCGAGCCACCACGAGGGTGTGTGGCAGGGGGTGAAGATCACCAAACATGCACTATTGACATGCAAGTAGGATATTTAAGGGAGATATGCTAGATAATAGGGTCACATGGAGCTAGATAGTTTGTATCTACATAATAAGGAAGGGATTATTGGTTGTTATTACATGCATCATGCACTACAGACTACTCTAACTATATTTCACCTGCCTATCTCTTTGCTACGCTGCCTATTGTTCTCTCTTATAGTACGAGGGAAAAATGACATTTTAAACGTACAGGCAGTAATGAAAATTATGCAAGAACTGTATTTTACTTTTTTATCCTTAATATAGTTTGGGCAAGATAGTTTCCTAGGCAACATTTTCGAATTATATGTTTTAATTTCATTTTCTTCAGCTTCGTAGGAAACTCCTTCCATTATCACATTATATTAATAAGTTACTTAGGGAAATTATGTTTGGATAATGAAAGCAGACATTGGAGGAAGTGTATGCAGTATATTGAATGTACAATATAATTTTCTCCCTCCTATTGGCAACGTTGCACCGGCAGGTGCGATGTTGCCATATATGTTTGAGTTTTACTCGGGAAAGGAATCTCCACATGAGTCCAAACCGACAAGTAAATGTGGAACACTCAATAGATTCCCATCAGTTTGTTCTTCCCGTAGCGGTTGTCAGCAAACTTATTAGTCTAAAAATGAGCTAACCTGTACATTTTACTTTCTCGTTCTTCAAAGAACTCAATTCATGCATGTGATACACATCAAAGGACTCCTTAACCCTTTCACATCGATTATCTACAATTATTAGGCTTCGCCGAGATGATCCCTTTTGTCCACACCCCTAAAATAACTTCCTTTAACCTTGACGAATAAAAAAATTGCGTACAAGTTAATGTTTATCTTCTATGAACCATAAAATTAACAAAACAATGTGCTCCAGAAACCTCATGAAAGTATGATATTAAAGATGTCAATTAAATTATTGAGAATTGACTTTGGTTGTTTCATTGTATATACATTGACATTTTTTTAAGAAACCTGGTTGAAAACCAGATACACTCCTAAAGGGTTAATAATCCTCTTATTTTAATTTTGGCAATTTTTAAGAAGAACCTCTTCTTTTTATTACTTCGAATGAACAACGCAATAAGGAACGCTCTCCGATCGAACCCAGCTTTGACGTTCTGCGAGCACTTCCTCTCAATTCTAATGAAATTTCATCATCTGTTCGAATTTCTTAAGATTTCTCATCTTGTAATAATTTCCTCCTTGTCTTTGTTTTAGCTGCTGGTATATAAGTCGGCAGGTCATTAGTATTAAAGCTCATTCTTTGTCGATTTGGGTGATCCCAGGATAGCTTTTCAAGTTCTTCATTTGATTGCTCAACTCTGCTCTACCAGGAAGTTCAACATGGCATCTTTTTATCCCCAGGCAACTTCCAAGCGTATCTTCTTTCGGTGATGTTTTATAAGAGGGAGTTTGCCGAAGCTAATTTGTGCGTATACAAAAAGCCGTTCTCATATTTCAATTCGTGTCTCGTATCCAAAAATATTTCCACATTTCCTCCATTATTAAATTTCCCACGAAAGTATACCATTCTTCCAGGAATCATCTTCGTTAAGGTAGTTCGTGCGAGAGTTTTCCCTAGTCACAATGGAAACCACACCGATTTTTTTTCAATTTCTGCAGCTGTCAGAAGCATGATATAAATATTTTAATCTTAATGGAGCAAAAATAGGGTTTTATTTGACTGAAATTCTCAGTAAACCACTAAATATGCACACATGAGTCTTTTGCTTGACTCTTTTTTTCGTACTATGCGGGAAAGCGTCTAAAAAAACCGAAGATTTTGTCGTGAATTTTTATACAAATAACTCTAAAAATAATTAACTTACTTTAAAAAATAGTTAAGCATTAATACATACTGCACACTGTTAAAGTTTTTACGATATCTTCTCGGCAGAAATTAATCATTTTTAAAATAATGTCTATATCATATAATGTATAATGGCGTACTATATCTCATGGGAAACGGCTGGTATTTTTATTGTAAATACTTGGAAAAGCGGTGCTGTAAGTGTTATACTTTGGTATCTTTGGTAAAAATATTTTACTTTAAAATGAGTTTGTAGTGTCAGGCTGAAACTACCTTAAGGCTTTCCATAAATATCTCGTATTCAGAATGTATTGGGTGCAATCGGTGTCATTTAAGGGTGCATTGACGAGACGTGTCCGTTTGAGTTCGTTCTCCGAATGCCATCAGTTGGTTTTATGGGTGGAAGCCGCACTCTCGTTATTTTTCATCGACAGAATCATCTCCACTCAATCTTTTTTACGGTTATTGTAGCAATTCCTCTTATTCGTCTTTCTTTTGTACTTTTAAAATGCCTCAATTTATGTTTCTTATTTTCCGTTGTCCCAACGAATGTCTGTCACGGTAGTATTTTTTCATGAAGCTTTTTGAAGAATTATAGTTTAAGCCCTAATTCCAAAAACTGTCTTTGTTCCTGATAAAATTTAGGGTTGAGCTAGTTCTAATAAAAGGTTTTATGAATTGGAGCAGGCCCTGATAACGTAAATTTAGACTACACGGACGGCTTAGATTACTAGAAAAATTCATATCAAGCGATGCTCAGTATGGCTTGGATAATATTATTTTGACTCCGCACTTTATCTCAAAATATATTAGAAGGGACAAAATGGGTTACACTGCCCAACTGACAGGTGCAAGAATTCCTTCATTCCGCGCACCTATAGTGATTCTATCGAAAACAAATAGTGACCCTAACATAAGTCACCGTTTACTTATTCACCCTTGTTCTCTTTCTTTTTTTATATTCATTCCTCTTTCATGCCTGGTGTCCTACCACCCTATGCCACACGCCTCTTCGGCTGCTCCCAGGGAAGTATTTTGATGTGAAATCATTTTGCTTGAAACTTGTATTGTGTGCATCTTGGGTTGGGATTCCTAAACTTTCCACCTAGTCAAAGGGGAATGACATTCCATGTGCTCTATTCCGAGATCGTCGATCAGACTGCTGCTATATCGATATTTTCACCCAAATATTATGAAATAGAGACTGCGACCTATTGCTTCCGTAATATATTACTCGTGATGGATTCAACTTGCGCCATCCTTCTACTATTGAAGTTCACCATATCAGAAGTGAAATAATATGTCAAAACTAAATCGGTCCTTGGCTACCCACTTAGCTGCTCCTTTCTGGATATCAACCCCCTTATAGTTGCCGATAACACTGCCCAAATGACCATACTTTCGTTATATTTTCTCGCACCTACCTAACGACATCCACATCTAAGTAAAATCCTAGAATCCACCTTAAGGGTGCTTCGCAAGGGGTGACTTATCACCAGCATGCATTACTACGTAGAAATTGACTTTCACCAATATGTATCACACTATTGGTGTGATTACAAGTACTACAGAAGCTATCGAATTAATCTTTAATGCAACTACGTGAACGTGATACAAGACTCATGCCGGGATCATGCAAAACGAGATGTTCGTACTACGTGTCAGATTAAGAAACAAGCATTAGGGAGCAAATAAACTAATCAGATACACTAACTGTCGACTGACATACTTCGCGGTCTCATTTGGAGCCATTATGGCCCCGAATAGATCGCGGGAGAAAATTTTTAAATTGTTCTGTACTTAAGTCTATTTACCTAATTTTATTCTCACTATCCGATCTACCGAAGTATAATGTAGTCCGTGAGATAGTAATAACTTCGTCTGAAAATTAATTTGCTTTTAATGCACGTGGAAACTGTCTAATTTTTAATCGATGATCTTTAAGCGATTCCCATCTCAGCTGCTGCAAGAGGTCAGTAACACTAACGAAACTGTCACGTCAACCTTTGGCGGATCTTGTTGATCTTCTCTGCAAGCGTTCTCTGTTTCGTTTTTCCTGTGGAATAACTGCATAGTAATCATTGTATAAATTTGACTTTGGACGTTTTGTTTAATTTAATTTCTCTTCTTTATTTCAGGTGAGTGATTATTATGGCAGTTCTTGGACCAAAGGTCAACGTGGTGGCAGCTGATCAGTGACGTGAGATTGAGTGCATAGTTTATTTTCACCATGGGGTGCTAAGTAAGGACTGTTTTATTTTATGATGCGTGTTGTCTAATGCAGAAATTATTCGGGTCGCATTCGGTCCTGAGCCAAAATTAAGTTCCTCATGGAACCTTCCAGTAGTTAATTGGCTGAAGTAAGTACTAAAGTACTACAGAAACCATGGAACTAATACACCTATAGTGCTATTAAGTAATCGTGATACGAGAGTCATGGAGGAAACATACAAAATATAGCGTTAGCACTACGCGGAAGATTTAAAATCATGAATTTGGGGCACGTAAATTAATCAGCCTGTCAACCTACCTTCTTTAAGTTCTCATTGGCAGCCGTTATGGCCTCTTAATGATCGCGGGAAAAACAATTTTTAACCCGTCTATTCTATATCTATTTCCCTTTTTTATTCTCATTATCTGATCCACCGTAGTTGGATGATGGCAAGATTGAAAGTGATATAAAATGTCGAAACCGTGGGTTGTATGAAAAAGTGTGTGGAGATTACTATTGCGTTATTTTATTCCTGCCGTAGTTGTTGAAGTTCGTAAGATCGCTGTCTGACATATTGCCGCACGATATCCGTCACTGTTTATATTCCTACTATTCTACCCCTTTTTTACGTTAACTTCCTCGTTTTTGAGTTGAATCGTCTTTTGATTCCAGGTGGGTGAACCCCATAGCTTCAACTTCATCCACGAACTTGAAACCTCGACGCAGAATAATGAACTGGGCATGATATTTTCTTTGGGGACTCTTTTTCTAACCCCCCCTTTGTTACCAATTATACCGAGTCATCTCCATAAATTTTCGACGATTCGCCGTGGATGATAAATTAGTCTTTGTTGGGAAAAGTGGTCGTTGGTAATGGCACTGATTATATGCCGGAGTCTTGATACTAGTCTCTTCAGTCGTCAAGGTGGGTAGCCCGTGTGAGGATTGGGACAGAGTACTGGGAGGTCAGGGGAAGAAAATGCCTGGGCATTTATCTCCTTTTAATGATAGGCCGTGAATCACGCAGATGTACGTCCTGCGTCGCACGCGAGTCCCCCCGCATCTGTCGGACACGCCTAGTGGTTTTTCCCTCTCGGACCGCATGTGGGGAAAATGGGCGCGCCCGGAGTTCGAATATTTTTCGTCATCCTGCTGAAAGCATCCCGTGGAGATGTCGGGCAGGCATAAATAGCCATTCCTTGCCAGTGGCGTGGATGGAATATTTTCATCACGGGGTGAAAATACGAAGGTCTCTTGATTATCTAAAGCATTTTAGACTGAGACCACCTTTGATTATACGGAGGGCTAATGATCGGGAATGAATTGCGGCAGATATTCGATGTGCATGTGGTAATTGTTTTATAGTCCAATATGGACGATTCGCCGAATTTTTTGTCTTCTTCTGGGGAATTCAGTAAAGTTCAAACATTAGCCATGGTAAATGTTTGAAGCCTTGTCCAAGGTACCGATGGATAATAGCTCTTGGGTCAGGTACATAAGAATAATAATGATATTTATTGGCTCTAGGAATAATTTCCTTTGGAGCAGGAATACTTAATTAGAACTCAGACAATTAATAATAACTATCACATTCAGAGCATGTCACTCAATTGCAAAAATATTATCACATCGCAGTACTTATTCACAACAAATATTTACAATTTCAAGCTCAATACATTATAGTGATCGAAGAAAATTTATATTCTTAAATTTAATTCAAGACGTTTACCTAAATATCAAGTTTTATTGAGATAAAAAGGCAACAAACATGTTTTAAATCTTTCTGTTGACTTGATACTTTTCAACTCTTGCGGAATCGAATTCCATACATTACACGATTTTACATTGAAAGAGTTTACATAGAGAACATTATTCATATTTATTGGTGTTCTTTTGTCATTTTCTTGTTTCATGTTGCCTTTTCCTAAGTATTTCATATTTATATATTTCTTGGTGATCTGAATGGTGGTTAAAGTCTTAAAGGACTTAAAATTAAGCAGCAATTCCTTCCGACATTTTTGGTGGTCTGATGCTGCAGAGTCAGCGTACCAAATGATATTTCGATTCTCGGGACATCCTATGCCATTTCACCTCCCAAAAACGTACATCTTTACACGGCTGTTTACTTAACAACCCCTGCCACACGCCCATGCGGCGGCTCGCAGGGTAGTATGATGATATATGTTTTCCAGGGCAACAATTTCTTTCTCAAGGCATTCATTACTTTTCAGAGCTTTAAATATATTACACTGAAAGCTGTAGCCAAAACAATCAGTATTTCTCCTGATCACATTCCTGTTCTTACTTCTACTTCTTTCCGATGCAGTTTAGGACAGTCGCACGCCAATATCCTAATTTACAATTAAGTCTGGGAAATTTGTTAACTGGAGAAACATTACTTGATGAATTTTATGCTTCACTCTGCTTATTCCCTATTCCATTTCCACTGTTATTTATTCTTCCTCTACCCCTGAAACATTTCAAATGAGAAGTAAAGTTCGTTTGACAATAATAAAGTATACAAATAATACAATTTTAAAAAATAATTTATGAATTCAAAGCTCAGAAGATGCGAAAAATTTGGCGAAACTACGGCATTGAATTTTAAAAGATAAACTCTTGAAATGTCCAGTTGGTTATTTATTTGGACAACGCGTTTCGACGCTTAAAGCATCATCGTAAGGTACGAGAAATTGTACATTTTACATTACATTGTATCTGATGGTGACGCTTTAAGCGTCGGAATGCGTTGTACTAATAAATATCCAACTGGACATTTCAAAGTTTTTCCTTTTAAAATTGACGTTAATGTTCCACAATATCTCGCCGGATATCGTTGAATATAATCGCATTGAACTATAAAACAACTGTCCAAAACTCGATTAACTTCTTTGATACATGAGTTAAAGTAAGTTAGGCTGGATAAACCGGTTCTATTTTATTGATTTCCTTTATGATGCCTCATCATTTCGTGGGGAACACGCATACAAAAGATGAGCAGCATAGCATTAAAGAAACTAGGTTTTGTTAAGCGTGTAATGGGAAGGTCCTCGAATGAAATATTAAAAGAGAGATGCCACTTTGCTCTGGTTAGGCCTCACCTCGAATATTCCGCGAGTATTTTGGATCCTGGTCATAAATATTTAACCAAAAAATTAATAAAATACAAAGGAAAGCAGCGCGCTTCGGTAAAAACTGCTACGAACGAACATGTGCTTCACAACTGTAAGAGGGATTAAGGTGGGAGTCCTTAGAGACTCGGAGGCTACTCGCTACTGTCGGCGCAGAAATTATGTGCACTCGAGTTTGGGTACAAATAAAAAGTTAACGAAAAGACTTACAGAAAATGTAACGACACCATCATTTTTCTCATTCATTTCTACGTTTTTTAATGGCAAATATTAATTTTTTGATCAATTGTTATATTTTTCACTACAGTTATAACGTAAAAAGTACCGGTTATTTACGGCGCGCGGGAAAAGCTCCGACTTTGACACCTTGTAACTAAAACACAAGTTCTCAATGACAACTATATTTCTTTAAATGGAGGATAGATATGTTTGCTATAGATTTTGCAAGTTTCAGCTTTGTATGTTTCATAGAAATAGTGTTATTGTTAATTATTTAAAATTATTGCATTTCAAAACTGGGACATCGTAAGATTTCGTTCTTGGTCTCGTTGCAATTGGCATGCCTTGAACGTTTCCAATATGTTATTGTCCAGAACATCTATAAGCGCGTTTAATTTAAATCGAGTGATATTTATAATGGACGAAGTGAGAGGTCCCGATGGACGAAACGCCTAGCCGAATCGGTGCTGTGTTGCCGCGTACACCCTCTCGGGCCGTCCGAGCTTCATCGCAGAGATCTCGAAACACATTTTTCCCGTTTCCCTTCTCGTCAGCATTTGATCGATTGACTTTTCTTCGACTGACTTGACTTCAAGTTTCTCACCTTTTAACTTAAAAAAACAAATTGCGTTTAAAATCATTCTGCTTTCGCTATCTGAAAACGGAGATCTCGAAGGCGTCTTCAGTGTAGTTTACTCCACAAAATCTTGAGGGAAACTGAATACTATCCTGCACAGTAGGCTAATGGCCGAGATAAACCACTGCTTTCATGAGTGATGACTAAATACCTCACATGAATCGTCGACAAAAATGACTTGCATATGAGAATGAGCGAAAGGGTAAGGAATGCGATTACATTATTAACCAGGGCCGCCTTCCAGGCCGGCTTGGTCAGGCGCCGAGCGCTGGGGGCCCGAGCGGGTGTACGCGGCAACACAGCACCGATTCGGCTAGGCGTTTCGCCCATCGGGACCTCTCACTTCGTCCATTATAAATATCACTCGATTTAAATTAAACGCGCTTATAGATGTTCTGGACAATAACATATTGGAAACGTTCAAGGCATGCCAATTGCAACGAGACCAAGAACGAAATCTTACGATGTCCCAGTTTTGAAATGCAATAATTTTAAATAATTAACAATAACACTATTTCTATGAAACATACAAAGCTGAAACTTGCAAAATCTATAGCAAACATATCTATCCTCCATTTAAAGAAATATAGTTGTCATTGAGAACTTGTGTTTTAGTTACAAGGTGTCAAAGTCGGAGCTTTTCCCGCGCGCCGTAAATAACCGGTACTTTTTACGTTATAACTGTAGTGAAAAATATAACAGTTGATCAAAAAATTAATATTTGCCATTAAAAAACGTAGAAATGAATGAGAAAAATGATGGTGTCGTTACATTTTCTGTAAGTCTTTTCGTTAACTTTTTATTTGTACCCAAACTCGAGTGTACATAATTTCTGCGCCGACAGTAGGCTTAGGTTGCTTGAGAAATTCAGAACTGGTGTGTCTCAGAACGACATAGACAATATTATCATGACGCCTCACTACATCTCTAGGTCTGACAGAATCGATAAAATAAGAGAGATATATTGCCGAACATATCGGTACAAGAACTCGTTCTTTCCGCGCACAATAAGCGACCACAATAGAAACTGAGCTTCACGAAATACACTCCCATGATACACGTCACCATTTCACCTCCCAAAACCTTACATCTTTACACGGCAGGTGTCCCAACACCCCCGCCACACGCCCATGCGGCGGCTCGCAGTGTAGTATTTAGATGTGATGTAGATCTTTGCATACCTCTTTCACTACTATTGCATTCATACGTTGCGTCACATGCGCTCTCTCGTTCCTAAGACTCGTAGTATTCTTTTTGCCCAGATTCTCTTCCGCCACATTCACCCATGACTTTCGTGGTTTACCACATCCTCTCATACCACTCTCTCCACTAGGACATAACTGTTTCGCTATCCGACACTCATCCATTCTCCAACAAACCAACCAACAAAATGTATTTATTCCACATATGTCGTTTACTGGATTATCCAGCCAACATTCTTTCATGACCCAATCATTTCGAACCCCCTCTCCTACTTTTGCCGCTAATCCCTCTCAGGTATCCCACTCCCCTGTTTTCAGTTTGATCGCATGCTTATTCTGACGTACACATGTTCTACTGTCATAAAATAAAGTCCGGTACATGTCGTTTCATTTATGGAAATGTAAATTTTTCATCGAAAGTGGGAATAGAGAAAGAGAGGATGTCACCACATACTTATCAGTCATCCAGTCAGTGACGATGCTCAAACCTACCGCAAATGCTTTGGTGAAATATGTTGAAATCCCCTCGGGAAATAATCGCCCTGGACCAGGAATCGACCAAGGGAGAGGCTTTCCGGGTCAATGCGAATACCAATACGATATCTAGGCTTTCTTATTCCACTGGTAATTTTGGAGGATACGATGGAACTTGATGCTAATCCATCTTGGTATCCTACAAAATCGCTGCAGGAGTTAAAAAGTTTACTGTCGGCGCAGAAATTACGTGCCCTCGAGTTTGGGAACAAATAAAAAAATAACGAGAAGACCTGCAGAAAAACTAATCACATCGTAATTTCCCTTTTCCGTCTTGTTGATGAGTTTTTAATTGTTTGGAAAACACGATAAGAGGTGGTTAATGATGATTAATCTCTAAAGAAACTTTCGTCGTCGAGTTATTCTACTTCATTGCGACGGTTTTTGATTAAGTTTCAAATTTGATCAATTATTTCACACTTTGCCATGGACGAGAGTCATTTGCATAGATAGTAAAAAATGCTTTTTTAGTGTAGCCCTCTAAGTATTATTGGCAGCCTGACCGTGTCTAAGGCCAGGCGTATGGAGTTTTCTCTGTGGGAGCAAATATCCCCGATGACAATGTATCTATTACATACATGCTCGTAGGGTCGGATGGACAAAGAATGTAAGCAATGAGCCATGGGATGGGGGTGTTAGGACACCAGCCGTGTAAGGGTGTTTAGGATAAGGTTTTTGGAGATGAAGTGGTGAATTTTATTATGCAAGTGTTTTGGGTGGAGCTCAGTGTTATTGTCTCTTTTTGTGCGTTGAAAGAACGAATTTTTGTATCTATCTGTTCGGCAATGTACCTCTCTTATCTTACTCTACATCTATCTACATCTTACGAACTCCAACATACTACAGTAGATCAGATCATGAGGTTAAAATAAGAGAAATAGATTTTAGAAACAGAAAGGTTTCAAATGTCGTTTTTCCCACGATCGATAAGTGACCATAATGGTTGCGATAAGACTTTAAAGTAGGTTAGTTGACTGGTAGTGGAGCTGATTAATTCCTATGGCCCCTAATGCATGCTTCTAAATCGGCCGAGTAGTGCTAACACCATGTTTTGCATGTTCCCTGAATGACTATTGTGTCACGTTCACATAGTTACATTATAGATTTTAGTAGTTTCTGTAGGATTTGTAGGATACCGATAGTGTGGTGCTTGTTGGTGAAAGTAAATTTCTTCACTGTAGTTCATGTTGGTGATAAGTCACCCCTGCCAAACTCCCTTGTGGCGGCTTGCAGTGTATTATGTAGATGTAGATGTGTTTTTCATTTAAGATCTGAATGCAAAAATTATTCTTCACTTCTTGATTTATATTCATTTCTAGACATGAAAATTTGCTGCGATCAGGCCTTACATCGAATATACCGTGTGTATTTGGGATCCAACTCAGAAAGATTGAATTCGCGAAGTAAATAATATACCTAATAAAGCCCTGCGCTTCGTAAAAAACTGCTACAAACGAAAAGAAAGTGTCACTCAGCTTATGGAAGGACATGCCTGGAAGTTGGCAGAGACGCGGAGGCATTAGGCTAGGCTTAGATTGCTTGAAATATTAAATATTAAATATGAATTAAAATTAAAGAATTAAAATTAAATATTAAATATGAGATATTATTAAATAATATCCTCCAATTTATAATTATTTATGAAATATTTTTCACATCAACATCCACATATTACCCAGCAAGCCGCCTCAAGGGTGTTTGTCTGGGGGTGAGTTATCAATAGCGTATGCTATAATGTATTATTAACTCTCACCAACTTGTCTTGCACCTTAGATGTATGTATGTAACCAATGCTACAGATGCATTGAATTAATGCACTTTCAATTACGTGAATGAGGTACAAGTGTCATACATGGGTCATGCGAAACGTGATGTTCGCACCACGCAGAATATTTAGAAACAAGCATCAGGGAGCACATCAATTAATCAGCTACACTGTCTTCTAACCTGCTTCCAAGTCTTAAGGTAGCCAATTATGGTCTCTAATCGATCGCAGTAAAACAGCATTTTAAACCTGCCTGTTCCACAGTGTTTTTCTCTAATTTAATTCTCATGATGTGACATTTAGTAGTATGCTGGAGTTTGTAAGATATTAATAATTCGTCAGAAAATAAATTGGATGCGTCGAAAGGAATAGCTCAATCTGCTTCTTAGTTACAATATAGATTGTTTCAGTAGTTTCAGTAGCATTTGTAGCATATCGATAGTGTGGTGCTTGCTGGTGAGAGTGAATTTCTTCCCTGTAGTTCATGTTGGTGACAAGTCATCCCTTCCAAACACCCTTGTGGTGGATTGCAGGGTAATAAATTGGTGTATTGTTAGTGGAGCCAAAGCACTCTGCCACGCATGGCGTCAGATATTATAACCCACTGAGGTGATTGCATGCTTCAGCCAGGATGCAGGGTAAAAAGCTGAAATAAGTGGATCATATTATTGAAATTTTGTGGTTCTTTGTCATTAATATTATTAGTAATTCCGTCGTGATGATTTGCTTTTAATTGCTTGGAAAACACGACAAGAGAAGGTTCATGATTTTTTATCGCTAACGACGCCGTCGGAGGGCAGTTCTCTTTCATTATGACGGCTTTGGATTAAATTTCAAATTTGCATTACTAGTTTAAAAATTCGCCATGGACGAGAGTCATTTGCATAATAAAAATTCTTTTTTAGCGTACACCTCTGGTATTATCGAAAGCCTTACCATGTGTGACGTCACGCGTATGGAGGTTGCTCTATTGGAACAAATAGCCCCGATGACAGCGTCTCTAGTATATACATTCTCGTAGGGTCCTATAGCCATCAACGGTGGGACCGCAGCTTTCTGCTGAGGCCTCGCCCCCGCAGATATCGTCCCCCAAGTCCCTCCGTGAGGTGCACGGTGTCGGCAGTCGTTCCCTCCGGACTTGGTCGGTCTACCGTTCACTCCCCATGTTGTTCCTCTCCTCTCTTGGCTGACTCACCGTGCCCCCCGCTCCCTATCCCCCCTCCGCGGTTTAATTTAGTCCGTGGCTTATTTGAGGCGTGATGGGAGTTTGGTGTTTCGGGGAAGGGGTGGAGAGTTGGGGGAGATATGGGGTTGGACGGAGGAAACCCCGTCATCACCCTTGGCAACTGCCGCCGAAACTGGTGGGCGCCTCTGCTTGCATCGCGGCCCGAGGCGAGGGACTGATAGGACACGACATCAGATACGGCATTCCCTGCCGCTGAAAATGTCGTCGGGTTGGTGGAAATCCTGTCAATGAGTCGTGCAGTGACTCATTACGAAGTGCTGTCACTGTACAGCAGCGGGAACTTTGGGGTGATGAATGCCGAGGGTCGTTCGATTCGATACATCCGTAGCTTAATTGACATGTGTCTTAGCAACAATTTCCATCACACGGCCGCCATTAATGTGCTTATAGAGCATTGACCACCATTGGACACACAATAAAATCTGCGAATATGCGTCGCGATTCCTTACTGTTGAATCTCTAGTATTTCGTTTTTCGCCTCAAAATACAACAATCCCTTCTTCATCCGGTCCATAAAACCTATTCTCACTGTTCCCCTTCCTCGCTTGCCGAACATCCTTCTTTAACAGTCTTGACTAATCCATCGCTCCTTATTACATCCTCCAGCCATCTACTCTGCCTACTCCTGTTTTCATTCAGAAGTGTCCTTTCCTCAACCAATATGCCAAGTAATTCCTCGTTAGTCTTCCTCTCCGTCCACCTCACCTTCTCTATCCTTTTCCTCTCCCACATCTCAGATGACCGCAGCCTATTCTCGTCCTCATTTGTGAGAGTCCACGTTTCTGAACCAATACAACGCCACACTCCATATCAAGCTCTTCACCAGATTCTTCTTCACATCCTTACCCATTGTACCCGTCATCAGCTTCCTTCTATTACTAAACGCCTCCTTAGCTAACGCTATTCTCCTTCATATATCTTTGCTACTATACCCATTTTCTTCAAGCTTACTGCTTAAGTAAATAAAGCGTTTTACTTGCTCCATTTTGTGCTTTAACTTAAATGACCAGCCTCGCTTTCCTTGTTCTAGAGAACCTGTCATCACTTTCCAGTTCCACTAACCAGCGCCTGATCATTCGCGAATCTAACCGACTTTATCGGATTCCCTCCTGCTTTGATTCCCGCCTCAAGTTCCTCCCATGCCTGTCTTACCACTTCCTCGGCACAACGCAACAGCTTAGGCGGCAACGGGCACCCATTTCTTACCCCGCGACCTATAGTTGCCTAAATGATCCACCGTCAGCCACCCTCACCTGCGCCCTGCGCGTCATATATAGGTTTCCGATTAGTCTCATATATCGCCAATACACCCTCAGTAAGAGGTTCGTAAGCCGGTTATTCTCATGTTACTACCGTAGATTTTGTTCTTGGCGATGATCCTAGCAATGTGAGCCGTATAATTTTCCTTTTTAAATTACTTTATCGGTAACATCTTCCACCTATTTTTCTTTGACTAGGTATACTTTTGGGAGAACACTCACATGCACGCTCTGTATTGTGGAGACCCACCTTGATGTGACGCAAACGTTAACCTTAGGGTTAGCAGCCGAGGACTCTAACCCACCACCAATGGTGGCAAAATTTTAGGACGTCTTCAAGATAATGTTACCCACTCTCATGAGGATTTTGAATGACATTGTTCTAGTTTAGATGTACGGCATATCTACTATCCTTGTTCTTTAGCCTGAACATTTTGTTATGGAATCAATAGTTATGAGATCCATGAAGTTATAGATCTCATCAAAGTATTCGGGTTGCAGGAACATATCTACTAGTTACATAACTAATTTACTAATGGTCAATAGCTTCGAATATTTGATGTAATCTTCTATCGCCAATAAAATTCATGGAAGTTTAACCTACGAATAATTGCTTATGCACATAATAATTAGTATAATTAAACAAACTGGACATATGGCTTAAAACAACTCTTTCATCAAGGATTTAAGTTTCCAAGCGGTTTATTGCACATCCTCCATCTTGGTTACTTATGGAATTAATAACTCCATGTCATAAGTGATGAAGCCAATACATCTATCGCATATTTATGGAGCACTTATTGAATGGTTGCCATGGCTTATGGGTCCCATAAGTTTGTAGAATACATGTGTGTTGTTCCTGCAACTGACCATAAGCATGTTAATTGCTTGTGTAGAGGTGTTGCGTGTTTTGTGTAGCACTGTAGTGTAAACAATAATGCTGCTGCAATGAACAACGTTGCTCTCGAGGGCAAGAAGTTGCTCGTTTGCGTGATTCATTTTCACTGCTTGAGAATTCACTACCTGAAAACCATTAAACCTGACCCGGATTTGAACTCGGATGACCCATTTATTTTACAAAAGCGTTAAGGTAGTCACGCCATTACGGTGCGTAAACCTTGGTGGTTCAACCCTCACTTTTGACTTGCAAATCGGCGATCTGGGTTTGAGACCCGGGGTATCTTGAAATTTTCTTTTTTAGTTATGAGTTCGCTAATATCAGTGTCTATTTCCATTGGTTTTTAATAAAATTTTATGTTTTTGCTGACGAAGTTGAAACTATTGTATTGAAAAGATCAGTCATGTTTTATTGTAACGTGTTGCGTAGCCAGGGTTTTCATAAAAGTTCTTGACGTGAAAAAGGACATTTTTCTTAAGTTTTTCCCTTGATTTAGTGAAATGCCTTGCGGATAATTTTCTCGTGAATAGTCATTAAGGAGGGATGCCTGGCAATCATCCTTGGAGTAATCGGTGAACTTCGTCTGTTAATTTTTAGTGTAAATGTTACAACTTGGGATATTCTGTGACTACTGGTGGTGATAATGAAATTTCTCATGTCAGTCAGTCACACTGAGGTGTATTCATACCCGTGCTAATCGAGGGATATCATTTATTACTCCAGTAGTGATAGGGGAGGCTGATTGCAGTTTTAATCGCTTCGTCCCACCCACTGCGTAGTTTTTGATCGTAATTATGTATCATTTATTTGATCAAATCAGGGTTTTTTCTGATACCGATCGATTATTTTCGAAAATATAGGCGATCAAATCTTTAGTTGGATTGAATTTCAGAGAACTTATCGGTGGTATGTTTAAATCAATAGCTCGACGAAAATTGATGGTTAGCTTGCTTGATTTATCGAAATTGAGTTTAAACTTTAAAATAACAACGGAAAGAGCTTATTAAATCGCTATTGATGTGATGTCTGCACTAATGGCTTTGAGATCGTCGGATACTAAATTATCGTTCCAGGTGCTACCGCCAGATCCAAAATAAATGTAACAGGTGCAAGCCTCTCTTGTGGCAACTCATGTGCAGGAATGTGAGGGTTGTCACCGCAGGGAGACTTACCATCGACGACCATTAGATGAGGAAAGCGGGGATTAGGTTGCCGTTGGAGAGATCTTCGAGCCGACTGGCTGGATTCTAATCAATTTCCTTGCATTCCATTCTATTCGATTAATTGGCCACTAAGCAACGTTTTCGACTAGCCATTTTATTTTCATCGCGTAATAACACTTAATCATTACTCGGAAGAGTTTTTACGTGCCGCACCAGTGGTTTTTGGCTTTATTAGAACCGCATCTAAATAACATTTTCAAGTGCTACATAATTATATACGAGGTTCATCCTTAAAGTAAATTCCGTTTATCAGGTCAAAGAAAACAAGTTCGTATTTAGAAAAGCAGTTTTGTGCAAACATTTGTAGACCTCGAACTATTTTTTTACGCAAATCCTGCCATTTTGTAGGCACTTATCAAAGCGCGGCACAAGCTTTTGTATCACTCTATATAATAATGTTTTGCCTGTGATTTCAACCATGCAACAACATGATCTTTGTTCCCGTCGTCATTGTTGAATCTCTTGCCACCTAGGCTCGATTTCAGGAGCAAAAAAATGATTGAAAACACTTTGAGCGAGGTCCGGGCGCCATGAAGGGTGATGGAATTGTTCGCAGCCAAAGTTCTGTAGAAGTTGTTGTATCACATGCACAGTGTGAAGGGCGGGAATTGTCATCAATCAAAACAATACCGCTGGTGAGCGTCCCTCGGTAGCGGGAATTCCGATTTTTTCAATATTTCAAACAAGCACCACGAAGCGTTCACAACAATCAGTTATCTCACAATGGCGTCAACTCCTCAATAGGTTCTTGGTTTCTTTGATCGATAATTTTATTTTCCTCGTTGATGGCTTTCGCTGTAAGTTGTGGATCACCAACTTCGAAGAAACGTTGTTATTCTATTTTTTTTGTGATTCAATATTTTTACTGCAATAAAGAGAGGAAGCCTGATTGCAGTCTTAATCTCTTCGTCCAACTCCTTGCGTATTTTTCGTCGTAACTGTTTCTTGTTCCAACCTCACTATCTCCAATTGAAGTCTTGTGAGGTTTTCCCGTCGATAGGTACATGTTAAAATTTTTTGTTTATATTTTTCACTGTGCATGCTGTTCGGTACAAGATGTGTATGGATTTTAGTAATTCGTTACAACGTCTATTGTTCGTTGAAGCAAGTGATAAACGTTTTATGTTCCACAAATCTTTATTTGGCAAGCGTACACTTCTGAAAGAGAAAAGTGAACTTCACGACTACGCTGGCATTATTGGTGATCCTGTGGATAGCCGTAACTGCGCCAATGTTATTTTCAATATGCACTAAGTACACTGTTTTTGTTTGACACATTTTTGCCAGTAATATTTACAAAGGTTTTAGGTTAAAGAAAGTCATAATTTACCTGTGATTTTAAAGGCCAATTTGAGCTTTAATTCGTGATAGTATTTTTACTTCACTTTTACCTTTTAGTTTATAGCGGACCCTTATAGACTTACGTATTTCATCTTCCCGATTAATCGGAGTTAAATCGTAAATTTACTGGAAGTTGCACTTCGTTGATTTTTGTGTCTACTGAAGAGTATGAATTGTAAATACGTGGTTGTTTTTTCTTTTATTTACTTATTGATAACTTCAGATTATAGTGTGTTGGCCGTAACATATTCTTTGCCGTCTTTTGCTTGCTCTTTTCAAATTGTGATCCTGTCACTTAGTTCATGACATGTGTTGAAATTGGCATAACCATTGGGGTAAATGAGAAGTTATTACTTAGTTCAATGATTTGATGCTCACAGCAGTAGCTTTTTGAATGAAGAAGAAGACAGTTTCCGTACCGATTGTCTTTTTTGGTGTGAATCAAGTTTTCGTTATGACATTTATCGTAACCGTGGTCATAGAATTATTTGCTCTCAGGCTATGACCTTTTTCTTTGTCAAAAGACAACATTTTAAGGCCACACACGGATGCTTAGCTTTGAGAAAAACTTTAATTTTGAGCTCAAATTACGTAGTTATGCGTTCGCATCGTAATTGATTATTACATGTGGATTCACATCAGCGGTGAGACTCTTTTGTCTTAATATGAATCCTATGGCATCATTGGAGCTTAAATTTATGCGAAGTCGTTTACTACCAAACTTAGAAGGTGACCTTGAAAAAAAATTCTTTTATCTTCGCGATTGCGCATGGTTTATTTTAAAATTTACGAGTCCCGAGTCTTAATGTCATTTCGGTATGGAGCGTCGCTGTTGTGAGGTGACATTTCGGCGAGCATTTTACGACGCTATTGACATTTCGAGAATCTTTCGCCCTGGCGAGACTCTTAGCGTAGTGTTCCCGCTCAATGCACTTACATTAGTTGCTGTAATCATCCGTATCAGTTTCCAAAATTAAATGGTAAAGTTTGGTGTTCGAGTATGATGTGTTGGGATACTATTTTTGGGTAGTAATTAAAAACGTCTCTACTCGATCAGTGGATTTTATCGTGCTCATGAACATAGGTTTAAATCGAATTGTATGCTTATGTATGCAAAAATGTAAAATGTACCGTTGTAACTATAAGCTGGGACTGGGATAAACTGGGACCCTGGTCATAAAGATTTAACTAAAAAAATTAATAGAATACAAAGGAAAGAAGTGCTCTTCGTTAAATACTGATACGAGCGTACATCTAGTGTCTCACAACTTTTAGAGGGATTAAGGTGGGAGCCCCTAGAGACTCGGAGGCTACACACTAGGCTTAGGTTGCTTGAGAAATTCAGAATTGATGTTTTTCAGAGTGACACAGAGAATATTATCATGACTCCTCACCACATCTTTATTTCTGACGGAAGCGATAAAATAGGAGAGATACACTGCCGAACAGATGGATAAAAAAACTCGTTCTTTCCGCGCACAATAAACGATCAAAATAAAAACTGAGCTCCACTAAATACACTCCTAGAATACATGTAACTATTTCACCTCCCAAAAACTTGCATCTTTACACGGCTGGTGTCTTAACACTCCCTGCCACATGCCCATGCGGCGGCTCGCAGGGTAGTATGTTGATGTAGATGCCAGTGATACAAAACTCATCCCTACGCACCACATCCGTGCACAAAATAATACGTGGTGCGTGACTGCCGTCATGCCTTCGACGTGCCTTCCCGCAGCGTTCGATTGCAGTCGTAGCCATATTTCCTCTCTTCCTAATACACTCCCGTCGTTTCCCGTGCCGTCTCATTGGACTCTCTTTCTCTTGGGCATGCCGCTCCGTTAGACTTCATAGTGCGGCCGTTAAAAACTTGGAATAGTCCCCCCGCGAGTAACTTTACGAGCGCGTAAATGATGTCCGTATAGGAATCCAAGTGTCCCGGATTCCTTTGCCATGCGTCCGCCGCTTCGTTCCTCCCACGCCCCTCCCATCTGGCGGGGGGCGGCCCCCCTCCACCTCTTCGAGATGAGTGCCAAGAGCATCACCGGCTTCTTCCACCCCCTCTGCCTTGCCCTGCTCCGGCTCCATCCCCCTCCGCCCCCCCATCAAACGCAGTTTATTCCGACCCTTACCCTTTAAGGTAGTTTGAGCGAGATAGTTCCCTAGTCGTAATAGAGATCATATTCTAATTTGAAGTTTTGGTTTCCGCAGCATTGGGAAGCGGGAATTAATAATATAATAATTAATGGTGCAATATATACTTTCATAAGACCGCATTTCTAAGTGTTTATATAAATATAAATGTCGGTGTAAGTCTTAAAATTGACTCATTTTTTCCGCCGGGCAACTTTAAAACTCCTTCATAATGGAAGGTTTTATGTCATCCTGAAAAAATAAGTAATTACTGCGATGGCAAATGATTTATTTACAAAAATAGGTGAGAAAACATACGAACTACAAAGTCTTTAATTTCACTCATTCTTTCACGCGGTAGGTTTAAAACTCCTGCACAACGGAAGATTTTGTGTGTTCGTGAACAAAATTACTGCGGTGATAAATGATTTATTTACAAAAATAGGCGAGGAAACATACAAACTACATACTGTTTGGTTTTTGACAAGATCTAGGTGTTATAAATTCTTCAATTTTTAAATAAGGTGTCTCCGGTGGGCTTATATGTACCATTTTCCATGTTAAAGGGCACGTATTTTTTTACAAAAATCTCGGAAAGTAGTTCGGTGGAGGCTAATGATCCTTATTATATTGAAGGCATGTCGGCATCTGCGCAAGTACGTGGCTGGACAGACGCGTGAACAAATGCTCAAATTTTGAATAGTTTATCTCTGTTTTAAGTATTAATTCATTAGTACCGGAGTCGTATGGTGCTTTTGCTTTATATTAAATAGTGAAAATATGTATAGTTGCTAAGTTAGTGATTATGTTCTTACCCATTCCTTCTAGCAGCATACCATAAATACTAACTGTGTAAATTATGTTTATTTTTACGAAATGAGTCCATCGTGTCAACGCCGTGTCGTGCTTTGAATCGTGGATTAAGTCTAGCGTTAGGTGTTTCGTTAAAGTAATCCGTGAAAATACTCCTTATTATATATTTAGATGATTATATATTTAGTGGCTATATTCCTGCTCAACTCTTTAAGACAACACTCCCTAAAATAAGAAGGGTGTAGTTCGACTGTTGATCAAAGCAGGCTTTGCCAAAATCAGGCTTTGCTAAAATCAGGCTTTGCTAAACTCATCATTGAAACTGGACACCGTAGTAATTTTTTACCAAAGGTTTTTCATGTAAATGACAAAGGTTTTAAAGTAGATTTTTTAGAAATTTTTAAAATTGCTAAGAGACAAGGTGTCGTTGATGTGTTCCTTTTAAATGATTCTTCTGTTTTTAAATGTTCTCCGTTCGCCTCCGTGTTACACCCGCAGTCCCTTCCTTCACCTTGACGTGGCTTACTCCAAATACCCTCACTTCTCCTCCCCCTTCCCACCCCAAACTTCCCCCCTTTTTACTAAAACCCTACCCCCACCCAGAATTTGGTATATATGTGGCGCGCACTCCCAAAAACTTGGAGAATGTACCCTTGAAAATGACGCACTAGCGTTGAAACCGGTCGGGGAAGATGATCGCAGAGCAATATTACTAAGTATTTTATTTTCTCCCAAGAAGGGTGTATATTTTCGCTGATTAATTCAAAATACAACCGCTTTTGGTTTTTCCATTAATTTGATATATTATTATCGTACATGAGACCAAGGTGTATAGATGTATATCCTCATTTGGAGTTCTTTTTGTTCTCATCCAATGCTAAAAATTACGCTGCATGGTTTGTACGGGTCACTGTGTTATGACCGAGCGTGATGACGCTAACAGCGTAAACCACGCCCAGCAGTAACCACCGAGAGAATACTCGTGTTTCCACGATGTCGGCATCTGCGCAAGTACGTGGCTGGACAGACGCGTGAACAAATGCTCCCAATTAGAATGGGATATTTTATGACCACGTGCTCATTCATTGCACAGTGTTGGGTGTTTACACGGTGCAGTTTTGATGGTAAATGTAGTCATGAGGTTACATGCATCGTGTAAACACGGCTTAACCCTCGGTGGTTACGGCCCAGCCCGGAGTCAGCCATCGACGTCACGATGCGAACGTCATACCTTGTCGTTCTTCCCACCGAGACGGTGGAAGTTCCAGTTATCGACACGAATAGCGTGTGCCGATATCAGACGGCACAAAAGTGACTCGATTAATATTGAAACATGGCATTTCGGCATGGAATGCGGAATAAATCGTACGCCGACACGCCGAGATTATCAGTAGCGTCACGCAAGCGATCGTGTTGGACGGCCTAGCCAAGTGGGGCTTGCCTGCAAAATTCCGACTGGAATACGCCCGTCGGAAATGATTGCCATGCCGTGATTGAATGACTATTGGTGATGGATGTTTGTCCAGCTGAACGACTCTTGGAATTCTTATCAAAATCGCCTATTACATGTGTTTCTGGATTTACGTCACAGCTTGCCCTTGAGGCCGGCTCCCACGGTTGTTGCTGCCAATACCTCCCTGATTTCTGAGAAATGGAGGGGTCTTCACAATTTAACTCCACTCTTCAGTGTTTTGCATCCTTTCCTGTAGAAAAGAGAGTAAAAGAGAATTCAAGGGAAATTTCCGTTATAGGAATAACTCATAATAAAACCGATGTACAGTTCCACTATGTTATAATGATGTCTGCCAGTTTCGACGTATCATTTTCCCGTAGACAGCATTTAAACATAGTGGAACTGTACATCGTTTTTGTTATGAGTTATTCCTTCTCGTCGTTCCACAACGTAACGCTACAGTCAATTGATTTGTTCCCAATGTAGCTTGAGGATGAACGTATTACGCTCACTGCATGTCAAATATGCCATTGAGGGTGTAGTTGAATGAAAGAAGAAATGATTTTGCATGATGAAATAAGAAAAGGCGTAGGGTCGGAACAAATTTTGATGAAAATGAAAGGACGGCTGCATGGGAAATATTGATGTGCATTTATTAAATCCGCTATAGAACAGAATTCAGATGCTGATGGTTTAAAAAAATTAAGAGTTCAAATTATGGGGGCGAAATTGAGAGCATGGAGAGATGATGGAAATAAATCATAGGAATACAATTTCAAATCATAAAACTTCATTCTAAGTGACTCTTTTCCTCTTAAAGTAGTTTAAGGGAAATATCATTTCACCCAAAAATTAATGAATTTGGTCTCATTTTAAAGATAAATATTTCACCCTTCCGATGATACAAAAATATCAGCCCCTTACCGAATTATTTCCCGAGATTTTTGACGAAAAGTACCACTTTTACATGAGAAACGGTACGTGTATGCACTCCTTGCTATGATTCTTGATCTTTCGGGAGTGCTCCCTACCGTTCGAAATATCTCTCCACGGTTGCTTCTACATGGGTGCCGATATGTTTCGCCCGGCGAATCAGTGTTCCGCAAGCCTAAAATGCTTTTATGACCCCTGGTCAACATAATCTACGCATTTGTTTTCTCATTAAGTTATTAATATCTCACGAGCTCCATAGTACTTCGTTAGATCCGATCATGATTATAAAATATGGTAAATAGACAGCAGAACAGGCAGGTTTAAACTGTCGTTTTTACCGCGATCGAAGAGACCATAATTGCTGCTAATGAGACTTAGAAGTGGATTAGTCAACAGGTTGTGTAGCTGATAAGTTGGCTCTCTCCCTAATGCTTGTATTTTAATCTTCCATGTAGTACTAACATCACGATTTGGATGGTCGCTCTTGACTCTGGTATCTAGTTTACTTAGTTTATTTATGCATTAATACTAATAGTTTGTATAGCATTGGTAGCATACCTGTAGTGTAGTTAATGTTGGTCATAGTTACTTGTGCATTATAGAGCATGTTGGTGGTAATTCACCCTTTGCGAAGAACCCTTGAGGTAGCTTGCAGGGTAATATGTTGATGTAGATAAAAACGATCCCTAACTTACGTGTGGTTAAAATTGTAACGTTCATCAATTCAAATCATATATCACCGAAAGTTAGCATCTAGCACCAAAGCTATTTTGAGCCCTTCAAGAATGTTTACCCGTTAAGAGAAGTGGAAGATCAAACAAAATTTCAATGTCTCAGATTTGAATTGATCGAGACAGGTTTATTCATTGGGCGCTGATGTGCGAGCTAAACATTCAGACCTGTCGTTCCTAAAAAAAATTAAAAGGTGCTCTGATTCTTGACGTCCTGGCGTATTTTGAGCGTCATTGTCCTGCTCCCAGTGTGAGTATAAAATTAGGATAGACCTTTTCTGGTGCGGCCATGTTGAGATCCGGTAGCTGTTAAAAAATTAGCAATGAAGAGTGAGCGAAGGAGTATCCTCTGTTATTGAACTTGACTTACGGTAAGTACCGTTTATTCGGGTTATTCCCGCGTTGATTCATTTTTATGGGCTACAGTTTCGCATGCGTTACAGCTAGCGTCGTCAGGTCCTGAATGGTCTGTAGAGATTATTTTTCCGTCATATATAGGTACCTAACGCTTGAGCTAGCCAGGCGCACGCTGATTGGCCGAATGGACCTTTCAATTTAATTGTTGGAATAGACGTTTGAACGTTGAGGAGAGAGGATAGCCGTCTTCCTCGTAGAGATGTTCTGGGTTTTTGGCTATTCAATCGCCTCTCGTACCAGCCGAGGGAAACGAAACTGCGAACCGAAACACGTACCCTTTCCCTTGTAAAATGGCTGGCATTTTTTTGGCAAATATCTCAGAAAGTAAAGCGGTCAGGGGCTGATGTTTTCGTATATTTGGAAGGGTGGGATAATTTTCTATAAAATGAGATCAAATTTTGTAGGCGAAATGATATCTAGTGAAAGTTTTATCTTATTGACCTGTGGAAAGCATTATTCAATGGACGTGTGACGGGATAAATATTTTCAATTTTCGCTTTGGGAGAGTTATACCTTTCTCAAATATTTTTAAGCGTTTCTCGGCATTTTTGCTGAAATTACTTTGTATTTCCAAGTTCTTAATGCTCAGCCCTTTTCTTTTGGTCAGTATCTCTTCATCTCCATCAAATGACTTCTTTTTTGTCGTAAAGAGCAACAATGAGCTTTATTGTACTTATAGACATTTTAGAGCCATTGCATTTCGTGTCCATTACGGATAAGTATTTCCTTAATTAAAATTAAATTTAGCAATCAGTGCTACAGTAGTTTGTATAAGGGAGCATTGCCCCTTGCATATCGGCGGTTTGATTCATAGTTCATTCATTGCATTACGATATATTCCGTTTACGTGTAAATTTCATTTATCCATTGGAGAGCATTAACCCTTCTGGATTCGGAATCGATTGAGAAGCTAAAAGTGGATAAGCAAAGAAATTTATCCGTCAGTCGGTTATATTAGGTATTCATTGGGAGTTATAATTCAGCCTTTGATTGCGATGATGTCTATGTTATTCTTGGTAGGTGGCCAAGGCGATAATATCTACGAGATTCCTCTTGTTGTATGGTAGTGCCTGTATGAGCTCTAATAATACCCCTGGCCTAGTTCATCCCTCATCTTTCTGAAAAGCTCATGCTGGCAATTTCCTTCGTGCCCTCGCTGCGTACAGGCTCACAATATCAGTGCTCATCGGTAATTTCGCCACCCAACCAGGCTTTAGAGATTTATATCTCAATCCTCCAATGGATTGGCCATCTGGGATCCGTTAATGGTGTATCCATTCAATACCCTTACCCTGTTTGCTCTGTGGTAAATTCTTACGGCCTAGATGAGCGTGGATGATGGTATCTTAAGGTTTACAGATGAAAGATAATTTTTCGCAAGATGATGGCAATAGTCGCATAAAAAGTTTTACTCCATCGTACTTAAGCGGATTTACCCGAGAATGGTGCCATTGGAACAGTGCTATCATCACGTAAACTGCGAATTGATTGGGACATTTCCTATCTTGGGAACGCTCTGGATAATGCCCCACTAAAATGGATTACCGCACTTTAAACGGTACAAAAGCTCTTTGAAGCTGGATACGCATAAGCTTATTGTATATTGGCCATAGAGTAGGTACGTTGTGATAGCTCGAATTCACATTTCTTCACTATTCAATCCGAAATTTTGTTTTTTGACCCTGTCATTTCTGTTTATTGGTTTAATCCAACATTGCTACTGTTTTTTGGTAAATGACGCTGAGTTTTTTAATTTTGCGTTATCGCAATTTTACTTGCAATTTAGGTAACAGAATTAAATTCATGTCAAATGCCAATTTTCTCTTTGAGTTAAGTTTAGAAAACTTCTCGATTTTCATGTACGTATCAAGTAAAAAGTATTGCTGTCCTCGCCCTTTTTCACCAATTTAACTGGGACTAAAGCTAAATTTATAATTTCCAACTTCATATTCGTAGTTAGCGACATCAAATACCTGTATATATACGAAATATTATAAAATTGGAAATTTTTCATAATTGTTGACCGCCAATCCCCAATTGGATCCCTTTCAATCCGCGTTGGATCCCCAATTTATTTTTCTGATATCTTACTTCAAATTACAAATCAGGAACTTCAAAAACCCAAGTATACTGTTTTATTTGTGAATCGAACCACGACTTCATATATTGGCCAATTATTTTTATTTTGCGTTATGGAAATTTTAACTTGCAGTTTTTGTTGCAAAATGAAAACCCTGTCATATGCCAATTTTCTTTTTGAATTGTATAAACCCGATTTCCTTGTACGTAATAGGGTAAAAGTATTGCTTTCCTCATCCTTTTACTCTAATTTTACTAGGTAGTGTTAGGGTTTGAGGAGGAAAACGGACGAACGCGAATTTTTTCCTGCCATGCTCGAATGTTATTGTACGTAAATCTATTATTTGGTGTCTACTCGCGCAATGAACTGGTGATAATGTAAGGCTCTAACTATCTTAGTTTTTTATAACTTTCAAATTACTGCTGTTATTTATACATTTCCTCTAAAGCACAAAAAAAATCCTTTTACCTAAGGTACCATAATCTATCAGTGAACGTGCAAAAGTTACCAAGCGCTCGGGAGACCCGAGGCTGAGGAGACGTACATGTTAGCGAGGATCGAACCCGCGTCCCCGAGATGTCAGGCGAGGATCCGCCATATAGTGGCGCGAAAGCTCAAAACGTTGGGCCAAAACTAAAATTATACTTCATATGAGTGATACACGGCCTCTAAAATCCTTTATTATTACATACTTTAAAAAATAACACTATTCATGCTTTTGTTCCACCAAAAAGGATCCATCATTTTGTCTGTATAATTTATAACTTCAGATTCGTAGTTGGCGACATCATAAACCCGTATATGTACACGAAATTGGAACTTTTTCATAATTTTCGTCCGTTATGTTGAATCCCCAATTTTTTTTTCAGATTTATAACTCCAAATTATAAATTTGGTTTCTTAAAAACCAAAGTATACTGGTTTATTTGTGAATCGAACTACGGCTTCGTATTTTGGCCAGTTTTTTTCATTTTGCGTCACGGCAATTTTAGCTTGCATATTATGTTGCAAATTGCAGTGCATGTCATATGCCAAATTTCTTTTTGAATGTTAGAAAACGGATTTTTATGTACGTAAGAGAATTAAAGTATTGCTTTCCTCACCATTTTTCACTAATTGAACCAGGAAATTTATTATTTGCAACTTCATATTCGGAGTTAGCGACCTAAAAAATCCATATACGAAATATTATAAAAATAGGAACTTCTTCATAATCGTCGTCCACCATGTTGGACCCCTTATTAGTTTTTCGGATATATAACTTGAAATTATAAATCAGGGTACTTGGAAACCCTAGTATACTAATTTATTTGTGAATCGAACCCCGGCTTTATATTTTGGCCAGGTTTTCAGGCTTAGCCCCAATGTGCGACGCCGACGGGGCCGTCGTATAAATTTGATGTACGGTAGTTCACTGTATTGAAGTAACTGGGGCCTTGGCTGTGATTGGTGGCCGCCAAAACTTCTCTGCCGGGGCAGAGGAGTTGTTCCTACGGATTGTGCGCACGAGCAAGATTTTTGCTTTCGAACATTAGCTTTGCCACCGTCCCGAAATCTCTTGAGGCTATTCTGGCGGATTAAAGTGTCGATCCAGAGTTATCCTCTTAGCGAGAAATTAGCTTTTGGTAGTGGCATAATGGAAAGCGGGGCGGAATGATAACTCTCACTTACGTATCAATTCAACCCTAGATTAAACGGGGAAGGGATTCCCTAATTGTTCCGAGGTGTTGAGAGCGACCTTAATGTGACGATGGGCCTCTCCTTTAAGATCCCCAAGAATTACTTCCTCCAGGACCTCACGCACTTGACCTCATCCTCCATCTTCCCCTCTGGGATCTCCCTCCCACTTAGGATGCCCAGAAATCCTTGGAAGTTAGAAATCCCCCTGGAAGTTCCATCTCCTCCTCGGATAATCCGGCAATTTTCCCTGATGTAGACTTAAGTTTCTATTTTATTTTATGTGCCGTGTTATATTTTACCAGGTGAAAATATGTAGCGTTGCGCTGCCTGGTTCGGAGACTTTGTCAATGAGATGTGAGGATGTACGTAGACTTGCGTTAGAGGTGCAATGCGAGAGGTATGTGAGAAAAATATACCATAAGAAGAAGAATGTGATGAGATTTTTTGGAAACAAAATGATGGGGATGAATATAAGGGTGGGAGGGCACAAAATAGAGCGAATCGAGCGGTTTACTTATCTAGGTAGTATTTTGGAGGAGAATAGGTTTAGTCGTAGGGACATTAGATGCAGAATTGCTATGGCTATAGAAGCATTTTCAAAGAGGAGGGCATTGATGACGGAAGTCCGAGTAGAGGCGTAAAGAAAAGGTTGGGGAAAACTAATTTGAAGCAGTGCGCTTTAAGGGTTCGGAGACTTGGTCCTTGCGAAGGGAGGATGTACTTAGACTCGAAGCGTTTGAGATGTGGATGTGGAGAAGGATGGAGAGGGTGAGCTGGGTGGCGAGAAGGACAAACGAGAATGTATTGGATAGGGCTGTAGAGGAGAGGAAACTGGTGGCTGTGGTTCGGAGGAGGCAGAAGAGATGAATGGAGGACGTTTTGAAAAGAGAGGGAACGCTGAAGAGGGTAATAGAGGGAAGAACGCTATTTCAGCCCACAAAATTGTTGTTTGCGATTTTGATGTTTTGGTATTTTACTCAAATCACCTAAAGTATGCAAAATGTTTTGGTGATCGTGACCTTGAACAATGCAGTGTTGACTAGTTGATTGCGATAAATATCGCGGTTCCTGTAGAGCGTCATACATTCAGCGCGTCAGGGTGTAGCCATACGGCTAGGGTGGGCGGAATGGCGTTTTAAGTATATTGTTAAATTTTCAACGACATAATCATCGGCTATGATTTCGATTCGTTGTGTCGTCATCGAGCTTTGATCAACTCAAATGGCAATCGAAGGGTCGTCGTTGGTTGATGAATGTCATCATCCTTCTGCAATACGTGGCATGCCAATTGATTGAGAAAATAGAATTCCAGTGGTCGCATTGCCATTTTCGCCAGTCACCGAAAGGGTACTTCCCCCGTCACTCCTCCTTCAGCCCCATCCACACACAAGCTCATATCCCATCCCACTTCCCTCCGCTAAACGGCCTCACTCCTCCTCCTTCGCACCTGTCTTATCTGTTGAGACCCGGCGTGGAAACGGATGCGCTGCTGCCTCCGGGGGCTGTTCCTGCACCCCGCCCCCGCTCGTCCCACCCCCGCCCGCCCCCATCTCGCCTCCCGTCGGGAGTCTTTTTTCTTCCTTTCCTCAACGCCCCCGCAAGGTTTAGGGAGCGGTCTCCCGTGCTCTGGGCGCAAGCGCCGCTCCTCTCTCCTTCTTTCGTCGGGGAAGCGGGTGCCTCGGTCCGCATCGAATCGTTTTCGGGGCGATTCCCTCAGCACCCAACGGCTCTAGATGTTCTCCTTGCCGTCCTTTGCAATGTTTGTGTGATTAAGGGGAAGCGGTAATCGTGAATCATATTGTGTATATTATAATGTGATAACATTTAATGAACTATCTACATACTACCGTGCGAGCCGCCGTATGGGCGTTTGGCAGGTGGTGTTAGGACTCCATCCGTGTAAAGATGTGAGGTTTTGGGAGGTGAAATGGTGACGTGTATGATGACCGAACTTCTAAGTCCACGTCCTTGCTTGTTTCACGGTAGATAACTGTATCGTCTGCAAATAATATTAATTTACTGCTAACTCGAGAACTTAGGTCATTAATATAAATAATGAATAAAAGAGGGCCGATCACGCTTCCTTGAGGAACACCGGATGTGGCTCCAATCATATCAAAGCTAAAACTATCAATAACTACTTTTTGTTTTCGATCACCGAGAAAGTCCCTCATCCAATTCACTATTTTTTTATTAACTCCGCATGAATGCAATGTGGAATATCTAGCACTATTTACTTTGAATATCTAGCAGTATGACTTGGAATATCTAGCACACTATTCTATAGTTGTTACACCCCAGCAACTGTGGGTTTCTGGGGTGGAGCTTATTTAAATGAAAAAAAGAAGAAAAATGAAAAAAGTTATGCCAAAAAGAATTATTAGAATGTTTGCTCGTAAATCTCAATGCTGTCACTCGTTTCAATGTCTATTGATTAATGATGTTACCATTAAGACATTTATTAATTTGTAAAGTTCCTAGATTATTTTGTGTTAGGAGTGGACACAAACAGTTTCTACCTTCGAGAATAACTCTTTAAAATATACTAGATAAATATTATGTTACTCTATTAACACAGGACAAAAATATCCTTAAAATTTGATTGTAATATATGGGTCCTTAGTTTACGATCTACTACTAGTTAATATAAATGCTAAAAGCATTTATTTAATCCAAATGGATGTCCGCGTTATCTCCTTCAGGTTCTATTGCCTTCCTCCTACGATTCACTAGGGTGTTGATGCCCTCTCGGTACCATCTATCGCTCTGGTTATGGAGACAGGTACTGGAGGAGTGCGCTAATCACCTCTTCGTCGTCGAAAGTAGTTGCGCGAAAAATTGTCATTATACAAAATAGATTTGGAAAGAAGTGAAATGACGAAGCAATTTACATTTTTTCAAGTCTTTAGTTTGTGCCAGACTGGTATTTGCGAGCCTAATCTTGCAGTCTGTTCTCTGCAGAGACCTCAAAATTGGTCAGAGCACTCAGATGTACGGTACGGTATCGCCGTTATAACCTGATAAGGCTTTGCGACCGATGGAGATTTGTCTCTCGTTGACCGTTTCAACGGTCTGATTTTTGTTATTAGGGAGTTAAAAAAAACGTGGGGCATTACTTTATGGGCAAACCTCATACTCTTGCGGCAAATACTTCTCAGAGACCACCCTCTTCGGGTAGTCTACCTTTAGCTATATACTCCAGGATAAGCATACGAATGCTTTAACGAACGAGTTAAAATAATCGATCGCTTTGGACTGCGGCCCTAACCTTCCTATCGTAGACTTCTCATTTCTGTTAGAGAAAGGGAGTTTAAAAAAGTGGGACATTAGTATTTGGGCAAACCTGGTA
Organism: Ceriagrion tenellum; assembly: GCA_963169105.1. Lineage (NCBI taxonomy): Eukaryota > Metazoa > Arthropoda > Insecta > Odonata > Coenagrionidae > Ceriagrion > Ceriagrion tenellum. The sequence goes on from OY720644.1 coordinate 57,554,347, forward strand.
TGTTCATAGTGTACGTCATTGTCTGAATGATGAATCCCTCTGATGACGCTACCGTGCCGACGAAATATATCGCCATAAAAGTCGTCGCCGTCGCTTGTTTTGATTCCATTCCTTTTCCAGCCGACTGGGGAAGGGGCAATGGATAAAGACGAGTCTTTGTTGACTGGTCGCGCCTGGGGTCAACGCGCCGCGGATCCTCACGCCTTGACTGCGTGTCGACCTCTTAAAACGCCGGCGACGGCCGCCTTAAGTGGCCGGGCCAAGTTTTCGGCTGAAGTCTTCACCGCTCGAGCAATGCGCTGCTGTTTGATCACGACCGTTATGCAGTGGATCCTTGGCTGTCGAACGTCTCCCTATTCGTACACATTTTTTGTGGGACATTACCACCTTAGTGGCCGCGTTACACGGTACATGGTATTGTACAAACAAATGTACCATAGAATGTACATGGGGTCATTCAAGCATTACGTAAGACGTTTTTGGTCAGAGGGGTTGGCATCATCTTACTTTGTCTTTTGGAGTGGGGGGGCAGGGGGTCTGGAACCAATGTACGTCAGATTTTTGTCCGTCTCGAAACATTCTATCTTTTCCAAATATCCTGTGATTGTTCACAACTTCATCAGCTGCGGTACTGTTTCGCTCTTAATGACAATGAATGAGGCACTCTTCTTAATTATACGATGTCCAGTGCTCAAAGCTGTACGACGGCTTCTATGGAAAGAGGAAACAGCATAAAACGAGCATTTAACGAAGAGTAGATGCAACATTTCTAACATATTACGTGAGAATGAGAGGGAGAAGTGGAGGGGTTGGAAAAATCTTACATTGTCTTTCATAGGGTGAGGGGAAGGTCAAAAATGGCATAAATCGTATTACGTAATGCTGGAACGGCACCCAAGGGGACAAATGCAATTAGGGCAGGTTCTACTTCCCGTTCAGTCATTCAGACGATCATACAGTATGCCCTTTACACAGTTCAATTTTCCTCATGAAAGAGTTAATGCATTGGTTTTTGCAATAAAGTGTGCTGTGTAAGCGGTCTAAAAGTGTCTTAGGGTGCGTAATTATGGAATGTTATCGGTTGAACCTAGCTGGTGGACTGCTTATTTGAAAATCAGGAGAAAAAGTTTTTGGCAGGGCAAGTGTGAAATAACGATTTAAGAGTATCAGCCATTAAAATAACATTTGTTCTATAAAAATCTCTGAAAGAAAACTTCAGTTTTTATCTGTTAAAATAACAAACATATTAGTTGAAAAATTTAAGGCTGTATTTTAAATTATCTCGACTGTAATACAGAGGAACCTCGGTTGTCGAACGTCACCCTCTCGAGTCAATTATTTGAGGGACGAAATATTCGCCTTAAAATGCCATCGTTTGTAGAATTAAGGAATTTTATCGGTTTCAGTACTAGTTGGTGAGCTGGTGGAATAATTTTTTTTTAAATCAGGAGCAAATGTTTTATTGGGGCAGTGCAAGAGTTCAATGGCCCCTGCAGTGTATACGCCACTTTTTAGTTTTTTGAAATCATTAGTAAAAGATTTTATTTTGTTTAACGTGTTTTTCTGGGTCAAATCCTATAGTTAAATTTAACCTACTTCTTGATGACCTAGAGCATTGAAATTTTGTCCCAAGGCCCGCTTCCGGTGACAATACAATAAACAATCTAAGTAATGACGATAATTTAATAATGATGCCATTACTAAGGGATTTTCTTGAGAATGAGCAGCAGGTCTGTGTCAAATTTGGTAGCGAAAATTGAACAACGTCCCGATGACTCCGAGCTCTGAAACTGTGTCCGTAGACCAACTTCCGGTGACAATACAATGATTAATTACTACTGGCAATAAGTAATTAACCTTGCGTTTATATTCAAGGGATGAACCGTCTATTCAGTTGCCCGCAGAACCGGATGTTTGCTGAATACCATTATTTTTTACTCTTCAGAGCGTTATATAAAGCAATAAAACCTTTTTATTAAAAAGTCTCTTCTTACTCTGTGTTGTTAAAAATATTTTAGCTGTGAAAATCACGGAAAGAATGCTGTAGTATTTCTGTGTGAAAATAAGAAACTCATAAGTTGAAATAGTTAATATTAAATTATAAATGGAATGAAGAATTTTTCGAAGGAAACGATGTAAAATCGATGTAATTTGTCGATTAGTGCCCCATATTTAAATAAATAAAACTATCAGTGGTATCCGCACCCTATGGACTCTACCCTCCTTCCTCCCCCTGGCCACGACATTGATCAGCTGTCGTAGGAATATACTATAACTCGGTCGCCGAAAAAGTTCTCGACTAATCTACAATCGACATCAATGTGCTTCCATCAGTCCCGCTACAGCCATCACCCTGAGCACAACCGCTCCTAACTGTTATCTGATTTTGGCACTCTTTCTTACGTTGCGATTTATTTCTTTATTTTTGGAGTGAAAACTTTTTAGCGGGGTCCGACCAAACACTTCCTGTGTGGAGAGAAGTGTAGCTCTGGCGATAGCATTGGAATGCGTCACGCTTGTTCGCTTGCAGTCTTCTTTTCTGTTTCATGTTGAAATTACAAATATTGCTCGTGCGACGATGAGACGAACCCCAAACGAAGGAAACTATGATAAAGATTCTTATTATTTAACCGTATTCTGTAAACCGAATTTCGTTTTCCTTTCGAAATTGTGAAATTACTCAAAAAACATCCGTAAAATTGATCGAACTGCTGCGTTTTTTTGCGAACCGTCCCCTTGACGACCGACGGTATTGTTGAAACCGATTCTTTTATCAAATATTGAGGGAAAATATAGGCCTATAACGAAGTTTTTGGGGTGGATGAGTAAGGCAAGCAAAACCTGAGCAATTGAAAATTAATTTTAGACAGTCCTAGGAAAAACAGAGATGTGGAATGTGGTTGAATGAGTGATAATGATATAGGCAACTGGGTAGTCACATTGGGTTTGACTACAGTATCCAGTTTTTCACGCAGTACGACTCGGGATTGTGATTTTTACTTCTGAAATTATGGCCTAATCGATTTACTGCGAACTGAGGAAGAAGTTTATTTTGATACGAGTTGTTTGTCTTCGTATTTGCTGTTAAATCAGTAGTATAATCTGACTAATGTACACCAACAATGAACACTCATGCGTTCAATTTTTTAGATCAGTTAATTTTTTAAACCAATGTTTTTTGCCTCCGTAATTTCAGTTTTCATTTCTTTCGGCAGTCCCCCGGCTGATTTATTTTTCAATTTTATAGAAACCATTATTATTCACTTGCAAAATCTGCGGAATTTACTTCAAAGGATGTTATAAACCTCGCTGTATTCCGGATAGGGTATGAAATGATTGTAACTAGTGGAAAGTGTGCCCTCTTTAGACTGTATTTGTTTACTGCATGGTTAACAAAACTCAATCTCTCGTTCCTCTCTTCACCAGGAACTTTCGTGTGCTCTTCCGATTTTAATTGTGAAATTCGAGAATGATGTGCTCTTTGTCATGCTCTCTTGCGCTCTCTCCCTGATCGCAAGCTGAAATGTTCGCTCTCAACCAAAAGAGCATCACACCAACAGTTTGCCGGAAATAACTCGTTTTTTGATGTGCCGCAGATTTCGTCTTTCGGAGGCATCCTGCGTGGCAATGCCAAACGCAAGCAAGATTGTGGATAATTCCAGTTTTCTCTCTTTGATGAGATTAGACTCTTTGAAGGAAAATGATTTTATGGAAATGAATTATCTATTCTTCAGCTTGTTAAAGAATTAAGTTTTGCCTAAGATTTCCGCGGCTAGTCGGTATTGGTTCCATTTCTTCTTTCGGGATTCATCCGTGTCGTTGTTTTTCTGACGTTTCTCCTCCTATCCTGGAGGCGTCCTCAGGCCGAAGATATGAGCGTTCCTTTTGACCGGGTTTATAAAGTGGAGTCGGTTGCTTCTGATTGGCTATCTGTTTTGGCGCCAACTCCACTTTTGGCGCCATTTTTTCACAAAAATATGGGCGATTGACCGCATGTTTATTTCGAACAGGTGAATATAAAATTTTGCGTTTGTGTTAAAATACATAGCCTAGTTTTATAATACGGCTCTATTAATTGGGTCAATGTAAATAGTATTTTAACCCCCTCGGTCCTGGCGTATTGTATGCAATACACAGAAATTTGAATTTTTTCCCGCTCAGCAACGCAAAATATTGGCAACGCCACTAGTTCAGCGCTTTTGATAAGTGGCAGCATCATTAAGAACCTTGATTCACAGAGATATTTACTCTGCAAACATGGCTTACAACGCAAAACTTAAGTATGAAGAATTTTCCAAGAATAATGCTGGATATGTTTCGGGAATGAGGAGGCTAATAACTTTTATTAAATCGATATATTTCATTATTTTCCAGTTTCGTTTACCTGAAAATGAATACATTCAGTTGTAATAGATAAATTATTTTTATTATTTACCTTTGGTGCTTGTAGTTTCATATGATTTGCGTGTTATGATTAGAACTTCCTTAAGATTCGTAATACTGCCCTGTGACTCATCTTCCGCCACATTCACCTAAGACTTTTGCGGTCTGTCTCTTCTTCTCTCTCACCATTCGCTATACTATAATACATCTGTATCGTTATACTACTCTCATCCATTCACTCATCTCAGTCAAACCATTGAGATAGAAGGAGAGGGCATTTCGCCATCAAACTGTAGCCTTACAACCGGAATTACCACCATATAGGTTATCCATGCTTTTTCTTTCTTAAGGCCGCTTTACGCGGTACATTTAATTGCACAAACGAATGCGTCAAAGGATGTAAAAGAAAATGAGTTGAATTAGAGCAGGTTCTATTTCCCGTTCAGTAATTCAGACGATCATACAATTTGCCGCTTTACACGGTACAATTTTCCTCATGACGGGATTCATACATCCGTTTGTACAATAAAATGTACCGTGTAAAGCAGCCTTTATGGATAGCACGACACAATGGACAAACTGTCAAATGTACAGCAGGAATATGAACCATCTGTTTGAAATTTAAGGCTAGTAACTCTTGAGACAAACATTGGCTACTTTGTTCTACTAGGCATGTTAGCCCATAAGCTCCATAGGAAAATGAGGGTCAACGAATATGAGGGACTGGCTTCAGCTTCTAGCATTGGCTAGCATAGCAGGTGCCATCTCCGTATACCTTAATGGTACCTACCGACTAATATTTCGGTACCAAATACTCCATGCCGAAATCCCGGAATTCTCATTCTTCATCGCCATCACTTAGCGGGAATGCGAATTATTATTTATTAAATACATAAACAATATGTGTTAGGATAATGCCATATCAAATAAGTGATTGTATGCTTTTTTTAGTAAGTTTTGAGATGTGGGTCTGGAGAAGGTTAGCTGGACGGAAAGGAAGACGAACGAGGAAGTGTTTGAGATGGTGGGCGAGAAAAGGAAATTTTGAATGAAATCCGGGATAGGCAGGGTAGATGGCTGAAGGGTATTATAAAGGGCGATGGGTTGCTGAAGAGTGTGATAACGGGAAAGATGTTGGGTAAGCGGGGAAGAGGAAGAAAGAGAATAGGTATCATGGACGGGATGAAGAAGGGTAGATCTTATGCGGAGGCGAAAAGGGATATACCGGAGGGAGATATGTCTTTAAATGTATAAAAGACCGGGAGGAGATTCTCTGACATTCAACAAAACCTACTTCTACCGGTAGAATACATAATAATAGTAATAGTTGGGAAACAGCGTAAAATTGTTAAATTTGTTTCTCAGCCTGTATTCTCTTAAGGGAAATCGGGGTAAACAAAGATGGCGGACTGGCTTTGCCCTCGTCACAGCGTCTAGCATTGGCTACCGCCGTAAGTGCCCTCTCAATCTACCTCAGTGAGCCAAACCAACGAATGGCACTACTTTCATGTGTATTGGTAATCTTTCAAATGCTCCTCCATGCCGGAAATGTTACATGGAATTCGAATACACGTCGAAGAGCGAATGGGGATACACCTCGGTGTATCATTACCGTTCTCTCCGCAGCAGTCAGTTACGGTAACTGCAGTATTATGCATAAAATCGATTCCAGACGCGGGCTGGAGCACTGCTAACATCTCGATCCTCCTTTCCTAGTCACGGGAATAAATTCTTATTTTAACTCTCATACCCTTCTGGCTGGAATTCAAAATTCCCCGGAGAAATACCAGGGAAGAATTGGCTAAAATTGCCCGCGCGAGCTATAAATTATTATTTATAGAATCATTCAGAAATAGATATGCCACCATCGCTAGTGATCTGTGTAAAAGGAGATTTAAAATAATATTTTCTTAGCTTAACCGGGCTTAGAAAACCAAACAGAAACGTCACCTCTCGATTTTTTAAGGGAAAATTCCACGGAATCCTTAGAGCGCTTTAAAAATCATTTAGAAATTCTGGTGAACTATAGTTACTTTGGATGGAATAAACATAAAATCATCATATACAATTAAATATCTTGGAATTACCTCAACTTCTGATAAATGAAGGAGAACACCCATGCAAAACCTATGCGGCATAGCATAAAAGAAACTAGGTTTTATCAAGCTCATAATAGGAAAGTCCTGGAATGAAAAAGTAAAAGAGATAGCTACTTAGATCTGGTTAAGCCACACCTCGAATACGTCGCGAGCATTTGGGACCCTGGTCATAGAGATTTAACCAAAAAAATTAATAAATACAAAGAAAAGCAGTGTCTCACAACTTTCAGAGGGATTAATGTGGGAGCTACACGCTAGGCCTATGTTGCTTGAGAATTTCCGAACTGGTGTGTTTCAGAGCGACACAGAGAATATTATAATTGCCCCTCACTACATCTTTGTCTGACAGAAGCGATAAAATAAGAGATATATACTGCCGAACAGATAGATACAAAAACTCGTTCTTTCCGTGCACAATAAGTGATCACAATGAAAACTGAGCTCCACTAAATACACTCTGATAATTTCACGTCACCATTTCACCAAATATCTTTACTCGGCAGGAGTCATAACACCCCTGCCACTCGCCCATGCGGTGGCTCGTAGGGTAGTTTTTAGATGTAGATACTGTTGTAGCTATTGATGCTTAGAAATTTCATTTAATGCCTTTTACCAGGAAGGATGTTTTAGAAAAAGTTCGCTACTCCCCATGATTACGTATGTAAACATTTATGTATCTTTGTCAGCCCCGGTGGCGGCGGGGTAAAGTCCTCGCCTGCTAATTCGAGGGTCGCGGGTTTGAGTCCCGCCTGGGTAGAATATTATCTGCCCAGGACATGGATGTCTGTGTTTCGTCCGTTGTTACTGTTGTTCACCTGACGCAAAATGGCCTAATGTGCTGTATTCGGGACAGAGAAAATAGTTTAAAAAATAAAAAATCTTCACGGTTGTTCTCGCAAATTGAATCCCTAGCTATGTGTTGAATTTGCTGCGTGTATTTCAGTATCGATTCGAGGCCTTAATTACTATTCATGCCTGTTAGAACTCGCCTGTCTTCGTTTTAATGAAGAAATTATGGTTATATCTTCACCGCACTGATTTAATCAATCGGCTACATCCGCTGAGATCGTATAGGTTGTCTCAATTTGAGTTTGCTTCAATGAAATTTTTATGTTTAAATCATTTTTGTTTATGTTTTGGTCGTGTTAGTGTAATGTTTTAGCAAGATTTCAGCAACTGTAGGAAGTGTTAATTAAATTTAGTAATAATTTTGACGCAAAAATATTGTTTTATCTGACTAAATTTCTCAGAAATTAACTAACATTCATCAGGCTTTTATTTGACCAATTTTTTCGCGCCATATGCTGAAACCCCGTTATAATCAGAGATTTGTTTTGCGATTTTGTAAAAATTTCTGCGGTGATAAATTGATTTTTTTAAATTTAGGTGAAATGAGATAAGAGCAACACTGATTAACCCGTAACCTCAGGCACCATTTGTTCTAACGCAAACACAGATATGCGGTCTCCCAGACCACTTGTCTTTATTTCTTAATATTTCGCAAAATAATCACATTTTCTTAATTTGTTTAAATTGAGCTCACTTTTGCCATATTGCCAAAGCCGGATGAAATATGGCATGAAATAACGATGCTATGCTTTTTTCGATGTATATTGTGCAGCTTATCGAAGTTTTTTTCTGAAATACATTAGTATTTGAATGAAATATTATGGTAATAAAATATTCATTTAATATCTGACCATTCAAACAATTGTGTAGGTCTATTTCAATAGATCTAAGCCGAAATATTTATTAAAAACTTTAACATTTATTTATTCGAAAAATTGTCGTAATGTGAATATTTTTTGCCTATAGATTCCTTAAATGCTATCTAATTCGAAGGTATTTAATTCTGATAACAATTAAAGTGTGACAGAAGTGGAAAAAAGCTGTGTTAAAAATCAAAGCCGTCTGTGAGACCGCTTGTTTGTGGTTACGGGTTAATTTTCGAGAGTTTTCGGAGTACAAATTTATAATTTAAAAAAAATAGCCCCCCTGGAATGCAAACCTGTCCCATCTCCCATGGAAAATGGCATATGGTATTAAGTGGCTGATATTTTGTTAATATCGGCAAGGTGAGAGTTTTTTTCTTTAAAATGATACCAAGTCCATCAAATTTAATGCGGAGTGACATCTTGGTCAAATTACCTGATGTGAGAATTAGGAAGTACATCTGGAAGGAAGAAGGAGTTGGATTTGGAGAATTTGGTTCGAGTAGTTTATTTTTATTCTGAGTTTTTAATCACCCCCTCAAAATTACTTCGATTCCATCGATTACTTGAACAGTAACGCAATTGAACCAAGGCTACGGTTCGTAATTACACGTGGGAAGCTTTTGATTGCAGGGATCAGTGAATGAAGTGATTTCCGTGCCATGAATGCGTTACCAGGTCCTTGAATCGACGACTGATGGAACAATACCTTAGTATCAGGGATAGAAGGATTAACTTTGCAATTCCACAGTGTAAAAGATTTATTTACGACCGGTTTCGCCGCAGTGCAGCATCATCAGGTACACAGACATATTTTCCACTCTATATATACATGTGCAATTCTATGGATGAAGGAGAGGGGGCGGGTGAAGGGGAGGGAGGGGAAGTCACAGATAAGGCGTTGGGAAGGTATTGGGTTGGATGGGTGGGGGTGGGGATTCAATCAAACCATCATGGGATGGGGGGGGGGGATTAAATCAAACATAGAGCCTCCCACCCCCACCCATCCAACCCAATACCTTCCCAACGCCTTATCTGTGACTTCCCCTCCCTCCCCTTCACCCGCCCCCTCTCCTTCATCCATAGAATTTCACATGCATATATAGAGTGGAAAATATGTCTGTGTACCTGATGATGCTGCACTGCGGCGAAACCGGTCGTAAATAAATCTTTTACAATGTGGAATTGCAAAGTTAATCCTTCTATCCCTGATATCAAGGAATTCCAGCGAGTGAGGTCGGAAATACCTTAGTAATTTATGTGACTAAATCATTCACGCAGGAAATAGCTTCGGAAATAATTACGACCTAATTGCTTTGGCAAACCTACAAATGGTACAACACAGGATTCTGCGGGCTCATTCATGAATGTTTCTTGAGCCACTTCCAGGAGAACGCGTGGTAAATCACGGTAATCTTTTTAAAACGCATGCTGTTTAAGGGAAGGAATGATTATGCAGGGAGCTAATTCCTTTATTACGATTTTGGAAAACCTTATCTTAATTTGTCCGGAATCCATGCAGTTTATTCTTCATGCAGAATCATCCATATGAAATAGCATCTTTCTCGGATTTTATCTAAATTTGACTGAATCTCCAATCGTGGGGTATTGAGTGCGCCTGTTGTTAATTTTTTTCAAAGAATTGAAAAAAATATTTTGTCTACATTTTATTTAAGCACATCTGTTCTGTGGTGGGACTCAACATGCAGTTAGAAGTGGAAATGACACCAGAATTATGTTTTTCATGTATTCATCCATCAAAGAAGTTGTAAAATGAGCTATTGACTATTTTTGAAATGTATTAAAAATTCAAAGGAGGAAATTATATTAAAACAGATTTTTTTCAATCTTTGAGTTGGCACGTCAACTTGATATCGTTGGCAACAATGACAAAAATGTGAAATGCTTAATTTCGCATTTGGAATGTATAATTGGCATTGAATGCGGGCAGAATCTGCGAAATGAAATTTTTTAATACTTATATCTTTAGATATTACTAATGAGAACACGCTTTTAGTGTTTCATGCAAATTTGTGTGTAGCCAGAGGTCGATCAACCTCAACGTTTGCTCATTGAGTGTCGTGATTTTTTTTGCATTTGGGTAAGATTGAGATTCTCTAGGACAAAGAAAGCGAGGATGGGCATTAAAGTAGGGGGACACAAACTCGAGCAAGTAGAGCATTTTTATTACTTAGGTAGTACGCTAGAAGAACACGGACAAAGTAGCAAAGACATACGGAAGAGAATAGCGCTAGCTAAGGAGGCGTTTAGTTAAAGAAGGGAGCTGATGACGGGGACCTAGGGTAAGGATGTGAGGAAGAGGCTGGTGAAGAGCTTGATATGGAACGTCGCGTTGTATGAGGCAGAAACGTCGACCCTCAGAAAGGAGGACGAGAATAGGATGCAGGCATTTGAGATATGGGTGTGGAGAAGGATGGAGAAGGTGAAGTGGACGGAAAGGCCTACGAGGAAGTGCTTGAGATGGAGGACGAGGAAAGGAAATTTCTGAATGGAATTCGGAATAGACAGAGTAGGTGGCTGGAGGAAGTAATAAAGGGCGATGGGTTACTCAAGAGTGAGATATAGGGAAGGATGCTGGGCAGGCGGGGAAGAATCGGTTTCAGTTGAAAGAATAAGTTAAGTTGAAAGAGAATAGGTTTCATGGACAGGATGGAGGAGGGTAGATCGTTTGTTAAGGCGAAAAAGGATATACTTAAGGGAGATCGGACTCTGAAAGAGTAGAAAACCGGTAGGAGATTCTCTGACTTTCAAAAAAACCTACCTTAACCGGTAGAATAGTTAAAAAAGGTGAGGGTGACTCATCAAACAGATTCTTCTGCCTTTAGTTATCGGTATTTCTACGCGGTTCTGAAACCCTTCCCATGGGCCAGAGGGAACGGCGTGTACGCCTCTCATCCGAGACGCGAGGTCCCTCAATTTCTGCTGGATTGGGGTTGGGTATCCATTTGCGGACACATGCGAATGGCTTTAAATGCGTCTGCGTGAAATCGTGGCGGATATAATTGCCCGCTTTTAATGATAAGTACACGTCAATGAAGGGCGGACTCTGGGTACTCCTTCCCGAGCGTGTAGTCGTTAGGTATGCCCCCCTATTTGCTGGTTAATATGCACATAGGAATGAGAATTTCGCCTCGCGTTGTTTTTTCCGCTTGCAACCTTTAGGCCGGGACGAGGAGTTATCTGGGACGTTATGCAACTCGGTGTTATTACCGCCAACCCGCTTGTAGGTCATGCACTCAAAATCCTGATTTTGACCTGAATATTTTAACACCTGGTACTCTGATTTTTCTCTTAAAGAATAACAGACCTTCGAGTATTCTGTATCCTACGTCCAGCACTACTTCATGCAAAATTATAGTTAAGGTCGTAATGAATTTAGATACTTAAATCAAGACGTAAAATATCCATTTTAGATGTAGAGCTCTCGTTCAGATTATTTTTAAGGAAAGCTAATTTGAATATTCCAATGAATATTCCAAAAAGAACACCTTACATATTTGCAATCTCAGTCGTTCATTGCCCGCTCAGTGACAAATAAGGAACTAAATTATAGAACTTTGACCCAAAAGCATGTTGATAGGTCACTTATCAATTATCTCTGTGAATAGCGGGCTCAATTATTCAAATAGAAACTACGTCGAGGGCTGAGGGGCTTGAGGGCTTTGCTCTTCCTGTATTAACATTGTATTTATGTGTTAAATATGATGTTCCTATGATAAAAATAATTCTATTTTAAGAGGATGGTAACAGCGGAGACCCTATATATATTTCAGCTCTTGAGAAAGGAATTCAAATGTTCTCATTCTTAACTCTGTAGCTAAATGCTCTAAACTTCGACTATGAGTGCTGACGAAGTTAGAAGTTTAACTGTCGACCTGATCCCGTTAACAAAGAACTGAAATTTGACGAACCTGCAGTCTATGGTGAATTGTCATAGACATGAAAGATAGATACTTTTTGTAGCATTGAGTATTATGCGTTCATTAAAGCTTTTATTTACGAGCTCTGTAGGCTTTATCAATACCAACGTTCTTCAACACCTGGGGAATACAATTAATTTAATTTTAAGGTTATCTACAGATATTTTTGCTTCTTCAATGATCCTTTGCATTTTTAATGACAGTTGAAACCGGCGCCATCATCAATGAGAAACATTTTTGCATAAAAACTGTGTTGTAGCTGAGTTATTAGATTCTCTGTGCACTTTCTAGGTATTCATAATAGAGAAATAAAAATGATGGTTCCGTACTTCGTTCTTATTCAACATTAGTTTGTCGTTGTTATGTCCGAAATTGATTATGAGGAAGTGGTTGGCCCTATCCGCGAGTGATTCCTTGCGCTAACTCTAAGGACATTTTATCATCTCATTAGTCGTTTAATCCTAAGATTGTTGGACTGCAGCCCACCGCATTTCCCTATCTAATGCCAGTTCCCTTACTTCCTGGTGCCTCTTCCTTTGTGCTTTCCTCTTCATGTTATATATACATAGTTTGAGTGTTAGGTTGCCTTATCGAGGGAGTTAATGTCGAAGGCACCGGGGATTCTGTGAACTTCACCCACGCTCGCCGTGGATACCGGTTCGATCTTCTTGATCTGTTCCATCAATCCCTTTTGCTGAGATTTCCGTCCCTCAGTAATGGGGTCAGTTCGAGTAGCGTGTAATTGTTGATTTCCACCGCCAGGAAATTTTTTTCGTCCCTTTGCCGGAACTCGAGGCGCCCTCAGAACGACCCTCAGAGCGGGAGTCAAATACGCTACCACCGAGTCTCCCTGGCCCCACGGACATTTTATACGCAATAATATAAAAATGAATGTTTGTTTGTTCGTCTTCTATGTGTTCCAGTACCATTGATCAGATTACAATGAAACTTAGGTGAGTTGTCGTGCGCACGCCCGCTAAGGTTTCTGAATTATTAAATCCATTGTGGCATAGGTGGAGCGCGAGTCGTTTCAGCAAATGAGTGTTGGCGCGCGAGGTTCTCAAACCAGGGAGGAACGACGAGCAAGCTACGAAGTAGATCGTTTACGAGTTGCCCAATCACGTGCATCTGAATCGTATCAGTGAGACATAATATCGCGAGCATCAGAATCATGTAAGTGAGACATAATTTGTGTTAAAAGTTACGTAATTTATCTGTACGTAGAATAAGATATGGCGCAGTGGTCTCTTTCTTTGCTTTTTTTACTTGTTGCATTTGATTTTCGTATACGGTTCGCTTTTTCCCAAATTCGAATTTTCAAGCTCGTAAGTCTTAAATTTTTGCATTACTTCATTAATAGAATATTTTAATTACATACTTGGGAACCGCAGCATAGGCCTGGGATGGAAACTCATGCCATTATTTGTGCGTTACGAATCCCTGTGGAGGTACGAGGAATTCATAGGACTAGGTCTCAAATTCGTTTGGGGACCGATTTTGAACCTAGAAAAGATTTGTGGGCCAAACCATGAAAAGTATGGAAATCAATGGGGACCACAGGAGGGAGAAAAATCATTGTCTTTCATTAATGTTTTACATGTACATGTGTCTGATTTGTATATGTACGTAGAAAAAAGAGGTATTGCAACGCTTGCAGGGCACAGCTAGTACGCAATTAAAACTCTTTTCGAATAATGAGAGAAGCTGCCTGACGTTGCTTATTTTTTGATTTGCTCATATTTTATTTGAGAAGTGTATCTTCTGCTCCCTACTCCTCCTTTATCCGCCTCTTTATTTATGGAATATAAAAACGCGGTGCTCGGATACTCTCATTCATGCCTTAGAGCTCACGAGCTCTTGGCTATTCATTTCTCGACTCTTTAAGCTTCGACTGCCTCCCCGTTGGAGGTCACCTTCAGTATTCCTATCGTCGCTTAGGCATATCATTAAAAAGAGCTGCCTCCCAAAATCTCGGTGGCATTCAGAGAGTGTAGATAAATAATATCGATAAGAAACTCCATAAATTAAATGCCGTGCTAACGGCCCCGCGTTTCTTTGGAAGCCCCATGGCTCTGCCATTACGGTTTTGATGAGGCGCGATTAAGTCCACTCGATCTCTCTGTTTTAATGATCTGGCATCCATGAAATCGTTTTATTCGTGTCTTGTATCAACCATATTCCTCGAAAATGGCTCGTTTTAAATGTCTCAATCGCTTGGCCAATAAAGGTGATGGTCTTATAAATCTCCAGCACACGAAGCCGGTTTGTGAATCCTGGAATAATATTTCTCAATCCGTTTTCAACTCATTTGTGGTGTAATACTAGTATTTTTTCCGTCGATAACACAGACCAACAAGGGTATGCTTTTTTGATGCTTAGGGCCATTTCCGACGTAATTTTTTGAGCTGAATCCGAATATACTCTCGAAAATAGGCTATTACGTCAGGATTTTAAGATAATCTACCCTTTTAGGGCCAAAAATGGCAATTTTTAGGTCTTTTTGAGCTTAAATATCTCAGAAATCGAGGATGATAGAGTAATTCTGCAAACGGATTCGAAGTCTGTGTTAATATAATACGATGTAATTAAATAGAATACAACTATGACGCCTTGATAAACTATTGTTTCCATAACCTGATTCTTATATTTCAAATACGTTCCGTCAAAATTGTAGTAAAGTTGAATTATAAGCAAGTTGTTGATAGTTGCGAAGTTAATACAGGTTATTGTAACAATAGTTTTTCTCGGTTTCATAGATGCATTCTATAAGTTATATTACGCAGACTTCGAATCAGTTTGCAGAATTAAACTATCACCCTTGGTTTCTTAGGTATTCAAGCTCAAAAGAAAACCTGAAAATAGCCATTTTGACCCTTTAAGGGTAGAATATCTCAAAATCCTGACGTGATAACGGATTTAGCGTATAAAATTATGTCGAAAATGGCTCTTCGTGTCCAAAAAGCATTCGAGACACTAAAATTTTGAAGGCCTGTGTAATATTTGAATTCTTTAGATTAAGTAAGTAATAGAAATTATTTTTCTTAATTTCGTACCCGTGAATCTACTATGAAAATTAATGAGAAAAATGGAGATCGGGTTGGTGTGGTGGTTAGAATACTGGCTAGCCACACGGGTGGCCAGGTTTCAAATCCCTGTAGATGAGGATGTTTTTCAGAGGAAACCTGATCCCTACTTGAGTGCCTTGTGGAGGGCACTTCAGGTACAGTACTCCGTCTGTCGGATGAGACATTAAACCGTGGTCCCCTTGGCGCCTTTCGTTTAGAGGAGGCTAATGCCGACTCTGGGTTTCTATCCACCCTTCCTCCCTTACCTATCCCTAATAGCGCAAATGATCAGGGTGGCGATCCTCAGGGAAAACCTGGAATTGTCAGGGAATTTTTAATTTCTGGAAAAGTCAGGGAATTCTCGTAACAGTCAGGGAGAAACTGGAATAGGAATCCTCGTTATTTTTCTACCATTTCGTTTATCGGCCAGTCTTTCCCGTCCTTTATTTTGCCAACTAAAACTAACGTCCGTCGCTGACGTGCATGGGATAAGCACCATCAATTCGTGGAGTGTTCAGCTGTGAATTTTATTAGTTGTGAATCTTAGTTATTTAGTTTTAAATCAGACTTTTTTTTAACAATTTTAAAAATTTACTAAACATTATTATTATAATATTATTATATAATAATATTATAGTAAACATACTAAATTAAACAAAAAATTTAAACAGTAAAATGTATCCCTTTTGTATATCCGCGATTTTTGCGTGGTTGTGTTAAAATCATGATCACAATGTATTGCGCCCATCACAAGGAATTCGAGGCTATGTTGTTCGGTAAATTTTACCTCGCGTCTTTTTTAACTTCCGAAACTCAGGTCGAGAAGTAGCCGGAGCACACTAGTTCGTAGTAAATCCATGCATGGAGTTCTGAAATTACGAGACGATGATTAGAAAATTTAAAGCTGCCTTAGAAAATTTAATTCAGCAGAAAAAAAATATTCCAATAATAGGTGATCTTTTGGCGATCGGTCAGGGAAATTGATAAATCCATCAGGGAAAGATCAGGGAATTTGAAAATCGGATATCAGTAGCCACCCTGATGACCTTAGCTGTCGGTCGCCTTCCCAAATATCCAATCCATCCAATGAGAAAAATACTTAGGACAAGCATGCGGGAGGGAGAAGTTGAATGCTGAAGGCACACTAAATTATGAAAGTTAGATTAATTAGGATAGATAATAATCCTACCTTCTACCTTTACCTTACGTAAAACCAGTATACCCTTACCCAAACCAAATTTGACGATATTTAAACGATGTTGTTAGTTCGCAGGTTTCAGCGGCGTTGATAAAATGATTTCAACATTTCTCGGGTTGCATCCGCGTCAGTTGTCATTCAGCACAACATGATTGGCCGGAGCATTGATCGCTTTTTGGCGCCTAACTTGGCCTATATAAGTACGGACCAAAACCTTCTCGCCATCCTTCACCTGAGGACGCCAGCAGGATAGCTGGCGAAACTGTTGTTCTGAATGACAACTGACGCGGATGCAACCCGAGAAATGTTGAAATCATTTAAACGATGTTTTTTGTATGTAGGACCAAAAGTGTACAATTTATCACCCCATTCATGCACTGATTCTAAATCTGGAAAAATTCTATCGAACAACGTATAGTCTTGGCTTCTCGCCAAAGGGAGTGTAGAGGAAATATTATTGTAAATTTGCTTGAAATAACTCTATAAACTGCCAATTTGTCGCTTCTTAAGGTACACACAATGTTAAGTAATTGTCTTGGTCTCATTACACGAACTAAATGTGTTTTTAAGTGTAAGCATAACATGTTATCATTTGATGGTAGCCTTAAACATCTTCTCCTTCAAGGCTACCTAAAGTTACTAGAAACTTGTCAAGTTAATATAATTTGTGTTGAAGTAGTAATCATCATTATTATTAATATTATTATATAAATTAGCTATATCAGACGTCACTTCGAAGAAGTATCAACCTCATTCCTCGAAAATGACTCGTTTTAAATGTCTCAATCGCTTGGCGAACGAATGTGATTGTCTTATACATTTCTACTACTCGAAGCCGGTTTGTGAATCCTGGAATAATATTTCTCAGTCTGTTTTAAACTGAGATTTAGAAAACTCGTACTCAGGCTGTAAGTATCTATTATAAAAAGAATACCTTTTACTTTTCACAATAGATACTTATGAATTAAATCCTGTCAGTCGTAACCTTGTGGAAGTCAAGTTTTGAATAAATGTTGACTATACCAACTATGTTTAAATCGACAGAGTTTTTTATTTAGACCTCTCGTACCTGAAGATGACGCAGTAGCGTTGAAACTAGTTGTACCAACAAAAAACTGTGTGGATTTAGCATGGTTGGTATTGTTATTATTTATTCATGGACACGGATATCTTATCATGTAGATTATTTCTCTCTTCTATCATTTACCTCGTAAGCACCGTTTCGTGGGATGAAAGAAGCACAACGGACCTTACCAACAGCCCAAGTTAAGAAAGCTTTTTTTTTATGGAAAGGAGCTATTGTGTTCGAAAAAGATAGGAGTGCACCCGGAGAAACAGATTGTGAATACATTAATGAGGAGCCTTAAACTCAATGGATGGGAAAAATTGACCGTTGTAGAAGCGAAATACAGAAGATTGGGAGTTTTCTGAACTGGATGTCCGGGGAGGATGCTGAAGATCAAATAGATGGATAAAATAAGAAAATAATATGTATTGGTTCCGTAGAAAGGGGAAAGGATAATTTGTAGCTCTATACGGGCAAGAAGAACTTGATGAATTAGGCCCACTCTGAGGCAAACTGGATTTGCCAGGAATGTAATTTGAAAAAAAATCGAGGAAAGTCCCATGAGGGATAGCAAGAGATCGAATGACCGAATGAAGAGGAAAGTCGGTACACGAAATCAACTCCCGTAAAATAAAGAACTAGCTTTGGATGAGGGTGGATGGAGGGCAGCAGGTTATCTATGTTTGGACTGAACGACCAAAGAATGAATTGCAAAATAACTTAAGTGACTTTTCCACGCTGTAAAACAATAAATTGGCGGTGTGAAAAAGTTACTTAGCTATTTTGATTTGATCGTAATGGATTTTCACCAAGTTAAGTCTGGATACTAATGAATGGATTGTAAATTTGTACGCCGGAGAAAAGTTAAGTTTACAATTAATACCCATATAATACTCAACTTGAAATGACCTGTACCGTTAATTTGATCTAATCATAATAGATTTTCACCAAACTAAGCCTGGACACTAATGAATGAATGGTAAATTTGTCTGCTTGATAAAAGTTACGAGTGCATTTAGTTCTCGTGTGTTATAGATAGTGTCAGTGTGAGGTAATCGGTGAGAAATTATACTTGTTGCGATATGGGAAATAAAACTTGACTAGAGTTGAATTGTTTCGTTAAGGTGGTACCTTGTCGAAAATTGTGTGGTTTGTCCCTAAAAGGACCGGTCTAGAGTGAACGAGTTCCCAAAAATGAACGGGTTTGCCCTATTCATTCCTCTTGAGCATAGATAGTTTGATGTTGAGGACGGACGTGGGATTTAGTGTGAGGAGGTCATTTGGAGCATCCAGGCTGAGGAGAGGACGCTATTCCCCCCTTCTCTCTCGGGTGTAAAAATACTCCCGCGCTGGAAGGAAAGGGGGCGGCATCGGTGGAATAGGGGGCGGGGGGACTGCGACGGGAACTCGAGTTACTCGGGAGGAAGGCGTCTTGCGCACTTTCACCGATACGCGCCGCGGGCGACGGCACGGGACGGCGGGCGTCTCCGCGAGATATGACGCCCTCTGCCGCCCACCGCCATTCTCGCTGCCCCACCCTCGGAGGAAGAGGGGCCAAGAAAACATGCGAGCATTCCGTCCCCCCTGGGTGGGGGGGAGGCGGGTGGAGGGAAGCGAGGGCACCCGTGGGGCTCGTTCCTTGCGGGCGAAGTTCCAGTGGATACCGCTGTGCGGTCAGAAAGGAGATGAGGGTGGTGAGGATAGGGTTGAGACGCTGGTGTGACTTCTCTACGATGATATTCGAGAGGAGAAAAACGACTTTCGAGTTGCTATGAGACATTATTATTATTAACTAGCTTAAGCTGCCACCTTCGGTTTCCCACCGATATACCATTTGATATCAAACGACTTCAGTTCCCCGTTCGCCTCGCATTATCAATAACCAGTAGCAAGGCTCAAGGTCAATCGCTTCAAGTGTGTGGATTAAATCTGGAAAATCCATGCTTTTCTCATGGGTAATTATATGTTGCATGCTCACGAGTGGGATTCCACGCTAAGTGTCACTTGATAATGACACTCTGTGTTGAAACCTAGTCGGTGAATAACAAAAAAATGTGAAAATAGTAAAAGTTTTGTTTCATCTTGAAAAATGAAACATTTCACCATGAGTCTCACCTTGTATGATAGTGATCATTCCTTCCTGTGCAGTTAGACTTTTCTTCTTTATGTCTCTGTTCTCTCCATAGTTTTTCTCCCTGAAGTATGCGAAACAGTGCAAATAGTCTATTTATTTTTCTACTCCTTCCCAGAGTGCCTCATCCCAGTTCCCTAGCAGTTCAGTAACACTGTCGTTCCTCATATGCTTCCCCATTACATGACTGGCTGTCTTCCTTTGTACCTTCTCAATGGATTTTATTTGCCTCTCTTCCATGTGAGTCCCAGGCTACTGACGGATATTCCATAATTGGTCCTACAGAGTCTTCTTCGCTATTTCCTTAATGGTTTTATTGCTCTCCTTGAGATTTCTCATCACCCAATGTAATATTCTCTGTGGTTTCAGGCTTGATGGAGTGGAATCGGAATATAACTAAATATGAAAACAATAAGCAACTTCCACTGTGATAAATTTATTCCGACCGGTTTCGCTTTTTACAGCATCTTCAGGTGAAGATAATGTAAAAAGCGAAAACGGTCGGAATAAATTTATCACAGTGGAAGTTGCCTATTTTTCCATACTTACCCAGGGTAATATTTTTAATTACTTTTTGGTTACATGTTCCCCGCTTGCTTCCCAACTTAAATTTTCAATACACACCTAAGTGTTTGCACTGATTATTTTTAGGAATAAGTTTTCCTGGCATGATGAGGGGAAAGCAATACAAACTGTAGTTCTACTTGCATACTTAATCACTTACTTTTATGTTATCGATGATATGCATCAGAGCCAGGAAATCACCTGGTTTGTCGATGCACCGCATCGAAAGCTTGCTTAAGAGCGTTCAACTTGTAGGTCACTGAATGTGCCTTATGGAAAACACTGTTACCAAACTTTACCTCCGTGCGCTCACCTATTAGGCTGCCAAATTCAACTCTCACAAGTGCCACAAGTTGAAGTAAGTTACTTTAGGGAATTTAGGGAAATGACTGTTAATGCAGTGATTGATATGATACAGAGTTTGCTTCTAATATATCTGTGGACTTAAGTCTCTCCTAATATATAAGTCTCTCAAATATATCTTATTCGAACGGAAGAAGCATATATTGAGATCGTTTAAGTTGAGGTAAGTTTAAGTAAACGCTGAAAATGATGGAAGAACATTGAGGCATGCCCGATTACCTAGCTTGATTTTAATCTTATTTATATATGTGAATGCGTGATTGTGCGGTTAGTTATAACTACCAAACCAGTGCACGCAATGACGTGAAACTTGGTAACATGATTCATTGTCACTCGGAAGGTTTATGGCTACTTTTCGTTTACCTAATGGTCTCCGGTTCGACTCCAGACGAGTAAAAGTGTTTCCATAAGAAGTACTTGTACAGTTCGTTGTTCTGGCTTGTAGACCTTTTATCTTTTGCATATTTAAATTAGAAATAATGGTCGTAGAAATTTGCGACAAAGACTATTGGAAAGAAAAATAAATTAGCATTCTTATTCTTGCAATCAATGTTTGTTTTTCAACCGATTTACTTAAAATTTTGAAAAAGCAATCGTCAACTACAAATTCAGTGCTGTCACCTTGAAACGACTAAAATCATTGTTGAAGCCCGAACCTCATATGTGTGTATGTCGACAACGTATTAATTGAAATAGAAGAATCCATATAATCCGTAATAAATACCTTGTTCGCGATATATATCGATATATTTGATTGATATCGATAGTATATAATAAGTTTAATGTTTTCCACACCCGTTGAATTTCAACGGGTACCTTCTACTAGTATTTATAATAAAGTTAGATTTATGCTATCGAATGGTGTGAAAATATTACCAGGTCATCGGTCATTAATCGAATGTATTTTAATTTTTAAAATGAGCTTACGCGCTGAAATATATTGCCTTAATGGCGGTGCGATGGCATCTCTTCATAGAACTTTCTTATATCTCGATTTCCACCAAAGTAATATTGTTCAAAAAGTTGTATTACATGCTCTAGATATTGAGGCACCTATTATTTTTATACCCTACACCACTACTTGGGTAGGGTATATTGATTTTTTCACGGCAGAAATGTAACGCATTGAAGGAGGCGTGGCAGGTATGGAGAAGATTATATAGAAATGATCAGCATCTCCTTACGCGTCCATGTAGCTATGTCCGTATGTCTGTCTGTCTCTTCGCACGATAACTGCCGTAACAATTGAGATATCTAGCTTAAATTTGGGACATAAGCCTCTAGTAGTCCACAGACGGCACAGTTCTAAAATGGGCTGGATCGGACCAAAACCACGTTTTTTAAATTACAAAATTGAAAATGTTATATAGTATTTAAGCTTCGGCGAGGCCGAAGATAATTTCTTTACTAGTTTTACCTTAGGTCAGTGATACTGTAATACGAGTAATTAGGTTTAAATAACGAAACTTCCTGTTTTCGCAGAAGCACGTAGCCGATATACCGTAATGATTGTGGCAACTTTGCCAAGGGAAACATCTACTGTTTACCCTGTTCACCAAATTTCTTTTCAAACTTCCTCAAAATTAGGCGTTTAATATTCATTGTTAAACGTTTTAAGCATGGAGATAATTTTACCCTCCCCTCAGTTTGTTAAAGAATCACGGTATCATATCCTGCCGAAATGGCTATGGAGGCTGGAGTCAGTGTAATTACTGCTTTTCGTGACGTAGCTAAAGCTGCGGTTTAACGCTTTTCGTATAAGGTTTTACTCGGATGTGTATTTACATGACTTTGAAAAAATATATAGGGCAACTATTTTCGTCTATATAAACTTGAAAGCGACCGGTTTTGATATACTACGTCATCATCGGGTAACACGTGACTTGTTAAAGTTTATATTGTGGAAAATTGCCGGTTTTCTTTAATTTAATTATTATATTCCACCAGATCACGCCTGTAACAAATCTTTTTATATTAAAGACAGCGTTAAGGCTTATTTTACTCACTACTGCAAATTTTCTACGTCTGAATAAAACAGCACTGTGAAGCGCATTTTCCTCCTTAACAAGAACATTTCATCACTTAAGTCCATGGTTTCCATGCTACGCATCGTCATCAGGTAGCCACCCGAACTGTGTGAGTCACTTGAAATTGTATTGTTTCCTTCGCCCTTATCATGACAGAATTCCACCTAGTTGAACTTGAAACTGACCTTCCTGGAAGTCAGGAAACTCGAGACTTCTAATTTATTAGTTCTGGCTACGCATTTTCGCGAAATGATAACGAATGTGATTGCGCTATCACACCGATAACCTTCACGTTCACTATTAGGCAGTCTGATGTTTGCAAAATATCTAAATCCGCAGTTAAGCGTCACATCAACGGAAGGACTATAACATCCAACGAAGAAAGTTAGCCCTCTATCACGCTGAGTGACCTAGAGGAGAGTTTTTTGTTTCTGATATGGTTTCTTTACGTCTATATGACTTTGTGACATCAACTTTTACAGCTTGCCAACGAAACTATTTCTCATTCGTAACTTTTAGTTCCTGATTCTCCCTCGAATGAGGTAACAAATGACATGACAGCACGTAGTAGACAAAAAATTGGTTGTATAGAGTGCTAATCGTATAAAACCGGGCCGTATAACGTGGTAACGAACACGTTACATGGAAAGAGATGAAAATATCAGGAATTGGTCCTCTTATAATGCAAGTATATCGAAAAGGACACGTCTGTGTGCATAGCTCTAGGAATATTGATGATGGGAAAAATATAAATCGTCGACTGTGGTTTTTGTCCCGCCAAAACTTATTGCCGTGATAGCAGTCATTATACACATGCGTAGGCTTAGCTTACATTTACCCAGTTCCGAAGCGGGCCTATGATTTTAATGTCTCCTAATCAGCTCAACCCTCATTTCAGTGGGTTAATGTAATTTATTACTTAATTTGCGACTTTTAGTTTTCCAGCCCTTCCATTGGACTACGGCTTTGCACTTCCTAATCATCCTCGGAGAGTAAATGTTTGTAGGATTGATACGTTCTCCTGGTAGGGTCCCCATGCCATCAGTGCCCATGGCTGAAAGTTAGAGGCTGAGCGAAAGGCAGTTACCGCGATGATGTCACGTTTAAAATGCTGTTAGGGATGGCATTGGCAAGCCTCAGACACTATCAGTTTCCATAAACATGGAAGTACGAAAGCATTGATGTATATACTTTGGGTTAAACTATTTACATGGGTTAGTATTCTGCAGTATATGTCTTTTCTGTTGCTATTGTATATTTATTCATATGCAACTACATATTATCCTGCATGACATTTCAAGGGTGTTTGGTAGGGGATGAGTTATCATCAACATTCACTGTAATGAACATGTAACATTAACCAACATGCGATACCACTCTAGGTAAGCAACCAATGCTACAAGCCACTGTTTGTATTAATGTATTTTGCAACTAGAAAAAGAGATACGAGAGTCTTACAGGGATCATGCGATACGTGATGTTAGTACTACGTGGCTGATGAAGAAACTAACATTAAGTCACTACTAATCAACTCAACAGCTACACTACCTCTCGACTAATCTACTTCAAGTCTCATTGGCAGACATAATGGTGTATTATCGATCGCGGGAAAAAACATTTTTAACTTGTCTGTTCTGCAGTCTATTTTCATAATTTATTTCTCATGATCCTATCTACCGAAGTGTATTGGAGTTCGTGAGATATTAATAACTTCGTCAGAAACTAAATTCGTTTTGAAGTCACATGAAAAACTCTCTAATTTTTAATCGATGCTCTTAAAGCGATTCCCATCTTAAGTTGCTGCAAGAGGTCAGTAACACTAACGATATTGTCATAACGGCCTTTTACGTATCTTGCTCATCTTCGCTGCAAGCTCTGGTTCTATCTTATTTTTTCAATGGAGTATCTGCATAGTTATCATTGTATAAATTTGACTGTGAACGTTTTGTTTATTTATTATCTCTTCTTTATTTCAGGTGAGTGATAATTATGGCAGTTCTTGGACCAGGGGCCAACGTGTTAGCTCCGTCAATGACGTGAGATTAAATGCATAGTTAATTGCACCGTGGGTTGCTAAGTAAGTACTGTTGTATTGTGTGATGCATGTTGTCTAAAGCAGAAATTTTTCGGGTCTCATGCGGTCGTAAGCCAAAATTAAGTTCCATATGGAATCGTCTAGGAGTTAATTGACTGAAATACCTTGCTGGCAGGAGTATGTCAGCAATGTTTAAACCTTTGTTTATAAATTTTTCAACTAAGTTCTGTCATCGGACTCTCTCAACGTTCATTCGTGGTGCCAGGAGTGAGGTCTAGAATTAAATCTTAGTAAAGGCACAATAGTACACTTCCTGCGATAGTCATCGCACAAATGCCATGCTTACACTGTGGGTAGAGTCATAAAATCATCTGATACAGTTACATATCTTGGAATTACCTTAACTTCTGATAAATGGAGGAGAACTCTCATACGAAACATATGCGGCACAGCACAAAAGAAACTAGGTTTTATCAAGCTCATAATAGAAAGGTCCTCGGATGGAAAAGTAAATGAGAGATGCTACTTAGCTCTGGTTAGGCCACACCTCGAATAGGCCGCGAGCACTTGGGACCCGGGTCATTAAGATTTAACCAAAAAAATAATAAAATACAAAGAAAAGCAGCACGCTTCGTGAAAAACTGCTACGAGTAAACATAGAGGGATTAAGGTGGGAGCCCCTAGAGATTCGGAGGCTACACGCCAGGCTTAGCTTGCTTGAGAAATTCAGAACTGATGTGTTTCAGAGCGACACGGAGAATATTATCATGTCGCCTCACTACATCTCTAGGTCTGAGAGAAGCAATAAAATTCGAGAGATACATTGCCGAACAGAAAGGTACAAAAACTCGTTCTTTCCGCGCACAATAAGCGATCACAATAAAAACTGAGCTCCACTGAATGTACTCCCATAATACGCGTCACCATTTCATCTCCCAAAACCTTATCTCTTATATCTTTACACGGCTGGTGTCCTAACACCCCCTGCCTCACGCCCATGATGCGGCTCGCATGGTAGTATGTAGATGTATATTTCACGAAACTCACGGGAGTACCTCTCTCCATTGTACCCTAATGCCTATCTTTCTCCACCCTCTCTCCCTCATTCACTGCATTCTCTCGGTCAGAACTGTCATCAGCATCCCGTACTCCTTTATTTTTTTGCGATTGTAAAGTAGGAGTAGGCGGCTGTGTTACTCTGCTTGCTTTTCAAGTATATGACTAGTTGCTCTTTTAAAACTTCAATGATTTTGTTTTCAATGATAAGTAGTTCTCCCACGGTGTTTTTTGAATATCCCGTTAAATTATTACGTGCAGTGATCTGTAAACCGGGGTACCAGTTTGGTTTGTTAAGTGTTTATAGAGTAACACTTGTAGTGATATCCAATTAATTACCATACACCATGTTCTCTAAACCATGGAAGATAAGGTGGTGTGGTGTATTTTTGTATGGAATCACGATCTTTACATGAGTGCCATGCGGAGAGCACTTGAATTATAGTACTTAGTCACACCTGCTGTGCTTTCCTCTGTTGATTCCACGCCATCCTTTCCACGTATTAAAAATTTGAAAATATGTACTAATTACAAATTGACGGGGTTCAATGCTAGTTACGAGTGGACCAGGTTTACTGGTTACAAGTTGACCATATTCAATACTAGTTACAAGTTGACCTGGTTCACTACTAGATACAAGTGTTCCGGGGGTAACATGTATCAATACATTGAATGGTAGAGCAATTAAACATATCCATTGAAACATTAAGGAAATACAAAGAGCAAAACAGTTAACCCTCAATTCAGTCTTTCCATTAAAAACATTACAGTATATGTGAACGTATTCCGAAAATATTTACGGCTAGTCGATTCCGTACAACTTGAAAGAATCGCCTGAAATACCTTTGGTCTTGATTTATGGAGCCCTAGGGAGTTAGAGGTTACCACACAGGAGACATCCTATCCTTCAGCAAATGTCATTGGATTATACGGGTGTTGAGATTATAATATCTGTTAATACATAACTTCGCGCACATACACCAGCCAATTATTTAAGGCAATGTTTACATTTCCTTTTAAATTTATTTACAAACCCAGGTAAGGGCTTAAAGATGTCTAGTAACACATCCCTTTCCTTTATTCCTCGATCGAGGGAGGAGTTTTTCATTATATTAGCTCTATGTCGTCGTATATAGTTAAAGTTTAAATTAGTGGTCTTACTGCCTTGCCTTATGTATTATGAACTACAGTGAAACATATACCTGCCTATCTAACTGTGAGCTTGACGTGAGTGGCGAGTTAAGGAATGGCTCAATCATTGTAGGTCAACAACAACCTGTAGACCGAACAAAATTTGAATACGATTCCCTATTCTCTCTCTCATCCTGTAGAGTTCGTGGCCTTTAGTTCTCGCACTGCCCTCCCTACCCAGGGGGGCTGGGCTCGTGGCGTGCTCTGATGAATGGTATCTGGGCCGGTCTAATAACGTCCTCCACCCAGCCGGGGCCAAGATTTATTGGCTTAAATTCTCGAAAATGGGTGCTTAAGCATATGTTGGTTCCTCGATGGGGGTCCTAATGCACTAGGTATGTGGAAATCTGTGGGGTTGGAATTCTCAGCAAAGTAATATTGGTCCCTCGTTTCATGGCTTAAAGTTGCGGTATGAAAGGTGTGACCTTCCTCCCCCGAGCAGTATAGACTGAATGCTGTATTTTGCAGTCGTAAATTGGTAAATGGCAGTGTTTCAGGAATTTTCATGGTGACGGAATGGGTGGCGTAGTAAAATGTGCGTGAATTCCATGGTGTGGCTAACGCACGGTAAATGTATTCCGATGAGTCATCTCGCTATGAGATAGTGTAATTGAATTGTTTCGTCCAATTGGAAAATAAGACGTTCGTCCATTTCCACAGTTTTGTTTTTAATAACGACGCGTTTCAATGTGTTATAACATCGTCATTAGGTAATTTTTTCGTATTGTGCAATGTTTCCATTTGCTTTCCTCCGTATTGTGATAAAATTACGCCTTAAAAACAGAGTAAGAACGCGTTCAGAGTAGATCAGTAAAACACGTAAAAGGCCGTTATGATAGTCTCGTTAGTGTTACTGACCTCTTGCAACAACTTGGATAGGAATCGCTTTCAGAGCAATCGTTTAAAAAATAGACTCAATCTTTTATGTAAATTCGAAACCAATTTATTTTCCGAGGAAGTTATCAATATCTTACGAACTCAAACATACTACGGTGTATCAGATCAGAAAGGCTTTAAATGTCGTTTTCCCGCGATCAATAAGAGACCATAATGGTTGCGTTAAGACTTAGAAGTAGGTTAGTTGACACGTAGTGTAGCTGGTTAAATCATATGCATCCTAATGCATGTCTCTAAATCTGCCGAGTAGTGCTAACACCATGCATTACATGCTCCTTGCATGACTCTTGTATCATTTTCACATAGTTGCAATAAAAATTATTTTAGTAGTTTCTGTAGCATTTGTAGCATACCGATAGTGTGGTGTTTGTTGATGAAAGTAAATTTGGGCGCCGCCGCATGGGCGTGTAGAAGGGGGTGTTAGGTCACCAGCCGTGGAAAGATGTAAGGTTTTAGGAGGTGAAATGGTTACGCGTATTATGAGTGTGTATTTAGTGGAGCTCAGTTTTTATTTTGATCGTTTATTGTGCGCGGGAAGAACGAAATTTTGATCGCTTCTGTTCGACAGAGATGTAGTGAGGCATCATGATAACATTTCTGTGTCTCCCTGAATCACACCAGTTCTGAATTTATCAAGCTACCTAAGCCTATTGGGTAGCCTCCGAGTCTCTAGGGGCTCCCACCTTAATCCCTCTAAAAGCTGTGAGACACTATATGTATGCTCGTAGCAGTTTTTAACGAAGCGCGCTACTTTCCTGTGTAATTTCTTATTTTTTAAGGTAAAATCTATTTGACCAGGGTCCCAAAAGCTCGCGGCGTATTCGAGGTGTGGGCTATCCAGAGCGAAGTAGCATCTCTCTTTGACTTTTTCATCCGAGGACCTTCCTATTATACGCTTATCAAAACCTAGTTTCTTTAATGTTGTGCAGTATATGTTTTGTATGTGTGTCCCCCACGATATATTAGAAGTTAAAGTAAACCCTAGATGTTTTACTGTGTCTGAAGATATTATGTTCACTCCAACCACAGTATAGGTATGGCCTTTGTGTGATGGGTGATGAAGTGATGCCTGATGGTGTAAAGTTTATTAAAGAAGTGTATTTGTTTCCATTTATTTGAATTGTACTGCGCTTTAACTTTTTTGGCAAAGGAGCACTACTCTCAGAGCAGCATTTACTATTGCTAATTTTTGCTGATAATTTGCGCGATAAACTTGCCGGTGTAAACCCACCGTGTGGATGATGTCGTTGATATAACTTCCATGTGTATCGCCCCCTTAGAGCGTCAAAATAAGTTGCCAGCGGTGTTTTCGAGGCAGAGTTGGGCGAAGTCGGGCTTTTCGCTCTTTGCATTGCAGTGCAGTCTCGTCGCCTCGTTTGTCTCCGTCGGAGAAGCCTCCGCGTCACCGTCTCCCCCCCCCCTCCCATGTTCTCATTGCACAACTGAGGATTCTTCCCTCAACTCGAGTGTCTTCCTCACACTGCGCGCACGCCGTCTCATCATCACCCGCTCCTCTCCCTACTCCCTCCTTCCTCAAACCCACTTTCTTTCCTCTTTCCATCGCGGAGCACCAGACGTCTTTCTCGGCGAGCATCGTGACGTTGGCTCGTGAGCTCCGGTGCGTGCGGTCGCACGGGGCTAGGGTTGCCAACTGTGGGATTTTGACCCGGAGACTCGGGGTGAAGCAGTGACTGCGTAGAGAATTCTTTCCGGGAATTTTTATTGGAGGGAAATAATTACTATTGGCATATCTGTCTTCCCCGGTGGCGGCGGGGTAAAGTCCTCACCTGCTAACTCGAGGGTTGCAGGTTCGAGTCTCGCCTGGGTAGAATATTATCTGCCCAGGACATGGGTGTCTGTGTATGTACTGGGTTGGGGGAAGAGGGGACGGTTCCGTCTCATCCAATCCAGGCTAAATAAACAATAATAATAATAATCTGGGGTTGTGTCGTGTGGATTATAGATATAGATCAATCGTGGAGATTACACGTACAAAACAAATTTGGCGTAGCATTAAAGAAACTAGGTTAAGTTAAGCGTATAATTGGAAGGTCTTCGGATGAAAAAGTCAAAGAGAGATACTACTTCACTCTGGCTAGGCCACACCTCGAATACGCCGCGAGAATTTGGGACCCTGGTCAAATAGATTTTACGAAAAAAATTAATTAAATACAAAGGAAAGCAGCGCGCTTCGTTAAAAACTGCTACGAGCGTACATATAGTGTCTCACAACTTTTAGAGGGATTCAGGTGGGAGCCCCTAGAGACTCAGAAGCTACACGCTAGGCTTAGGTTGCTTGAGAAATTCAGAACTGATATTTTTCAGAGCGACAGAGAGAATATTATCATTGACTCCTCACTGCATCTCTAGATCTGACAGATGTGACAAAATAAGAGAGAGATACTGCCGGACATAGAGTTACAAAAACTCGTTCTTTCCGTGCACAATAAGTGACCACAATAAAAATGAGCTCCACTGAACACACTCCTATAATACACGTCGCCACTTCATCTCCAAAAAACTTACATCTTTGCACGGCCGGTGACCTAACACCCCATGCCACATGCCAATGCGGAGGCTCGCGGGGTATTATGTAGATGTTGATGTATTACTGAGCGTGTAGTTTTTAAAGTAATTTGAGCGAATTATCATTTCACCTATAAATTGATGAATTTGGTCACATTCCAGAAACAAATAATAATAAGTTCATTTAATCATTGAATCAACCTTACATGCACACCTTAGCATTCCAAATAAAAAGGGTAATTTAGGAATCTGTACTTGGGATACCTCAAAAACAATTTACATTTCGAATAATTGAGAAGTGAATAAACTGAGACCAGATACGTTACATAAATATATACATAAAAAGATTACAATTTTGTTTAATCTCAACCTGCCGTTTATATAGTTTATAGTGAGTGTTAACCATACTCTTGGCCAAAAACACATCTCGATTTTCTACATCAAATAGCCATCTTGTTCCTCTGTTCAAAAATGATATAAAAAATATCGTACCTCTTATATCATCTGACTATCTAAGAAATTATTTTGGCCCTATATAGATACCTAAATGAGTCTTTAAACAGAGACAAATTGGGCTTGGGCAAAATATACATTGTTGTAGATCTTAGATTGTATGCTTTGGCTTTTGGTTCTACCTTAGGTTTTTTACCACTTCCGAGGTAGAACAAGTTTACTACTTTATTAACGTAAAGGTGACGTACAGGGAGTAACTGTAAATCCGCAATTATTTGGAAGGACGGTTCAATATGACATTTTCTAGCAATCATAAGCATTTTACAGCAATCTAATTATCGATTTTTGGAGAATCAGCAGCGGATTGAATGAATGTTTACAGGCACTTCACCAAGTATCTCTCCCTTTCAATAATATCAAAGAATGTGCCCCTTTCCGTACTACTTTCTGAGAGTTTTGTAGAAAAATACCCCTTTACATTGGAAATGGTATAGGTGTGCTCTCCAGTAAGACCTTAGGTATAAAATGAGGTGTTTGTATCGCATACATCTTGTCAAAAATGAACAGTGTGTAGTTTGCATCTATTCTCAAATATTTTTGAAAATAAATCATAAGGTTACCGCAGTAAATATTGTAAGGTCTGATAAAACCTTCGTTTGTGAATGGTTTTGAAG
The DNA here is from genome assembly GCA_963169105.1 of Ceriagrion tenellum. Classification (NCBI taxonomy): domain Eukaryota; kingdom Metazoa; phylum Arthropoda; class Insecta; order Odonata; family Coenagrionidae; genus Ceriagrion; species Ceriagrion tenellum. The sequence continues at coordinate 57,585,728 of OY720644.1, forward strand.
CGTACCGCCTGAAGAAAATGAGTGAATTTATTATTGCACTATCAATACTACAATATATAATCATTGCTTCCTACTTCTGCTGAAATTAAAACGTATAATTCGTATATGGTCTCCATTATGGCTAGGGAACTATCTCGCTGTAACTACCTTATCAGGCTCTAGAGCTTCGTAAATTGCAAACATGTATAAATAATACCTATTATGTCTACATAGTTTATAGTAGATTAAGTGAGAGAGATAAATGGATGAAGAGGATAGGATCTGTGGACGAAATAACAAGTGAAGAGGGGATATGATGAATCCAAAAACCTACCAATCAGTATGTTGAATACGCAAATGAAGTGTACAGTAAATACATCCACACATTAATAATGAGGGCACTAGAGCGGCTTTTTAATTTTCTCATTGAACGACGGACGCCGCTGTGGGTTTATTACACTCTCGAGTGCCAGTGATAGTTTTTTTCTGTGAGAACTACCAAATGCAGTATTATTATAAGTTTTTTTCTAATAGAACTATCATCAGTTAATCCGTAGAGCTGTCAGAAGAACGTGGTCGTTATGATTTTGAACAGGATTGTTTGCACTTAATTTTGATGAATGAAATTAATATTTTTGTGGTGCGGAGATTATTTCGACCTCCAAAAAGTTAAGTATTAACCTTAATCATTCTGTCACTACTTAGGACTATATACATAAAAGTAAAGGATTTGATTTTATGCCTATAGCTGTAGAAAATGGGTTCCTGTGAAACCCCGATTTCTGTTCATTTTAAGGTAAAATCTTTAATTCATCCAAATTATTTGCAGTATCTTCAGGTTCATTACCAAATATTTACAGTTTTAAGTTCAAGTGGGAGGGTTCTTTTCGCCGCAATACATATAATCGTATACACACCAGTGTTTTTTATTTACCAAACATTTAAGGAGGAAATAGATGAAAAAGTATGGTACAATATCAAACGGTAAAACCGTAGCACTACTTATTGCGCAAACGGGTTGGGTAGCTGTACACATTCTCCGGGTTACAGACCAAAATTTCCGTAGCTAGAAGGTCCCACAGTTGGTAAGCCTACTGTGGGAGGTAATTTTTCTTCCCCACTCACATCTTGCATCGCACCGTCATTTGTAAGACCTCTCGAAAATGACGGAATCGTGTTGGGAGGATGGAGCGGCGCGTGACCTGTTCGGGATATTAGTCTCGTGTCGTCCCCGTTCTCCGGACAAATGCGTTCTACTCGCGGCAAATGGTTGTTCATTCATGGTTTACACGTGTCATCTTGCGAAGCACACAGTGGAAAAAGTCAGACGCGTGGCCATGTCAACAGTGCCGGCACAAGCTAGTTTACAAGTGTGGGCAAAATATACAACAGCCTCTCGTAATAAGTTACTTTTTATTCTACTTTGTTTCCTAACCGTGTTATTAAATCTTAAATTAAATGCTACGTTAAGTTTAAATTATTCTTTAAATTAATTATGACCAAAAACTTCAAAAAATTATCTATGATAAAATAAAAGAATTATTCGGCCAAAACCTAAAAAATACTCAGGGAATATAATTTTTACTCGTGCCCGTCTTTCTTTTCAACTTTATAATGGTGCGTCGTTAACCTACCTAAAGTAAAAGTTCTGTACACTTCATCATTTCTTATTTTGTCCGTCCATTTGATATTCAGCATCCTCCTCCAGCACCAGGTTTCGAAGGTTTCTAGTCTGCTCTGGTCAGCTTTTCCAATGGTCCATGCTTCCGATCCATAGAGTGCTACGCTCCACACGAATGTTTTCTGATACTGTTTCCTAATTTGTAGTCCTATCTTCTTTGAGAATAGCAGTTGTTATTTTCCCATTAACGTCTTGTTAGATTGGACTACTCTCAGCTTAATGTCCGTTGTGCTTCTTCCGTCCCACGTGATGGCACTTTCGAGATTGGTGAAGGTATCCACTTGCTAAATATTTTCTCCTTTCAGTGTGACTTCTACATTCAGCTTCTCTCTTCCGCGTATTAGGATTTTAGTCTTCGATTTACTTATTTTCATGTTGTATTCTTGGAGGACTTAGTTCATTACGTTAGTGACGTTTGAGGATCATCGCTATTTCCATCTATGACTGCGATATCGTCCTTCCTTCCTCTTTCTTACTGGTATCAAAATGCACCTTTTCTCATTTAATCTTGCCAGAACTCCTCATTTCTCAATTGATCACTGCACTCTATCCTTCCCATTCTTCTTTGCCTTCTTTCGAATCCCTCTTTCCTCCTGACTGACCATGTATCTGCCCCATAAGCACTACATAATACGTTTTGCAAATATTTTCCTTAATCCTATGTTGATTGATTTGGCTGATAGCTGCGTGACTTTTGTGAAGGCTGTCTTTCCGTGAGATATTCTACTTCTTATTTCTTCTGCACAACTACCTTTCCTTGTGGTAAAACTTCCGGTATTTGTTTAAGCCTTTCTCTATCAATAGGTACCTATAGAACTTTCTCATTTCCTGCCTTAATTACTTGGGTTTGGTTGGCACCCTAGGATTCGCGTTAGTCAAATGCGAAGGCTGTCTTACCTTCCGTGAAGACCTTGTTTTAGGCGATGGAGCCTTTTACATGAAAAAATGTCATCTGTGCAACTTCCAGCTTGTTTTGCTATCACTGTACTACGCCCTCTTTCCATAAAGGCATCTTGTTTATTTCCTTCGATAGACTTTATTCTTATTGCCTGCCTTGGTGATTCTCTCCTGCAAATGCTGTGTTCGCGTGTTCGAGTCCTGCCTGCGTGGGTTTTCCCTCATTCTTGGAAGTTTTTTGCGTGAAAGGACTGAATTGTGATAAATTAGCTCGAATAGAGACGTAATTACTGTTGCCATTGATTTACAAATGATTCTCCAAAAATTCACATTTTTGGGAAACATTTTTCGCTTGAAAGCTCTCGCGTCAAGATGAGGGATTAGGATCTCAAATGCGAAGCGTGGGTGAGGCTAGTCCCAGCGCCAAAGCAAACCTCATGTGACGATTACTTTTTCTCTAAACGAGTGCATTCCTATTTTCTTGCCATCTTTTGGTGAGCTGGCTGTGCACACCCCGATTCAGTGCCAAGAATTCTCAGCCGCGTGACGCTTACGGGCGAACGCGTGATGCCTTTCGGCCGTGTCTCTTTTACAGTGAAGTGAATCATTTAAGAAGGAACCTTCATTTTAGGCGTGCCCAATAATCCATCTTGATTTTTATATTTATTACAAAGTAAGACTTATACTGTCGAATGGTGTAAAATATTTGTTGGTCATCGGTCATTAAACAAAGGTTTATTAATATAAAAATGATAAACTTTTACGCTGAAATTCGAGGGTAGGTCAATAAATAACTCGCAAAAGTGAATCGAGGCAATAATAATCAAAGTAGCCACCTGAAATGTATTTCTTTTTTCTACGTATTCACCCTGTACATTATTCTCTGAATTTTTTTGTTACTTCTGTAACTTTCCCCTCCGAGTCCCCGGCAATCATCGGGTTTCGTTGCCGTCATAATGGCCGAGAACTCGAGAGGGGCGGTACAGAGTTCGTAGTTATTCCACGTATTATTATTTATTATTACGTATATTATTACACGTATTACATAAGAATGAAATTCAGAGATGTGAATTTTCTTATGCATGAAATTCAGAGAATATGAATCATAATTCTCTGAATTATTATTATCATTATTATTATTTATTCATCTTTATTCTATTTTCTCGAGTTATCTTTGTTTTATTTATTCATTGATATTTATTTTATTTGTTCACTTATATAATTTTTTTAATGTTTTACTTTCTTATTATATATTCATTTTTATTCTTATTACTCCTACTAGTACTACTTGGACTACGGCATCATCATTTTCAAAACGCCGGCCTTCCAAATGTTTTTTTCGGGGCCCGAAGAGATAAATATCACTGGAGGCTAAGTCGGGCCTGTACGGTGGATGTTCCTAACGTTCCCAAAGAAATGTTTACGACTGATGCCGATGATGAAATGCTGATGTTGCGACTTATTTGTTGACTTACCCCTGTATATTTCCTTAATGGTGATGCGATGGAATCTCTTCTCATAACTTTCTTCTATCTATCTTCCCACCTGAATAATATTGTTCAAAAACTTGTATTACATTCATTAGATATCAAGACACGTATTACTTTTTTTAAGCGTAGGTCATCGTTAACACATTCGGTGCGATCACACATGCCGTGACTTTCCTTAGGACCGGGAATCATTTTCTTTTGTTTACCCATCGTTATATTATATAAACCAATTTTACATAAAATGTTTTGCCGAATGTCATTGTTTAACCGTAAATTTTTTAAACAATATCTCCGCCGCCTGTCGGCGGCTGCCCGATCCGCGTGATAATTTTCAAAAAGAAAAATTAGAAAATATCGGTATATTTTCTTTTTTTCGTTTTCCGATAGTATTTTTTGGTTTTAATGATTACCTATGATTAATTTCTTAATTTTGTCGACAATTTTACCAACAATTTCTTAGGTCATGACTATGCCGCCTGTCGGAGGCGACCCGCACTTTTTGTGGTTTCCTACTCTGCTAACGTCGGCAAGCAAGCTATACTCTCGCGTAGCAATTTTATTTATCGAACTCACGATCCTACGTATGAAATAGCAAACATTTATTAGATTTAAAATTCTGTTTTTTATTTAACACGAGTATTTAGGTTTAAATAACGATACTTCCGGTTATCGTCGGATCGAATGTGATCATGGAAAAATGCGAAATGAATTCTAGCGTTAATCAGTCCTTGAATGAGGTTCCACTGTGGCCAAATCAATATAAATACTGGATTCCACCTTTTCGTAGATATTGCTGATATAAAACACTGGTTTCGCTGATGGTGTCTCGTAACTCTGACTAAAATTAAGGCCGAGAGACATTATTTAAAAAATGAGGAATTCCTAGCGCTTAAATCTCGTAAAAAATTGTGTGGATTGTATGTTTCCTCAATTGTAAAAATTATACTACTTTGTCACCGCCGTATCATTTTCAGAATCACACAAAACCTACCGTGGTGAGGGAATTTTGAACGTACCGCATGAAGAAAATGAGTCAAATTAGAGACATATAGGTATTCGTATGTAGTTGATGAGAATTACTTTCCTATTTTATTTTAAAGTATTCTACCAGTTAAGGTAGGTTTTACTGAATGTCAGAGAGTCACCACCCGGTTTTCTGCACTTTCCGGGGCCTATCTATCTCTATTACATCCTTTTTAACCTCAGTATACGATAAGCCCTTCTTCATCCTATCCATGAAATCTATTCTCCTTCCTCTTCCCCGCTTGCCCAACATCCTTCCCTGTATCACATTCTTGAGCAACCCATCGCCCCTTATTACTGCCTCCGGCCACCTACTCTGCCGATCTCGAATTTGATTAAGAAGTCTTCTTTCCTCGCCCACTATCTCAGGCACTTCCTCGTTAGTCTTCTTCTTCGTCCTCCTCCCCTCTCCATCCTTCTTCACACCCACATCTCAAATGCCTGCAGTCTATTCTCGTCCTACTTTCTAAGGGTCCTCGTTTCTGCCCCGTACATCGTTACGCTCCATATCAAGCTCTTCACCTGCCTCTTCCTCACTTCCTTACCCAATGTTCCCGTCAGCAGCTCGCTTTTGTCACTAAACGCCTCCTTAGCTAGCGCTATTCTCTTCCGTACGTCTTTGCTACTATGCCCGTTCTCTTCTAGCCCACTTCCTAAGTAATTAAAAGCTCTACTTGCTCTAGTTTCGGTCCTCAACTTTAATCACAAGCCTCGCTTTCTTTGTCCTAGAGAATCTCATTACTTTTTTACTATAGTATATTATTGCACCATTTATATTACATTATTTACTTTTTGCTTCCTACAACTGCTGAAATTAAAATGTCAAATTCGAATATGGTCTTCATGATGACTGGGGAAACGTGTTAACTACCTTAAGTGGGACTATCTGAATGGATATGGTGTGACCATTGGCCTGTAGAGACAAAAATATTTACTCTTCAGCCCAAAAAAAGAGAAGTTTGCCGACCCGTGCAGTAGAACATCCGAAAACTGCTTTCCCTTTAGTTTTTTCTTCTTAAAGCCGCGTAGTCTCTTTGACTGTCTCAATACTTTTTATGGAGTCACTTCTCCTGAGTTCTGACACCCGCTCGCTGCTTCAGAATGAAGACAAAAGAGTGGATAACACCCATCATAGCGGTTTTGAAATGGAAATCACCGTTCTAACAGGATGAAGTCGAGATCCACTCCGAAGTTTGCTATCAACTAAGTGGCTTTGAGTGAAGTCTGCCGGCATTTTGACAGCTGCCACTTGGACCGCTCCCACACTGACATATCTGCGTTTATTTCCTCCCGCCTAAGGGTGTGGCGCAAGGAATTTTTTCTTTTTTTGGCATTTGAGGAGTAGGTCTCACCTTTTCCTTTTTCAACGCCATTGCTGTAAGAGGGAATTCTCGGTTGGTGTCTTCGCTGTGCATTCCGCAATATTTAAGGATGTTCTATCATGAAATGCGATTTGTGTAATCGTTTCAGTAACTGTTTCTAGTAAAGCGTGTCATCCATAAAAGATCCTATTAAAACCATCCTTTTGGCGCTTTTTTTTCCAAGGTAGTTGGAACTTAATGAATCATAGGCAAGAATTGGATACGCAAAATAATGAATGTTTTTTAAGTGATTCACGCTTAGAATAATCAAATAAAAGTTTGGAGAGTGAGGCCTATTACTACCTTTTCTTTTTTATGGCATGTGAGTAGTAAGTCTCACCTTTACCTTTTTCAGCGTCATTGCTATGGGAGGGAATTCTCGGTTGGTGTCTTCGCTGTGGATTCCGCAATATTTAAGGATGTTCTATCATGAAATGCGATTTGTGTAATCGTTTCCGTTTTGTGTTTCTAGTATAGCGTGTCAACCATTGGGGAATCTCAATTGAAACCCGTCTTTCGACGTAGTTTTTATCAGGATGTTGGAGTTGCGTGAATTATAGGCACAAAATGTGTACAAAAAATTACACAGACCAACAAGGGAATGCTTTTTCGATGCGAAGAGCACTTTCCGACGTAGTATGGTGCCCTGAATCCGAATCTACTCACGAAAATTGGCTACCACGTGAGTTTTTGAGACATTCTAACCTTAAAGGGTCAACATGGCAATTGTCAGGTGTTTTTGAGCTTGAATATCTCAGAAACCAAAGGTGATGGAGCAATTCTGCAAATGGATTTTAAGTCTGTATTTAAAATGTATGGAATGTAAATATGACGCCGTGATAAGCTATTTTTTCTATAACCTGATTCTTATATTTAAAATTTGTTATCTCAAAATTATAATATAGTTGAATTATAACAAAGTTGTTGATAGTTGTAAAGTTGATAAAGGTTATGGTAACAATAGTTTTTCTAGGTTTCATAGCCGTATTCCATACATTTTCAACGCAGACTTCGAATCCGTTTGCAGAATTACTGTATCACCTATGGTTTCTGAGATATTCAAGCCCAAAAAGATCTAAAAATTGTTATTTTGGCCTTTTATGGTAAAATACCTCAATTCTGACGTAATAACCAATTTTCTTGAGTAGATTTGGATTTAGCGCATAAAATCACGTCGGAAAGGGCTATTCGCATCAAAAAGGCATTCGAGACCCTAAAATTTCCTGCGTAATATTTGAATTCCTTAGATAAAGCGAATGGGCCACAACTTTTAGAGGAATTAAGGTGGGAGCCCCTAGAGACTCGGAGGCTACACGCTAGGCTTAGTTTGCTTGATAAATTCAGAACTGGTGTGGTTCAGAGCGGCATAGAGAATATTATCATGACTCCTCACTACATTTCTAGGTCTGACAGATGCGATAAAATAAGAGAGATGCGCTACCGAACAGATAGGTAGAAAAACTCGTTCCTTCCGCGAACAATAAGTGACCACAATAAAAATTGAGCTCCAATAAATACACTCCTTTAATACATGTCACCGTTTCATCTCCAAAAAACTTACACCCTTACACGGCTGGTGACCTAACACCTCCTGCCACACGCCCATGCGGCGGCTCACAGGGTGTTATGTAGATGTAGATTCGCATCAAAAAAACATTTGAGACCCTAAAGTTTGCAGGCCTGTGTAAAGAGTGTTTTTTCTGTCACACAATCAGTAAAAGGTTGGTGAGTAAGGCCTATTACTACTTGGCTAAGACTTGTTTCGATGCTGGAAGTGAAGGTCAATCCGGAATTAAATTACGGTGATGAGTACACTTATTGAAAGATACGATATTATCTGGGTGTTTTTGTTCGATTTGTTGATTTCGAAAAGGCCTTAACAAAGTAAATTATTATTAACATGTAAATTGGGAGAAGCTATTTCAGATACTTGGTCAAATGGTAAAAGTTGTCAGGAAATCTGCTGTTCATATCAGATAGAGGATATTTTTTTCTAAAATATCTAGAATATATATGTGATGACTTTTATGTTCTTTTTCGGTGCAACCACGTTATATCAGCACTATCACTGCACCAAGATACTTAGTCGATTGCAATTATTCTCTCTTATCTAAACATTTTATGAATGAGACTGTGTATGCATAGTTTCGCGCAAATCTATGAATTAACGTAAATCGCGTCAGCCAACTTAATACTAGAAAATCTTGAGAGGAACGACATGAGATGGCCAATGGCCATAAATTGAGTCGTGGAAGGCGAACGGAGGGCGATCAGTCTCGGCGTAGGGACCTCCGTTAATATTCTCGACAAACATCGCAAGTAGCGGTCCGTGATGCTATAATCTGTGTGAATTCGTGCGTGGTAAACGGCACAGTCGCATTTTGGTTCCTAGTAGCGTATACGGAACTTGTTACGAAAATTGTCTTTCTGCGTTATCACTGATTATTTTTATTGGAGCTTGCGTCACTGGATTTTCTTCCAACCATCCTCTGTCCAAGACGCAGTCCAATGTTGTCCACCGTGGGTAAATTGACCATGAAAAATTCCCTATGGCTTTCCTGCAATTGAACAAAGGAGTCATCATGTAACTCCCGATATTCTGTATAATTTTCAGCCGCAGAAGTCGGTGGGGTAACCCTCTGACCGGGTCACAGATTCGAATCCCTCTCATAGTAATAATGTTTGATAATAATAATTTTTTTTCTCCGACAGAGAATGCTTACAACACAATATCTTTGGCTAAATCGGGGAGTAACTTTAGGAAGCCATGAAGGTAAACATGAATTATGGCTACCATCGTTTACAGACTAGGTTATGCACACACATATACAGGAAATACAGCATTTGAAATTACAGTAAATGTATCAAATAATGTTACAGTTATTAGAAAACATCCACTAGACTTTCTTTAGCAACAACCAAGATCGTTTATTTTTCATTTTTGTGCTTTGGATTTTTGAATTCAAACGTGAACCAGATAATAAATTATACACTTCAGGTCCTATGTACAGGGTATATACATCGTTTGAATAATGTCGAGTTCGGATTTGGTAAGGAAATACCTGCTTTATGTTGTGTGTAGGAAGAAGGATTGCACAGTAATAACCCAGTACTTCCACTTCTTACGTAAATACGATGTAAAACTTAATAAATCAATAGATGTCTGAAGGGGAGTGTTATGCAATTATAAAAATAATGCTCGATGGAATTAGTGCAGGGTAGACGTCTAATTTTGAAAAACGATGAATATACTGGTTCGGGTGTCCTGTGTTCAATATCATTCTCAATTATGCCCATCTATTGAAAAATGGAATTTTCATGGAGTGGGTTACCCTGACCATTGTTAAAAAGTGATGCTATTTTCCTACGGTCCAAAGTTAGAGTGGTCCAAAACTCCTTAAGTTCAAAGTTATAAAATTTTTCTCCCCCATGCACTCTTTAGTCATTTGTTGATTCGTTTAACATAGATTTGTCCTCCTCATAAGTGATGCCGCTTCCCAAGATTTTAAAGTGAAATGCCTGTTTTACGATATTATTTTCAATTATTGCTTTACTTCGGATTGGAAAATTTCCTAGAAATGCCATTATCATGGTTTTTTGTACAGATTTTCGGCTTCTAATGTTTAAATATCAGTTATTTTTTTGTACAGCCGATTGTATATTTTTTTATTTTCTTGAACTATGACTTCGTCATCGGCAAATGGCACTGAGCTTAAAAATTCGTTTTCTCTTAGTATTCCGGTCGGGGTAGCTTCTTTCCACTATTATGGACAGTCATCCATGTATATATTAAATTTAGACGGTCGAAAAAGTGCACTCTTGCCCAACAACTTGGTTGGTTAATATTTCCTGTGTTTGGTTTTTGCAATACCAGGATCAGTTACAATTTTCGCATTTTTAAGAGAATTTATTGGTCAAAATTGGTTAAAAGTCAAATTAATTGGATAGCTTTGTTTTTTCGTTATTGCACATAGTTTCTCTCGATGGAATGCTGTAATGACTTTTGGTAATTCATGAATGCTTTGTGTCTCCTGGTTAAATTTTATTGTATTTTTTTTATTATCACTTGCGAACTATAAATATTATTAGTAATGGATCGTCCCTGATAGATCTTCGAGGAGCAAAACTTCTGCATTTGTTTGAAGCCGTTCATTGATGATTTTACTATATATTTTATAAGCTGATTTTATATGTTAATACCTCTATAATTTGGGGGATTATTTCGATCACCTATTTGAGTATGAGAATTACTTTAAAATGCAGTATTATTGGTAAAAATCAATTTTAATAGTTTCATAATGCTAGGCGGAGATTTTAAAAAGTAGAAAAGTAAGACAGTAAAATGTTTACTTTTATTTCAGTTGATTTTTAATACTTTACACATACACGCAGTTGATCTGCAGGATTGGTCTTGGTTGTATAAATGAATTCATACTCCTCTTTCCGCCAACGCTTCACAGATTTATTTCTGCATCCATTGGACTTCAGATATCCATCTCAAGCCCTGAGGATGCAGAAATCTGCGTAACTTTGGCGGAAAGAGTCGTTTGAATTCATTTTTTCAACTGAGCCCAATACTCCAGTACGATTGCGTATGCATAAAATGTTAAGACATGATTTTTTTGGACCACCCTCCATAATGGTACGAATGCGCGAAAGAAGTAATGACCATTCCTCCAGAGACAGAATAATCCTCCAGAACAATTTCGTATATGTAAAATGCTAAGACGTTTCATTTTTTATGGATCACCCTAGTCCATCATGGTACAAATTCGCGTTAGAAATAATAACCAGTCCTCCGGAAAAAGACTAATCCTCCCGAACAGTGGTCGGCAAACCGCGGCTCGCGAGCCACATGCGGCTCTTTGGTCCCTTGAGTGTGGCTCTTCCACAAAATACCACGTGCGGGTGCGCATGTCCATTGTTTGGACTTATAGAGAGGAACGAAAGGAGATAGACGAAACAAGTATACAAGACGTGCGTGGATGGGAAAACTGGAAGGGGTTGACCTCAGTGAACGTACCTTAATCATTTTGAGGACGTTTTTAGCTAAGCCCAGGTTAGGAGTACCCTAATTAATTTAATAACAATGAACCTACCTATATATTGAAAATTTAAAAAAAATTGGCTGTCGAAAGAAATTTCAATCGTTGTAATGTTATATTTAACTCTGTTGACTAATAAGTTTGCCGACTACTGCTCCAGAATAATTGCATATATGTTAAATGCTAAGACTTTTGGTGGAATGTTAAGATTTTTTTGGGCTACCCTAGTCCATGATACGAATTCGCGTAAGAAATTATAACCAGTCCTCCAGAGAAAGACTAATCCTCCAGAACAATAGCGTAAATGTAAAATGCTAAGACATTTGTTTTTTTACTCCCCTAGTCCATCATGGTACGAATTCGCCAGAGAAATAGAAGCCAGTTTGTCGGTTGAATGGAATCGAAAGTGGAATTTTCTCCTAGATTTTTGTTTTTTCTCTTCGCTACGTATTCCTAGTGGCGCAGGTGACATACATAGCCCTCACCCATTTATGATGGGTTAGAATTCGTCGCTGTCCATCTCGGGGGGCGGTGGGTGGGCAGTGGGGGGGGGGCAGGAAGTGAGTGGGCGGTCACCATAAAGGCAGCCAAGACACTCGCGGCAAAGAATCATGGAGGGATATTTCAGAAGTCTTCGCTTCCGTCGCCGAAGAGAAGATGTATATTTTTTCCTCGCGTCCCTTATATAATAAGCTTATTATTTTTAGAAAACCCTCCCCCGGAATGTCCTCCTTTCCTTTCTCTCACCCGGCCCATCATTCTCTTTCCTCTCGTAACCCATTCGCCCTTTCGTCTCCCGTTCCTGTTACATCTCACTCTTCCGGCTCGTCCTTTCATCACCTCTTTTGCTCCTGACGTCCTCTACATGCTAACATCTCATCCCAACGGTCCCATCTTTTTTCGCCCTCTCCGTAGGCATAATCGTTCTACGGATCTTTCTTCGCCATTCCTCCATTCCGGGTTAGCATTCGTGTGAAATTAATTTCGAAAAAATCAGACTAGGGCGAAATATCATTTCGCCTAGAAATCCGTGAGTTTGGTCGTATTTCAAAGAAGAATATCACACCCTTCTTATCACAAAGATACCAAAATATTAGTCCCTTACCTAACTACTTTCCGAAATTTATGACGAATAATGCCAGCCCATTTACATGGTAAATGGTGCGTGTATCCACTCCATAAAGACTTGATTTAAATAATGAGGAATTTCAAACACTTAGATCTCGTCAAAAAATTAGCATTATGTAGTTAATATGTTTTCTCTCATATTCATGAAAATTAATAATATTGTCACCGCAGTAATTTCTTCGGAACCTTCCGTTTTGAAGGAGTTTTAAACGTAAATAAGAAAAGTGTCAAGTTATAGACTTATTTAGACATTTTCATCAAATTATTTTGAATGTCTTTCATTTATAACTATTGCACCATTAATAATGCAGTATTTAATTTATGCTTCCTACAGCTACTGAAATTGTAACGTTTTATTCGAATATGGTCTCTATTATGACTAGAGAAATTTCGCGTTATCAAGTTTGGTATTTGCAAGGGTTCGAGGGGAAAAAAGCGACAAATATGTATGATATGTTTCATGCGATTCATTTTAGCCATATTTATGCGATAAACTGGTATCAGTTGCGTTAATCCCGGTAACTTACGCTAATGAAAGGGAGTTTACAACTCGCTTTAGTTTTCGAGTTCCAAGCGAAAAATTCCAATTGTTTAACATAAATTGCATCAGTTTAGTTGAAATAGCCCTGAATTTCGCTAACCGGGTTTAGATAAGTAATCATTAATATATGTACTCGTGATACATGATGTATTTTAAATGTCTTACTTCGTCTTTTCGTTCGAAAATGCGGCATATTTTCATTGTGAGATCGCTATTTTTCCACAGTTTCAATGTTTTTTTGGATTCCTCTCTGGTTTTGACTGACGCTGTGTCAGTTGAACCTGCTTAACATCTTAGCGGCTATTGGCCATCACTTTGTGGAGGTTAGCTCCGCAAAATAACGTTTATTGACCATCCAAGCTTCCCCCTCGACGGCACTTGTGTTCAGTCGTTATTTTCGGCTTGCAATCACTGCCTCCCGTGAACTTCGAAATGTTGGCCAAACATTTCTGTCTATTGTTTGATTTTTTGAAGTTCAGCGCTTGGAATTACAGTCTGTACCTGAGCGTGTGTTTCCTTTCGCTCTCTGCCCTTTCCGCCCCTCATCCGGCTGCCTGTTTATTCAGCCGCAACTTTTACTTGTTTACTACCGCCCAGGCGTGAGTCGTAAAATTGTTTCCCAAACGACGTTTTTGCTTGCTATGAGAACTTCCCCGTGGATTCCGCACCCGCGTCAAAGGAGCGGGGATACTCGCGTAATGTGTGAAGGTGGCGTGAAAGTTATTTTTTTCCTAAAAACTTTATTTGTTTTGAAAAAAAGTTATAATTGAATGGAAATAGGATATATGGCCAGTTGCAGGAACGACACATATGTATTCTATAAATTTATGAGACCCATAAACCATGGAAACCATACAACAAATGCTGCAGAAGCATATGATTAGTTTATTGGTTTCATAACTTATGTTATGGTGTTATGAGTTCCATAAGTAGCCAAGATGGCGGTGCGCAACCCACCGCTTGGTGAGTTAATTACTCGATAAAAGAGTTGCTTTAAGAGAAATTACTATTTTGTTTTCTCTGACTAATTATTTTGTGCATTAGCTATTATTCATAGGCTAAACTTTCATACATTTTATGCGGCGTTAGAGGATTAGATAAAATATTCGATGCTATAAGCTAATGGTAAATAAATTATGTAGCAAGTAGATGTGTTCCTGCAACCCGAATATTTTTATGAAATCTGTTACTTCATAGTTTTCTTAGCTATTGAGTCCATAGCTAAATGTTCTAGCAACCGGCCATCAATCACGCATTTTATTCACTGTACATATATACTGCTCTATTTTTGATGACCATGAACCCGCAACATCTCCAAAGTCCCCTTCTGTGTACGTTTGCTAAATTATGCTCACGCAAACGTGTACGAGCACGCACCATGCGATATATCTAGGTCTTACTTTTCTGTTACTACTTAGTTATTAGAGGCTTTTCCTCAAGAAACGAGGATCGGGTTGGTGTGGTTGCAAGGGCACTCGCCTACCACACGGGTGGCCAGGGTTCAAATCCCTGCAGATGCGGATGTTTTTCAGAGGAACCCGATCCCTACCTAAGTGTTTTGTGGAGGGTACTTCAAGTAGAGTACTCCGTCTGTCGGATGAGACGTTAAGCCGTGGTCCCCTTGGCGCCTTTCGTTATGAGTAGGCTAATGCCGACGCCCGGTTCTATCCACCCTTCTTCCCTTACCTATCCCCTATGGCGTAAATGACCATAGCCGTCGGTCGCCTCCCCAAGTATCCTATCCTATCCTCAAGAAACACATAGCGTCTTGTTTCTTAGTGTCTGGCCCAGAATGACTAATCCGCCATCTTACTGGCAACCTGCCTCGATAGAACTTCGATTAATATGCTTTGATAACCCATAATTTGTTTTATATTAGGTAAGTACTTATGTGTACTCTGCTCATCACGATGGTCATAAAACAGTTTCATCTATACGCTGCCTTATGCGACTTTACTTAGAAACATCCCCGAAGGGAAAATAAAAGAAAAGCTTCTCATGGAATACGAAAGGACCAGCACCAAATGCAGGAATATAAACGAAATCATGAAGGTTTCCAATGAATGAAGAACTGATTAGGAAGTTGTTCGCTATTGCGTTTATATTGCATTTTCTGTTTTAAAATAATTTTTATTTTTCTCGGTATACGGAAAAGAAACTTACTGTTTTCCTTTAGAGGAAGATGAATTTCGAGATATAAATTCTACTAGCAACCTTAGCCTTGCATGCTGCCTCACGAGTCTCTATCAGCTACCAACCATGTCCTTGAATGTGTTCTGACGAATTTTTGTTTACTCGGTTGAGTTACTTACAAAACGAGCGTCTTTTCACGTTTAAACTTTTTTCACGTTTTCGTCTGTGGAATAATCTACCAGAACATATAAAAAATAGTCCCTCTTTCTCAAAATTCAAGGTGAATTATTAAAATGTATTACTTTCTGATTCTTAATGATGTTTCTAAATGATCTTTACACCATGTACTTGTTTGCTGAATTTCTCACTTCATTATAAGTATGTAAGTTCCAATTTACCTTGCATATTTCTTAACTGTGTTTTTTGCATTGTATAATTTCTACTGTGTCATCTGTGGAATTATGTATATATAAACCAAAACATATGAAAATAGCTCTCTATCAACATTCAAAATTAAATATTACATTTTTATACTTCGCACTTTACCTTGGATACTTGTAAACTCTATTATTTACGTAGTACAATTTCTATGTAAAAATGTAATGTCTCATACAACCTTACGCCATCCGTTTTTGCCATTTACCTTTTTATTTTTGTTCGCTAACTCTCATTATTGTGTCTATTATTTTTTTTGTTCTTATGGGTCTGACCCCAGAACAATCAATAAATATTCTTTTTATTATAATATATTCATTTATTTTTGTAATATAATATTATTCTTTTATAAAATGTATGTGGAATTACTAAGTTACCGCTTTCATTTCAAAATATTCTATTCTAAAAACGCCCAGTATAGTCCTATTGGAAGTTCCGCCATAACAATGTTCTCTTCTAACTCTCTCTCTTTCAAACGAGTCCCTTAACGCGACGACCGTCGAGTCGTCGGATCGGTCAAATCGACCGTATTCGCTGCATACGTTTCGATTTCGCGCCCCCAACCACGACCACCTAAAGACCTCTCTCTCGTTGGTCACGCCCCAACCTCCGCTGTTATCTCCCGACGCATTAGAGGCGGCGCCCCGCCGTGTGTCGACGATCAGAACGACCGCACTTAATCGGCGAATGTGTCCCCGAGAACAGCGTTCCAATCATCATCGCCCCATCTCCAACGCGGAATGATTCCCCCGCACATGTCACGACCCTCTTCGGAGGACAAGAGGCGAGTGAGGCGAGGAATGTCAAATGGGCCACCATGGGCGAGAAACATTAGCGGAATGAAACGAAGCATACTCGGGGGACGTAGCTTCCGAGTTGTACAGGGTCCTTATTCAGTAAGGACTCGACACCGTCGGACCTCGGGAATTTCGCGGTTTTGGCAATTAAGGTAGTTAGAGCGACATACCATTTCACTTGTATATCTATGAATTTGGTCTCATTTTAACGAAAAATATCTTATTCTTCCAAAGATACCAAAATATCAGCCCCCTGCATACTACTTTCCATGATTTTTGACAAATAATACTAGCCCTTTTACAAGAGAAATGGTAGGTTACCCTCTCCAGAGAGACCTTAATTAAAAATTGAGGCATTTCTATTGCCTATATTTCGCCAAAAATCAACAGGGTGTAGTTTGTATGTTTCTCGGCTATTTTTGAAAATAAATCATATTATCACCGCTGTAGTATTTTCAGAATCGCATAAAACGTACTGTTGTGAAGGAGTTTCGAACGTACCGTGTGAAAAAATGAGTCAAGTCAAAGACTTATGTAGACATTTTTATATGATTATTCAGAATTTTTCTTATATAAGTATATTATCGCACCATTTATAATGAAATATTTAAATAATGCTTCCTATAGCTACTTAAATTAAAATGTGTAATTCGATTTTCGATATTTTTATTTCATTAAAGTGTTCGATAACTGCAATCAAAACGTATAATTTGAATATGATCTTCATTATGACTAGGAAACTATCTCGCTCGAACTACTTTAAGTCCCCTGACTACCCTGAAGTTTTACATTGGCCCTATTTGAAACTTTCTATTTTATCCCATATAAATGCCATTTGTTGGAAAACTCTTTTTAAAAGGTGGGAAGTACCGAAAAATTGAACAGAAATAAAATAGATATTCTTACCATCTTTTTGTTTTAAGTTATTAGCTAATTGCTGCGGATATTTAAGTCAATATGCGATAATTTCGAAGGAACGACGGTGCGTAATGCGTGTATGGTTATAAATAAGTATCCTTTATAATTTCGTGGAATAATTTACATTTTTGTTCTTTCATTTTAGTTTTCAACAGCTAGAGTATTCCATCAGCGAGAGCAGGAGAAAGCATTTGAAAAACATTGGAATTTTGTATTAATTTGTATTGACTCAAATAGTGGCGGTGGAACCTCCTTAATGGCCGGTCGCAAGAAAATTTAGTTATGGAATCAGTAGTTGTGAGATCCACAAAATAGTAGTAATGATCTCATAAATGTAATCGTGTTGCAAGAACACATGTACTAGTTCTCTATTTATTTACCAATAGTTAATAGCTTCGAATATTTGATCTAGTCATCTGCCGCCGGATAAAATTTATGAAAGCTTAGCGTACGATTAGTTGCTAATGCAGATAATAATGAGTCAGTAAGAGTATACAATCATGGTCATTTGTCCCAAAACAACTAATTTATCTTGTAATGAAGTTTACAAGCAGTTCATTGCGCATCCGCCATCTTAGCTATTTATGGAACACATTACTCCTTGCCATAAGTTATGAATGCAATATATTTATCGAATGTTTATGCAACACTTATTAAATGGTTGCTATGGCTTATTGATCCCGTAACTTTCTAGCATACATATAATGTGTCGTTCCTGCAACTGGCCGTAAGAGAGCCAGTTTCCTTGGCAACTTGTGGGCAGAACTGACTAATATCTATTCTTTTTACCACGAAACGGAATGGCGGATTTGTTGTGTGTCATCATTAGTAGACATCAATCCAAAGAATGGTCTGCTGTAGATCTCCACTCCTTCTTTCTGTTAGCTTACCAGTTCAGCCCTTCATAAATCTTCGCTGGGATGTACTTTTATAATATGTACTTATATTACTGACTGAAAACACTGCAAAGTAATCGTTAGTGGAACTGTATAGTGTCAGTAAATTTTATTTATTTATCTCTTTATCTATGAAGAGGTCTCCGTCTTACTCTGTAGTTTATAAGCATTTTGAGCGTCGTAGTATCTCGTAGTTTGTTTCCTAAGTGGTCGTTTTTATTGCCTGGGAGATGGGATGCGTGTGCAAAAACGTTTCCTAGTGGGCGTGGAGCTCGCTCCCGTGTTGACTTTCCCGTCAGCACGACACGAGTTTCTGTTGGCTTTTGCGTCACTGGCTGCGTGAGGCATCGATAAGCATGTGGCCTCTCTCCTCGGTTGCATTTGGTTTTAGCATTTCCGGGCGAAATGAAACTGTGATTATCAGTCGGAAACTGGGCGCCTTTAGAAAGAAACAGTTGAATTAAAAAAAGTTTTTTTCTCTTCACTGTTGAAAATGCTTGACAATGATCAATGTTCAAATCCCAGGTTGATAAAAGTGACCTACTAATTTCCACAAAATATTGTTAATAACACGGCACAACCGGTTTCTCCCGTTAGGGCATCATCTGTTGCATTAGGCAATTTGACACAATTTGTTTCGCCCATCAGGGAATCATCAGGTACAAACATGCGCAACCGGTTTGACCTGTAAGGGCGTTATTAGTATCATTCAGGCACAACTGGTTTCATCTGTTAGGACATCATCAGGTTCAGTCAGGCACAACTGTTTTCAGCCGCGAATGCATCATCAGATACAATTTGGCACATCTGGTTTCACCTGTTAGGGCATCATTTGGAACAGTCAGGCACAACTGTTTTCATCCGATCGGGCATCACAAGGTACAATCAGGCACATCTGGTTTCACCCGTTATGGCATGATCAGGTACAATCATTGAACCTGATGATGCCCTAACGGGTGAAACCGATATATTTCGTTCGTTTTGTTTAAAAAAATCTTAAATTTAAAAAAATCGCTGGTCGTACGACTTATTTGTAATAAACAATATTGTGGCGCATATTATCCAGATTTTTCGAAGAATATATTTTTAATTTACACTTTTTGCCTCAAATGGAGCCGACTTCACCCGATTTTCATTCAATTTCAGAATTTTCACTTCAATTATTGCAGTGATTTACCAATTTCATTACAATTAACTTGGGTTTATGTCTATATTGGTTGTTATTTAATGCGATTGGAGTTTTCACTTCTTTAACGTTTTTCGTATCCCGTTATGGGATCATTAGTTACGAGGGTCAACCGAATTCACCGGTTAGGGCATCATCAGGTACAGTCATTGTACCTGATGATGCCCTAACGGGTAAAACCGGTTATGTAGTGTTATTAATAAGATTTTGTGGAATTTACAAAGCTACTTTTAGTTAATTTTTATCGACATGAATCTCGTCCACCCGGTTACGCCTGACAGTATTATTTTTTTTCAAATCCCAGTTCACGCGATTGATTTCTCCCGTTTAATTTCGTGCGAAAAAGGTCCTCCCCTCCTACTGCAATGTTATGGCACCAAGATGCAGGTAGGCCATAGCGTGACGAAACTTCTTATACGAATCGACTCCTGACCCTTTTAATGCGACGGTATGTGAGCCGTTCGCCGCCTGATCCTTAATCATAAATCATTTTCTCTCCCTCCTGGGATTTGGTATTTTTTTTTGGTCGAACAGTCGTTTTCGCCTTCTAAGTTCGGTCGTTCATCATTTTCGCTTTCTTTGGTCCCCTCGATTCTTGTTGTTAGATAGTTGGCGGCCACATTTTTTCCCATGGATTCTCGAGGAAATAAAGTCGGCTCATGTTACCAGGGAACACTTGTGAACTCCAATATCCCAGAAACTTGAGAAGTGAGGTAACCCGATTGGGAAAGCTGTTGTACGAGACTAGCTTTCAGAACCGTGACGTTTAAGGAAGAACATTTATTTTAGGCATACCGGATAACCCTCCTTGATTTTATTGTGTATTATAAAGTAAGAACTATCGAGTTGTGTGAAAAGATCAATCGGCCATTGATAGTTTAACGAAGAGGTATTGGTTAAAAAATGATGGATTTTGTCGCAGAAATTCCGTCTCGTAAAAAAATCATTACGAAGGGGTTTAAGGGAACTAGGTGTTCGCGTCTCAAGACTACATTGTGGCACAGGAAACGATGGTCGTGCTTACAAAGCCACTATGACTGAAAAATATATCGTTTATTTATTTATTTAGAGTTTTAGGAACTGCCACCTTTAGGTGGTTTGAGCGAAATATCATTTCATCTATAAATCAATGAATTTGGTCTCATTTCAAAGAAAAACACCGCATTCTACCAAAAATACCAAAATATTAGCCCCTGACCGAACTACTTTCCGATGTTAATGAAAAAATCCCAGCTCTTTTACATGGGAAATAAATTGTGTATGCACTCCAGAGAGACCTTATTTAAAAAATGAAGAATTTCTTACGCCTAGATTTCGTCAAAAAGTTAAGTAACCGAAGTCAGTCGGAATAAATCTATACAAAAACTTGCCTAAGAAATACCAAGATATATAAAATATAACTAGGTTTAAAGAAACTTTTTGCCTGAGTAAAATTATCGCATCTTGTCTGACTGTCTGTCGTTTAAATAAACCTTTTGCCTGAGTAAAATTGTCGCATCTTGTCTGAATTTGTCAATGGTAAAATATGACTTGGGCATGTAAAATATGATCTCTGTGAGTGCATCGTAATGTTTGTAAATTTATTATCTATTTATGTATACATTTCTTTACGTATCTGGTCTCTGTTTATTCATTTCTCAATTATTCGAAATGTAAATTGTTTTCGAGGTATCCCAAGTACAGAGATTTTTAATTTACCCTTTTTATTTGGAGTGTTAAGGTGTTCGTGTAAGGTTGATTCAACGAATAAATGAACTCATTATTATTAGGCATTATTTGTTTTTGGAATGAGACCAAATTCATCGATTTATAGGCGATATGATATTTCGCTCAAACTACTTTAAAAACTACACGCTCAGATCTACATCTACATAATACCCCGCTAGCCTCCACATGGGCATGTGGCAGGGGGTGTTAGGTCACCAGCCGTGTAAAGGTGTAAGTTTTTTGGAGATAAGTAGACACACATACGCAAAACAGACACAAACGGATTTGAGATCTAGTCCAATTAATTCATCGTACCTACACCGGAATTCGTAACGCACAATTGATGGCATGAATTTCCATTCCGTGCCTATGCTGCAATTTCCAAGTAAATAAAATAACTTATAGCCGAAATAGTGCAAAAATTACAGAGTTTTTAGCTAAAAAATCCAATCTTAGGAAAAAGCGAAGCGTATACGAAAATGGAATACAAGAATTAAAATAAGCAAACAAAACGACCACTGCACCAAATCTCATTCTACGTACAAATAAATTACGTACCTTATAATACAAATTATGTCTCACTGATACGAATCTAATGCACGTGATTGAGCAACTCGTAAACGATCTGCCTCGTGTCTTGCTTGTCCTTCCTCGCTTGTTTGAGAAGCTCGCGTGCCAACACTCATTTGTTGAAACGACTCGCGCTCCACCATTTTTTTGGATTAAAAATGCAATTGATTTAATGTTTCAGAAACCTTCGCGGGCGCGCGTTCAACAACTCACCAAAGTTTCATCGTAATCTGATGAATGTTATTGGAACGCATGGAAGACAAACAAACATTCATTTTTACGTATTAGAAGATTATTTATTATTGTCTATCCTGCGGGTTAAGGAGTCGCGTTTTATAGTTCACTGTCTTGGGAGTTAAAAGAAAATCAGACTCTAGATAAGTTGTTCCTACTTTGTGTGTTGATTTTGTAAGTTGACAATCGAAATAACCTGAAAGATGTACTATGGCTGAGTAATATTATCACAGCGCCTCTAATTTTATCAATGATAAAATATGACTTTGGAATGTACAGTGAGACCTCTCCTAGTAAATCATTTATTTCCGCCTGCAAATGTCTTTATTGTTAGGAACGCAAGAAATTTCTCTGTGATTCCTCCATCAATTAAAAAGAAGTTAAAATCACAAGTGCTACATATTCTGCGAGGCATGGGCTGATTTTACTCTGCTAGGCGATAAAGTTGACCTGCAGTTAATCATATATTCAGAAAAAAAGAACTGCACAAAATTTGGTTCACACAATAACTGGTTATATGTAACTTATGACGTGCGTAAATGTAACTATGAACAACATTCTGTATATTTACATGTTTTTTTACTAATTTATTTTACTTACTCATGACGTGCCCTATATTGTAGCTGTACTTCAATCCTTGGACAAATAAATATGTAATTGTTATTTATTATTATCTATCTTGCGGGTTAATAAATCGTGTTTTATTAGTTTACCGTCTCGGGAGTGACAAAAAAGTCTCTAGGCATGTTGTGCATACTTTGTGTATTGAATTTACAAGTTGACAATCGAAATAACTTGAAAGATGTACGACATCTGTGAGAGATGGAAACTTGGACTGTTATCGAATGAGAAAGACGACGTGATTCTTTCAAGATCTCGTGCCGGTTCAAGGGAAAGGAGACAACTGGTCCGCCCACGGTCGACGCGTTTCCGGCGTGTAGCATTGTTTATGTCAGCCCTCGGTTATCTTCCTGTAATCGAACTGGTCCGGGGTGAGTTGGCAGACGTCTTTGTGCTCCCCCCGCTGTCTTCTTTCAATGGTACCTCGCCGGTCCATTACTATTGGAACATGGGCAGTGATGGGTGAAAAGAAAACTTGTTTTTTTTAATCCTTATTCGACGTTTGATGTCTTCTGGATGAAACATTCATGAGCCGAAGGTTGGCTACTTATTTCTTATCTTTTCATTTTTTCGCTGTACATCTCCGCAGATTTTTTCCATTCGGATATTGCTGAAATCGACTCGTACGTCTAAATACAAGGAGTAATTTTCCTTCAAAGGCTATGAAATTATATTGGGATTCGTTTAAAATGTGTACAGTTCTTTTATTTCTAAAAATTTGATCATTTGCGGATCGACTTATTCGCCTAGCAGAGTTAAATCAGTTCATGTCTTGCGGAGTATGCAGCACTTGTGATTTTAATTTCTTTAAAATTGATCGGTGATCACAGAGAAATTTCTTGCTTTCCTTACAATATAGACATTAGCTGGTGGAAGTAAATATTTACATTGTAGCAGACTTAGTAGTTTTTCACGTGTCACAATTCGCCACTCCACTATCCGCCTCTTGATTGCCTCTCTATATGTGAGGAGTCACCAAGGTCTTCGTCGAATATTAGGAGGATAAGGCTAAGGAGATTAGAAGTTAAGGGCGATGAAGACGTTGGGAGCGATGTGGTGGTTGGGAAGCGGCAGTGTGTGCTGTGTGCGTTATGGCGACCGGTTGTGTCTTCCCATCGGAGAATGTTATGTTAAGTATTAGAGAGTATTGAACATGAATAAATGTTGTGATTATTCTGAGAGTTCAGCGTTATTCCTTTTGGACCGCCCGACACTGTGTTTCCTACAACGTATGTGGTATTCAAGGCTACCTCCGGCAAGCTTATTAGTTGTTGACGTTTTTAATCGCCGCTCGCAGTGATGTGATCAGGATTTCATTGTATACGAAGCGATTTTATTGCGGAAACGAACTGCTACTTGCAGGCAAAAAGGAATCCTGGGGCATCCTTCTCGGAATTCACACCGGGTTAGTTTTTCCATGGCGGCCGAAGTTTCATAGTTAGGCTATATCATCGTCTTCAAGACCCTTGCCTGGATGTAGGCTCCATTGAAACATAAATGATGGAATGATCTGCACAATAAAATTTCTTAGTTTTCCAGTAAAAATTTAATGCGTTCTTACGTTCTTTTGCAGAAAACTAAGTAATTCAACATTTCATCTTGAAGGAATTCCATCAAGTTTCAGCTTATGCCATTAATTCTATGATCCGCACATTTTGTGCGTTAGTTTTCGTTTTCTATTGGCAACACATTTTGTCAGCGACAGCGGGAATTTTCAAACTGAGTGAGCAAAAGTGTGGGATAAAGTGTTTGTTATGACTTACACAGTCGCACTTATTGATTGATTGATCAAATCAGTTTTTGCTGCGGGTTGCCTCATTGCAGGCATTCCTTAGCGGCAGCCCAACTATCACTAGTAGATGGGATGCAATCCATATTACAGTAGTATTTATGCGTTGGCTGTGCGCAGACTTGAGATGTATCGAATGAGTCAATGTTTATAGTAATTCTTTTGATTGATGTGTTAGTTCTGAGCCGTTGGGTGGACAATTTTTGGTATTCCACACACAAAGTTGCAGGTGACCGAGGTGGCAACGCCTGATTTACGCATAGAATTAGAAGTGGAGCGAGAGTAGCGCCAGAGTTACCCGTGGAGCAATGGAGATCGCATCTATACTATTGTGTGCTTGAATTAGCTAGCTAAATTTTAGCTAAATTAGCTGGCATAAAAGCTATTAGGGAAAAGAATAATTTGTGGTATAGCTCAAAAATGCTAGCTGAATTATGATGACGGAAGATGTAAATTGGGCAACTGTTTCAATTAGGCAACTTGCTATCAGGTCATTCAAAAGCGAAGGAGTAATGAAAAGGAAAAAGAAAGCGCACCTTTATTTGAGAGTAAATTACGAACGCGGGCTTAACTGCCACCGAAGTTTGCCGCTTAAGATAGTTCAACTTATTGATGATGTTGATGAAAGAAACTAATTTCTTTACTTCTCTTTCGAGCCGCCTATCACTACACGTGGGACGGTCAGAATCTTCCCTCTCTGCCCTAACAATTGTTTCTTCCCGCAGCACTCCCGCGGACATGGCAGACTATAGGCTTTCGCGAAAATGGCTTTGCGGGCCTTATGCGGAGTGGCCGGTGATCCTGTTAAAGGGGATAGTGGGAGGGAGTTGGAAGGGGGGGGGGCTTGCCTACTCCACCTCCCTCTTTTCTTATGCCCTCACCTTTCGACGCCCCTTCACTCGTGTGTTTCCCTCCTCCGCTGTATCCTTATTCGGAAGTCTTGTCCTTGAGTCCGTCCGGAGTGGAGGCGAAGCTGCTTCGTGGCTCACGGGATGGTTCGATGTTGAGGGAAATAACGAGGTCTTTTGTCAGCGACGAAAACATTGTGTTGCTATCCCCAAGGGTGTATCGTAGGTCGGGCGCTTATGTACTGTCATTCGGCCGGTTATTTGAGGAGGTTGCGTCACAGTCGTGTGAGTTATATCAAATGCTAAATGTTGGTTTTGTAAAAATCTTAATTCTCTGATCGCATGCATTATTTGTAATGAACAAAATTATGGCGCATAATATCAAGATAATTCGACGAATATGGTTGTAATTAACACTTTGTGCGTCAAATGGAGCTGACTTTACCAGATTTTCATTTAATTTCGGAATTTCACTTTCATAATTGGAGTAATATATAGTTATGAAGTTCATGTATTACATATTAAATTATTTTTAAAAAGTGGGACCATATTAAATAGAGAAACAATAATTTATCACCCAATAATTCATTAGGCGAATATTTCTCATTGTTCCTTTTCTAGGACATACGATAAATATGGTGAAAAAGTTTTTTCTTAAAAATAGACAGTGGGGTGGAATCTTTTATGTCTTTAGGAATACTGTTCCATAACTTTTACTTTAATTTAACGTTTTATTTATCTTATCATATCGTTTCAACATTTTAATATTTATTTTAATTTACCATTATCTTAAAAATTAACTGGGATTCTTGTCTAGATTTGGTTGTTATTCATGCCTTTGGAGATTTCGCTTTTTTTAAACAGTTTTTCGTGAAAATAGTGTTTATATTACATCAGAAAATTCTACTTCCTCCTTTTTTCATATTTTGTGTATGATTTCAATTTTTTATATAGAAAGCAATAGCGTCTAAGTGTGCACTTTTGTTGTTCATATCAAATAGAGGACATCGTCCTAAAGAATAAAGTTGGTTATGCCGAGTATGAGACCTGAGTTCCTGAGTTTTTTATATTCAACGATATCCGGCGGGGTTTTGTTGAAAATCCTCGTAAAGTTAAAAGAAAGAAACTTTGAAATGCCCACCCTGTTACCTGATAATGACGCTTTCTTCGTTAAAACGCGTTGTACAAATTAATAACTCGGTGGCCATTCCAAAGTTTCTTTCTTTTAACCGAGTTTTTTTACACTGGCATAGTATTGCAAGTCATTTTCGGAGTTGGTTTTAATGATTAAGCGTCACCCTTTTATAATTTAACTCTTCTCTAAATATTCACTTTTACCTATGTATTCGCAGAAGTTTCCCTTTGAACATAAAGGTATTTATACTTTACTAGTAGACTAAGACCTTCGACCAAGTCCACATCATTGCTTCAGGCAATATTAGAACTGGCGACCTGAAGGTTTCCAGGCCAGCGCGTCGCTGAATTCACTATTTTTACCTGTATTTCGTATGTATTAATAATATTATAATATTTATATGTCATCTCTAGAATGATGGCTGCAAATATTTTTGCTTCGTTAATTCACGAACGAAATTAAATTGTGAGCATTATAGTTTTCTAGCATTATAGTTTTATTTCCCGCGTACTATAAGAGAGAACAATAGGCAGCGTAGCAAAGGGATAGGTAGGTGAAATATAGTTAGAGTAGTCTGTAGTGTATGATGCATGTAATAACAACCAATAATCCCTTTCTTATTATATAGATACTAACCATCTAGCTCCATGTGACCCTATTTTCTAGCATGTCTCCCTTAAATATCCTAGTTGCATGTCAATAGTGCATGTTTGGTGATCTTCACCCCCTGCCACACACCCTCGTGGTGGCTCGGAGGGTATTACGTAGATGTACGTAGATAGTACTCTTTGAGTCTCGATATCATATTTTGCCCATGGTTCCGATTGAAACTTCCTATGTAGGTACCATGGAAGAGTATTTCCATTCAAATGTAAATTTGTTTCCCATCCTTTGGCCGTCATTCGCCACAATGTCGCTGCTTGATCGCATCTGAAAACCTGAGACGCCATCGACTTTCTCGACGTAACGCTCGTTTGTGGGGTTAGCTGGACTCGTTGAATGTCAACAAGCTAGGTGGGTCCTCACCGTTCCTTCCGCCTCTATAAGTTGTCCTCTTCCCCGCATCTAAGATGGGAGGAAGTGCGGGCAGGTCGTCAGCGCTCCCTCGCTAGAATACATACGGGCTGATTTCGGAGCGGTTCCGGTGTTGTCGCCGAGTGAAGGAAGCATATGAATAGGTGGGTAGTGGATGTCTCGCCGTTAGAGCGAAACCTTGGGATAAAGAAACGTTTTCAACGCTAGAATTATGAAAAAATATATATTTATATCTAATGTTAACATCCATCATTTCTTTTGTTGTTTGATACTTTTTCTCTTATTGTTCCTGATCTTACCATTTATTTCACTTTCTATTTATACTTAGTTATACTTATTGATGAAAGAATGTTGGTTGAATCAACATTGATTTGTTTCCCCTGTAATGAACCTACATGAAATGAGTGTGCTTCGATGGCTTGGCCTTATTCTACTCAAGTGAATGGGAGGGAGTCGAATAGGGAAACAGATATATGATAGAAGAGTGAATGATGTAAGAGTAAGAGGTCGACCGCGAAAGTCATGAGTGAATGTGACAGAAGGGACTCAAAAGAGGAGAAATAATAATACGTCTTAATTGGAGGTAGATTGAGACTGGGGCAGTCCCTTCTTCCTTCTAACCCCTCGTCAGGTACATACATGAAGTTAGGGAATAGGAAGATGTATCCATTTGTGGGGAAAACGTAAGGAATGACGAGGTGACGAAAAAGCCCACTGCAGGAAATCACCAACTCATGAAGGGGGGTTGTGAAAAACTTCGCGCGGTCTTATAGAAAAGTCTTGAGCGTCTCGAGAAAAAGTCTTGAGAATAGAAGAGCTGCAATGAATCAAAGCATAAGTGTCGGAGAAGCGATTTTGTGTTATGAGGATAGCGTATTATAGAATAAATGATTGTTATGGAGAATATTTTCTATGGCTAGCGCCAATAACAAAATTCTTTGACCTCGCATACCCAGAAAGGGAATGACCTGATGGGTGTTTGTGTATGTTTCATCTATAAGTCGGTTGGAGTATTGCCAGATTCATCAATCCGAATGATGGTTTGAAACAGCTTCCCATTTCGCTCTCCTCTCAGTGAACCATATCATTCTTACATGATTCTTTACTCTGACAGTCTTCATAATTAACGTACTGCGTGGATCATCCGTTGAAGAATTTGATGGAAAAATATTAATTTTCTGCCTATTCTGCTTTAGGTAAATTGGTAATGTGAAAGGCAGGCCATTGAATATAAAAAAGTCTCGGAGAGTTATGTGAATATGTAAAACATTTCGAAATTCTTAATAGTGTATAAAAATGGAAATATATCTGTTCATTCAATTATTTTGTCTCTGTAGATTCCTCATCACCTGCTGTTGGCAATAGGAAGATTGGGGTTCAAAAGCTATCCTATCCTCTCATATCTCTCCGTCAACCGTTTCAGCTCTACATAATTTTTCACTTTGATTTCCGTCGTAATTTCCCTTTTGTATCCGATTCTTGGTCTTACCATTCAGTTCTTACATCTTAATATCCAAATATTGTTGTTTTATGGGTGCCATGTGTGTTAAAAAGTGTCTGATAAGTCTTTTCTTTTCTCCTGAGGGTATTCATCTTACTCCTTTATCTCCAACGCTTCTTTTCTTCGTTCATGATTCTTCCCTCCATTTGGTCTTCTTCGGTAACACTGCATCTCCATTCATTCCGGTATCTTCTGCTCTGTAGATTCTCTGGCTTATAAGAGCATCAAAGTGTTCTAATTAAGCGCTCCCTTGCATCCAGGAGTGTGTTGCTAGCCGTAAGGAGACTCCTTTCTTAGAATTCTGTGTCAAAAGGGAGGGAAATATTCAAGTAATTCATATATACCATGAGATAGGGTTGTTTAATGTTGAGGAAAGAACATAATTAAGTTTACGGAATGAGTAGCTTAGGTCAGCACTTATTAATTTGTCATTGGATTTTTTAACAATTTGGAAAGACTTGAGGGTGCATGATCAATATTTGGAAAATGATTGATGAACTACACTGAACCCTACTACATCAAAAAAATGTATGTTTGCCGTCTGAAATATCTTTATTTATTCTCTTTACCTTTGGTAAAAGGTTAATGCTCTAAATTTCGTAATTATCCCTAGGATGAGTAACAAAGCTCTTGAAGTTGATGAAACTGCTAAATTTCGGGTGCGCGAAGTCGATTTTTGCATTGGTGTGTACACAATTTTGATTCTGTCGTATGATAAAAAATATGAATGACATTTCAATAAAACATACATACATATATAATAAAACATACCTTAAAAGGGTGTATTTTTCATTACAATTGCATTTTCACAGACCCAGATATATATTTTCATAGTAGTGTCACATCATTCTGACGCCGGCAGTTATGGCAGTACTATTACACGTGATTGGTGAACGACGTATCGGCTTTGAAACTTGAAACTTTTAAACTATGGAGCGTTCCTTCATATCATGCATCTTAAATTGCACGCTGATAACGGTGGCGTAGTTCATGTACTTACGCCGGTAATTTTGAATTGCCTAATTTCCCCTGCAATCATGTTTGTTTCAGCGTATATATGCCCTTTGTTGTCAGAAGATAACCATCGGTACCTACACGGGCGTGCAAGTGTCGTAATTTTATCGTTTAGAAAGCTCTGCTCTCCAGCATTTCGTCATCTCTAGATTCTGGGATGACTGACTGACGGTGTGTAACGTGAATAAATTACTGTAATAACTTTGTAGTTTACACTATTGATTTATCAGTTTTCAAGTGGTTTGATGGCACAGACGACATCATCAGGTGTTCATTGGTTAGTCAAATACCCCTCTCCTGTTATGGATATGTGGTATATGTTCCATATAAGTATATGTTATCGTGGTGATTCAGTCATCTTGAATTTTCCATGAGTAAAGCTTGATAATATCGATGTGTGGAACGGAAAACTGATCGTTATGATCGGAATTATTTTGATTTCATCGTTAAAGTCTGTACTTACAGTGATGAGTAAAGCTTGATAATATCGATGTGTGGAACGGAAAACTGATCGTTATGATCGGAATTATTTTGATTTCATCGTTCAAGTCTGTACTTACAGTGAAACTCGTGTAGGGAAGCTTTGGCACGATTGGGAAAAAGTTTTCAATGACTTACTTTTACTGTAACACAAATGTAACTCGCAGCATGTTTTATTTTATTTGTGGTATTGTAAAAGCTACTACTTAAATACTTTTTCCCATTCGTACCAATTTTTTCCTTCGTTTTCTTTCCTTCTACTCATAGACGTCGACGTTGAAATGAATATATTTTCGATTTTAAACGATCAGTTCTCCAATACCTAACCAAGTTTTAGACCGTAAATTGTCCGTATATTTCGATGTATAAAACGTTCCACACGTCGATATTATCAAGCGTAACTTTTTGAAAATTAGTGATTACTGAATTGCCATGATAACTTCTTCGTTCATGGAACGTATACTATAAATAATAAGGTCCTTTACAGTAACACATGAAACCCGGGTCGTGTGTTTCATTTTATTTGTGGTATTGTAAATTTACGTATTAAATACTTGTTATGATGGAATACCATCATGTTACGAAGGAGAGTGATTTATTTATTCGATGGAGAAATTTTTTATTGGCATTATGAAATATCCTCGAAAAGAAATAGGTACGTTTTTTTACCCGTCATCACCAGCCGGTGAGGCTTTGACGTTCTTGTGTGTTTTTTCTTATCGACTCCTCTTCTCGATCCGACATCTAAGAGGGTGAGGCGTGGCCCTCTTCCGGTGGCGTCCGGAAGGTGAAGAGAAAACACGGGGGCAAACAAGTGCTCCCCATAGGCATCAAGTTCTCAACGGCACTATTACTAAGTCTATTGCATAAGGTTATTCATTCTCCAAGGTACATTGTATACTAATTTCCTATGACATCTTCGGACTGTTTGAGGTCTACAACAACACGTAATCAATGAGCGAACGAGTTTTAATATTTTACCGGAAGCTATACTTCATATTCTGCCCTCGGTAAGAGGTTTTTCCTCTGTCAGGACCAGCATTTTTCCGTATTCGTTGCCTTCCAGTAGTATTCTATCTCTTTAGAGTACCTAACTCCTTTCATGTTTTTTCCTGCCTGATAGTTTCTTTAAGCACTTTCATTCCATGTCTTCCTTGGTTTTCCCCATGGTCTTTTCCCGTATGCTTCCCATTTCCGTCGTCCTGCGGCCATTTAGTCTGCATCCATCTTCTTAAGTTGCTCATTTCACCTTAGCTGAACAGTGTGCCATTTTAATATTACTAAAATTACTCCTCCAAGTTGTCATTTTTTAACAAGTTTTATTATCACAGTATATGACTTCTTATTTGCATGTTATTTTTTTACAGATGGGTATGCTAAACTGCTTGAAAGTGTTACAACATTGGAAGATATAAACAATGGAATCAATTTTTGTTGGAAATGCAATGAGTTAATGTTAACTGCTTGCGTATTTCGGGAAATGCTTCGAAAAAATCTTCTGTTCTCAGCCTATATCGGCGATCTGTTGCGTTCGTCAAAAAATCATCAGATGTTCCGCGTCTTTGCTTGATATATTTTATGTTAACGATGCTCGTGTCTCATACAATTCTACAAAAGTACAGTTTCTACAAAACTCTGCGAGTGGCATTCCTTGTGGCAGTAACCAAGTTTTTTCTGAATTCAAACGTATCGTAAGTATTTGCTAAGGCTCTCATTATTTCTTCCTTGGTGATGGCGGGCAATATTTCGCATGGCCAGTAATAGTTATCGCAAGGCATTAATAAATATTTCCATAAGCGGTGCATGGAACAGTGAATCCTTCCTTTTATGAAATGAACTCCCTCAAGATTAGATCCGGCTTTGCTTTTGTCTGAGGACGGCATGCAAACTGATTTCTGTTCATTGTTTTTCATTGCATTAATTTTTGCGTTTTTGTTATTTTGCCAATTGCAACGTATTTGTTCTCTAATTAAATTACCGTCATGTATTATGTATGTATCACACTATTGCTAATATAGTGGTTTGACTTTTACCGATTTTTTCATACTCGCGCCAAAGGTAGGCCTTGATGGTAGAGCGAAGAACGATAGATTCAAAGTTGTTCCATTGTATCTACAAAGATGTATGATCTCTTGGCTGGCCTCGTGGGGATATTAAGGTGGATGTAATGTGTTTAATGGTGTGTCTGATAAGTCGCCATTTTGTAATAGACTTCTACCCTCGAGCGTAAAATGACAGGAATTATCTCAATGGTTTCAGGCTCAACTTAGTGGAAGTTCATAATGAATAATGAAAAAGAAAAGTTTGTTTGATTCCACCAATGTATTTTAAGGTACAGGCATACTTGAACCTGAAGATGACGCCGCCGCACCGAAACTAGTAATACCTTAAAATAAATTGGTTTATGATGTGATCCAAGTGCGGTCATGTCAAGCAAACTTTTAGTGGATTGCAAGTGGGTAGAGAAATTTGTTGGGAAGACTTGGTTTTAAATTTTGTGGGATTACTATTTCCGTTGGATTAAGCTTTGAAGTATGAAAATGCATTTACGTGGAAATCTGTGGGAGAATGATATTTTGGATCATTTGCGTCATCAAGATCCTTGGAATGTATATCAAAGTCCCATTCCACGTCATATCCACGTGTCCACCTTGTAAGTTTAATCATCTAATTTGTGTGTCACTTCTCATGCCAATTTTTTCCCCACCACTCTTTTTCCTTCAGGAATTTGGCCAGAATTCAAATAAAATGACTGGGAAATGTAAGATTATATTAGAACCCATTCGAATTCCTATCGGAACCCCTAATAGATTCCATGGTTTTCCAGGAGTTCTAAAAATAAAGTTCATCATCTCATGGTAGGAATTTCATGCTTTGAGTTGACTACGGCTTCCGAAGTTTTCTCTCGTTCCAAATCTGGCCGTTTCGATGGAAAGTGGATGCCGACAACGCGTACCATTAGCCCAAGGTGTATTAGAGGAAGGAGAATGCTTTTAAGTCAGCGAGAATATACCAAACAATGGGCATTATATCTAAGGACTAGCCAATCCTCAACAATGGAAAACAAGGATGTTTATACTATGTGTTTATAGATAGGATGAGAAAGGATGTTTGATGTCGTCGACCATCCTTTCTTATTTCGTCCCTCTTGTTTGAATTTCAAATGTGAACGATAAAGACGAAGCATAGCATTACTATTTCACGTCAAATTATACCGTATAAACCTATTGTTTCCCTAATGTGTGTAGGTACGTCAGGGAAGGAAGCATCTCGAGGAAACATCACCGTCATACGTTCAATGGTATCAGGCTCAACTATGTGGAAGTTGATATTCACAAATGAAAAAACGACTTCGTTTTCTTCCACTGATTTATTTCTATTATCACCGTCATTTTTAATTTTTTTCATGTTTCCGTGCTCAAGGTAGCTTGAGAGAGTTAGTTCCCTAGTCTTAGTGTAGATCATGTTCGAATTATATGTTTACATTGCAGCAGCTGTAGGAAGAATGAAATAAAAATGGCATTATTAATGGTGGTGTAATATATTTTTGTATGTATGAAATTATGAGTAATTAAGTAAAATATCTCCATAAAGCCTCTTATTTGACTGATTTTCTTCACCCGGTACGCTTAAAACTCCTTCACAACGGAAGGTTTGTAACGATCCTGAAAAAATGGCTGCGATTAGTAGACGACTTATGTTAAAAACTAGTTGAGGAAAAATTCAAATTACACGTTTTTAATTTTTGACGAGATCTTGGTGTTTGAAATTCGTCATTTTTTAAATTAAGCTCTCTCTGGAGTGCATACACGAACACATTCCCATGTTAAAGGGGTGGTATTTTTCATGAAAAGTCAAGGAGAGTAGTTCGGTACGGGGCTGATATTTTGGTATGTTTTTAAGGGTGAGATATTTTTCTTTA
Source organism: Ceriagrion tenellum (assembly GCA_963169105.1). NCBI lineage: Eukaryota > Metazoa > Arthropoda > Insecta > Odonata > Coenagrionidae > Ceriagrion > Ceriagrion tenellum. Next base: position 57,620,094 of record OY720644.1, read on the forward strand.
AAATGAGACCAAATTCATTGATTTCTTGGTGGAAAGATATTTGGCTCAAACTTTCTTAATAGAAAAGCAATCAATTCTCTAATGCTTCAAGACGACTCCAGTCTTTCCGCAGTATTTTTCACAAATTTAACTTGCCCTCACCTGAGATACCACACAAAGGTGAGATTGGATGAATGTGAGGAAAAAATTTTTTAGGACATACAATAAAAACTATTGCCGTCGACTGATCTTATTGTTACGGTAGTTTATCGGGTAGGGTAGGTTTAAATAGAATCCGGTTAAAATCGTATGGATTTTTACAATTAGAGGTCCCTATTTACGTATAACATCTATACATATATATTAATTTTGTAGCGTGTCAGTCATTCTCTATCCGTTTTGTTTCTTTCTCTGTCAATTTTTGAGCTAGAAGAGTGAGGTTTGGTGCGTTGAATGTGGAATCTCTGCATTCATGATTTGGTAGTAGTTTTGGATTTTTATAGCTTGGGCGTGTGGCAGGGGGTGTTTGGTCACCAGCCGTGCAAAGGTGTAAGATATTTGGAGATGGAATGGAGACATGAATTAAAAGGAGTGTATTTAGTTAGTTTTAATAAGATCCAAAAGAGCGGCTGCTTGGGCGTGTGGCAGGGGGTGTTAGGTTACCATCCGTGCAAAGGTGTAAGTTATATTTTTGGGTTGTGGTTGCAACAATCAGATGCTGGGAAACACAGTGACAAGGGAGAAAGGCCAAAAGGGAGAGTGGAAGAGTGTAAAGGTTGATACAAAAGAAACCCACAGTGCCTTCCTATTCAAATGGCTTTAAAAACAACAAAGGAAGACAGTGAATGAAAAAAAAATATTTTCACCAAGAAGCTATTTTTAGACTAGGACACTTACCCCCTGCGGGTACACGCCCCTGCTCACTCCGTGAGCAGGCTAGCTGCCCTCTAGTTTCTTCCTTCATCTCGTCATATGTCCTACCATCTTCATATTGTCCATGAAACGTATTTCCTTTCTTCCCAGCCTGCCAAATATCCTTGTTGCCGAGTATACCAATTAATGTGAACAGAGAAATATCAATTCCACTTTAATTAAATCCGCAACATTACATGAGTTGCTTCCATATCATCCAGCGCTATTATATGCCTTACATGAACAAGCTTTTGTAGCAGGATGCATAATTAAGCATAATGCTGCATGAAATTTTTGAGGCAGAAACAATGATCAATCATATTCATAGTAATAATAATAATATTTGTTCCACTCATAAGTACCAACACTGAAACATATTTTAGCAAGTGAATAAAAGTATGTTTTAAAGAAAAAATATGTTTTGGGGTTACCATAACTTAAATGTCACCAAATATAACAAAAATAAACAATAAGTAGTGCAGGAGAGTAACTTATCAATACTGAATCAAAATGTGTCCGAACATTGTTCAATAGTTTCCCCTTTTTTCCGTCGGGGCACCGGGCCAAATTACAAAATACTCAAAATACATACTATAAATAATGAAATCTGTGGTATAAAAAAATTAGAAATAATCTTCAATGTTTTTAACGAAAAAAAGCCATATTTTACTATCTCTTATAAATATATCGACTCTTTTTGAATCAGTCATTTATTCATGAATCCTTGTCAGTGAATTCCTTATCATCCCTTCTCGTCCAGCATCAAGGAGCCATTATACCGACTGAAGAAGGATACATTTACCCTTTTACGAGACAAGATTGAAATCGGCGCCGCATCATACTCAGGTGACATGCACCAAGCGACCACATCACGCCAACAAAATATATTCCAAGCTAATGAATTTTTTGTTTTCAGTATTGCACAAACATGCGGTTTAAAGTGCACGTTTCGTCATCGCGATTGTTATTGCTTCATTGTTATAAGGGTGTTATTATACAACCTTTTTACTACTGTGTCATAAACGAGTCAATAGCAGGGCGTTGTCACAGATGCCCAATCGCCGACGTCCGGTTTCCATTAGTGACTCACCGTGGAGGACGCTATCTGTGCGAGGAATCATGTGAGGGAGTATCGCTGGCGACTACGCCTGTCGAAACAAAAGAGGCGACTTGTCTCCTTGTTTGTGTCGTTCAAAAAATACTGCTTTCACTTACTACATGCGGTAAGGCCGTTTTCCCAACACATGTCTCACTGCTGATTATCAGGATTGATTTAGCATAAAAACTCGTTTAAAATAGGATATTTCAAGTAGTTTCACTGCGACTAAGTGAGTCGGAACAAACAGTAAATGCCATTTTTTTCCGAATGGTTTTTAAAATCCTGCTTTTGCTGATGGAGTGCCTTGGCAATTGAAAATAAAATTAGGGACAAGCAACAACAAAAACAAATGGATTTGAACCGCTCGAGATAATCTCGATCGCATAACTGAGGAGTCAATTGGCTCAACAACGAACGGTTGGAGGTTTCGGTGAATTTCACCTACTCAAATGGGAAATGCTACGTGCACTTCAGAGATACATTATTTATAACTGAGGAATTTCGAACGCATAGATCTCGTCAAAAATTAACAGTGTGTAGTTTGTATGTTATGTCAATTATTTCTTTTAATAAATAATAGTTACCGCTGTATTTTTTTCTAAATTGTGTAAACCCTTCCGTCGCGAAGGAGTTCTAAACGTACCGCTTTAAGAAAATGAGTCAAGTTAAGACGTTTTAGATTTTTTTATTTAATTACTTACCATTTTAGTTGTATAAAAGTATATTAATGAGCCATTAATGCTGCAATATTTAATTCATGCTTCCTACAGCTGCTGAAATTAAAACGTATAATTCGAATATGATCTCCAAATGGATTTTCCGTAGTCATAATTTTATGACTACGGTACTTTCTCGCTCAAGCTACCCCAACTGATAGTTGTTTTTTTTAAAGTTTGTTCATTTTTTAATCCTCAAGATGCCCATCACATATTGAAAAACATTATATTGAAGCATTGAAGCCCACCACATATTGAAATTAAAACGTATAATTCAAATGTGATCTCCAAATGGAGTTTCCGTAGTCATACTTATGACTTGGGAACTATCTCCCTCAAGCTACCTTAATCATAGTTGGAATTTTTTTTAAAAGTTCGTTCTATTTTTTATCCTAAAGAAGCCCACCACATTTTGAAGAACATTACCATGCAACGCTGTGCAGTCGTTGAGGGAATGAAAACCGGTTGTGGTTTTCGCAGTCGTCAACCTCTATCGTTAAGGCGGGGGATGGGTTCGCAGCCTTCCGCAACATTGAGCCCGCATTATGCCTATCGGACAGAGTCATCGCAGTCAACGAATCAAGATTCAGCGGCGGGAGAGTGCGTAATTCAAATTTCGCTGAATCTGTAGGTATTGCCTCCCGGTGCCAATTCGGACCGTCACCCAGCTTATCGGATGTTCTTACCCGATGCGTTATATCGTTTGTGGAGGTAGTTTCATATAAATATGGAGCAGGATAAGGTGGAGCGACTGATCTATACAAGTGTGTCATATTTGCTTCAAAACCATGTAGCCTGTGGGTTGAAGCACATACATTTTTTAGGAATGTTTTGGGACTTCTATTTCTCTATGCGGGCTCCGTCGTGAAATGAATAAAATATAAAGGAAATCCGCACGATTCGTTAACAACTGCTACGAGTGGATGGATTGTGTTGCATAGCTGATGGAAAGACTAGGTTGGTAACCTCTAGAGACTGAAGCTACACGCTAGACCTAGATGGAGTGCTCGAAAAAATAGATCTTGCGATTTTCAATACTTCACGGTGGGAATTGTTTCGGCCGCGTAATACCTCTAGGAGGAAAATGTAAGTTGAGTACACTGCCGAACTGATGTGTTAAAAAATCATTTATTCCCAAGCAGTATGAGTAATTATAACAAAAACAGCTTGACACTTGTTTTTAAGTTTCGAAGTTTATTTGGATATGTTGTACAATTACAATGTACGTTACAATAGGAACATATAGGAAATAATAAATAAGTAAATATACGTAACACGAATGGCAAATTAGGTAAACAAAATACCCATTAGAATGTAATAGTTAAATATTTTAGGTCCTGCTTCGCCAGGTGCCTGTGTAAACTTACCAATGGTGAGCTGGCATACTTAAATTTATTTCAACAGCCAGTTTTTGGTCCTTCTTTTAGCTTCTCTACAGTATTCAAGTTTTAAAAATCACCCCCTTTTACTCGCATCTGCGCTGACTCGCAGGGAGGTAGGTTGACGTTGATGAAAAGGATTTAAAAGTTTTTCATCTATCTATTGTTCTTCTTTTAGGAAAGTTTGTCATCTAGGTGATTACTATAGTGGAATCCAATCTTTTCTCACCATTGTTTTGGCGGATAAAGCTCAAAATTACATGGACTCTGGTGAGAATGGATGAAGCTTAGGAAAACAGTATTAGTTGGAGTAGTTTGGTACTCTTATGTTTGTTTGTGCGGTAATTCGATCCCAGGTACGCTTTCTCTCAGGTACGGTGTCTTCAGTTTCAATTTTAAAAATCTATTTTCACGGAAACGGCTTACATATTGCCTAGAGAAATAGGTCCTTATCAACCCCTTGTTCTCATATTGTCGCTTTGAAAGCTATTTAATTGCAAGTTCTATGTGCAAAAAAATGGCGCTAAAACGAAAATGTAAGGTTTCTCATATATTTTAACTCACGCATTCGCGAAAAAACCTCCCTATGCCAAACCCAGATTGTTGATTTGGCTCTCTGAAGTATTAATGCCCCGTCGTGGAAGCGCTTCTGGAAGCCATAATGTTCCGTTGTCGTCATGTGGATGAAAACAGTAGATTTCAGGGTAAATACCGGTAATTGGGGTCTTTTCGGTTCTAGAAATGATTGAATAAGTTTTGAAGTGTTGGCATCCGTGTTTTCGAAAAGTTGACACGTACAAACTCACGTCATTACTTTCAATTTGTATAATCTGTAGCTTTCTTCGTAACTTCCTGGCTGAGGATGTTTGGGTGGTCTGATCGGTGGACGTCAGTGGATGCGAAGATGTGCTTATTTACTTAAATAGCCTCGTCATTTCGTAGCTACGAGGGTTTCGGAATGTTTTTCTCTTCCTTCGTGACGTGCTTCGTGTGGATGACGTTGGAGCAATGTTGGGACGCCGATGAGATTACTGTCGGTACCGACGGGATCGGCGTCGACACTATAAAAGGTACCTGGCGGCGGCTTAAAAATTAGTATAATAATTATAATGATTGGTAAAATAGACGAACCTCAATTAGGCAGTGGCATATCTCGATGTTTGGAAGCTCTAGAAGGTTGTTCTGTTTATGGAATTTATAATAAATCTAATAATTTGATAAATTTACGATTACCATTCGTAATATCGATTACCATGTTATTTGAAACCATAGTTTTTGATCGAATACTCGCAGTTTTAATCTCCTTTTACACGGGGCATGTAATTGCACAAACTGATGTACATACGTAACGTGCATTTAATATTGCATCGTGTAACGCGGTTAATAGCTAGAACATATGCTCGAATGCATGAACACAAGGTGGCAAAGTAGCCCTTGCTCTATCTTCAATTGTTATTGCACACCAGATTGAGAGAAAATGCAGCTTAAAATTGTGCAAGTTCGTGCCCTTTGTAAAACAGGCTTTATAGTTAGATTATTTGTTTGATCACTTAAAAATAATGAAATAAAGATTGAAATCCAGTTTTAAAAATACAATGCAAGGGTTGTCATTCTTGCAAAGTGAGCGCGGTGAACTTGGTGTATATAAATATTTGTTGGTTAAAATAATTGTTATGCGGATAACGTTTTGATTCCTTAAGATTCTGTGGGTCCAAGACTACCGCCCTCCGACAATTCTTCCGCTATGATTTGGGATTTATTTGTGAGAAAAAAAAATAATAATAATAACTTCTTTATACCTAACAGCCGAATAGGTATGTAATATATGGACGAACACACACAACCATGCCCAGGGAGGTGTAAATATCCTACCCAGACGGGACTCGAACCCGCGACCTTCAGTTTGGCTGGTGAGGACTTTACCCAGCCGCCACCGAGGCCGTTATCATTTCCGTTTTATCACTTTTTAGCATTGTAATTATTAGTTCAGTTTTCGAGTGATTACTTATGTTTTAAAGCGCCAGTAGGAAACATTTGTGGATGCAAATTTATGCGTTACTCTTCAATTTAGGGAAGTGTTATTCGGAATTCCTCGCCTTTCAGCCGGTAGCGTTTTGACTGTCTTATGAATATTTAAAGTCAAATTAGTCAACTGAAATCTCGACTTCAGAACTGACGGCCAACAAATGTAGTTGTCTGCGGAAGTTGTTCTGACATGGTGTCCCATGAAGAGTCTTAATGGGACGGCCCCTATTACTGTTTGTTTATTTGTCGATACTGACTGATAAATACCTGCTGATTGAGGTTGATTGCTGACGATGGGGACATCTACAGCGTGTTCATAGATCTTTCCTTGACGTTGTTGCTATTGGTATCCATGACGCGAACGCCCTTCTGTAAACTGTTCTTGTCACTGTACGTACAAATCGCTCTTCAATCGCGAGAGCAGTGATTTTTAGGAGTTTGCAGGTGCAGTTTGATGAACAATCATCGTATTTTTGCTTTTTGATTGTTGCTGTAAAACAATAACGATAACCCCAGCGCACTCGTTAGAAACATGCGTAATCACGTCCCGGGGGAGAAAATTCCGCGAAGGCGTAATTTAAGGCTATTTCATTGTATGTTATTGATGTTCATCCTCTGGTGCATTTAATACGGGCTTGTGGAAAAAGCTTTACAGTTCTCTTTTTACAAAAGAAATCATGCTAGTACCGGTGTATTCAGTCTTATATTTTGTGATTTATTTTTGTGCTGCAGTTTATTAATATCGTGGTAACAGTACGTGTTTTCATCAGGTATATAATTTTCATGTTTGTTGTACTCATTTAAAAATAAAAGCTGTTTCACTGCAAATATGCTGTCAAAGATCTTTTGCTTTAGCTTTTATTGCTGAAATGTGGAAATAAAAGTTAGCGAAATTATTGACGAAATAAAATAAAAATATCAAAAAATATACCGGAATAACTTTTAAAAGATGACGAAATCAGGCAAAAATGTTCATCTCAGGCAGGTGCCTCTAGTTATATGTCATCACATAGGTAAGGACATAGGAAAATAGGATGGGAGTGAAAGAATGATGTGAAAATAGAAGAGTTGGTGGGGAAATAAAAACTTGTGAAAGAGAGACACTCGGGCAGCTACACAATCAGAGTTTTCGGGAAAGTTTCTTCCGTTGCCCTGTGACCCATGCTCAGGATTAAAGGCCGCGAAGTCGCACCAGTGACCAATCAAACTTTGGCAAAGCCAGGGATAAAAACAGACTCGGACCAGGATTACGAACTTGCCAAGGTTGCGCCTGTGCGTCCATTTCCTCCGTCTCCCTTTTTCCGTTCAACTACAAAACCCGAATGGAATGTCGATTTGTTACAACGATGGAACTATTTATAAATATTCCATGTTTAATGAATCTTATTAACTTCATATTTTGATTAACTTCAAAACACCGCCCCAGCTAGTTGAATAGTTTGTAGTTTCTGTCAGTGGGGTATTTACTAATTTTCGTGACCTTTTAAAAGATAGAGTCGATGAGAAGTAGCTGAGAAAGCAAGGAGTTTTGAGTCAGATCTGTCATATCTAGCGTGGCGATGACTCTGAAACGTGGTCTTTGTGAAAGGACGATTATCAGGCATGGGTATGCGGGATTTTAATTAAATTTCAAGACAATCTAAAGGAAATAGTCGAATTGATGAGGAGTACTATGAGCGGAGTAGTATGGCAAAATTATCTTGTCACCGAAATATGTCGTTAAGCATTGGCTCGGAAACTTGGTCCTTGCGAAAATTTATTGCTCCAATCTCTGGGATTTGGCCGTAATGCTTCATTGAAAAGCTCACGAAGAGTTAATACTCGCACTGAAATGGGGGTGCGAAAAACTTGTGGAACCTTGTCAGAGTGAAATTGGCGTTCACCGTCACCAAGGTTCCTTAGCCAATGGAATGTTTTGAGTTTCGACCTTTTTTTCTAATTGCGCCAATTTAAAGAGCGTTCACTTAAAAGTTCTTTTTGAGATTACTCTGCTGCCGTATCTAGAATTAATTACGTTTGTGATGATTTTACACAAATGGAGATAGTTCCCTCGGAGTTGATATTTATCGCAAGGATAAAAGAATGCAAGAATGCAAAACAGATGTGGCATTTTTCGATTTTGTCGTGAATTAAAAGTTCGCTGCGTAATATTCTATTATAAAAGTTGTGATGTGTTCGAGGTGGGTCTTTCATTACTTTCTCTCCTATCTTTGAGAGATAGGATATTATTTATAATACCTCAAAGTTCATCTTCTGATGTTAGCGGTGTAATTAGCAGTTCTTTTGTTCTTTGTATAAATTAAAACTATTTACGGAACCATGTAAAAAGTTGGTTATATCACCTTCCATCTTTTATTTCTAGTTTTTTTACGTTCTCAAAACACCAATATCATGTTAATAATAAAATACATGATCACTAATAAAAAAGGAACAGTGAATGAGTGAAAAGGAACGGGTTCCAAAAAAGGACTGGTCCAGAGTGAACGAGTTCCCAACAATGAACGGGTTTGCCCATCTTTAATGCGTTCTTTAGAGGAATACATCTTAGGTATGGGAATGAAGAAACCCTTTGCGGTGCTTTATTAACGCGTTCTTGAAGACTATATCTTTAGCTGGCCTTAAGTAAACGACCCCGATCGATTTGAGGCTCCGCCCTGAGTTTTTCTGCCCTTACCGAATTATTTTTGTCGGGCGCGGCATAAAGTTGAAACAAAGACGTCGGAAATAAACTAAATTGCCTTTCCGGGCGGCACTTTTTCCGTCTGCATTCCACGTTCTCTCGAGTGGGCGGATATGTTCCGTTTTTGGAGCGGCTCGGATGTGTTTTCGGTCGATCTCGCACCTAATCACGTCCTTTTTGTTCGATAACAGTCGGATCAATTTTCCGACTCGCGTGGTGCGGCCTTCCTGATGATATATTCATGAGGCAAAGAGGTATCTTTCGGAGTATGGGCGGTGAAAAGGGCAATTTTTTTTCCTTTTCCTTTCCCTGCTTTTTCGAGATCTCAAGGCGCGGAATTACCTTAAATAATGGTACGAAACAAAGAGGCGGAGGAAACGTGGTGGGCAAGCCAAGCGCAATACTGGAATTCATTTTTCCAGGATGATGCCATGGCATAAAAAGGTTAAACCGCCGTGGTTTTTGCACTGGATCGAATGTTATCTCTGCCCCTTTCGTCCAGACGCATGAAACAATCACGGTTTTTATATTTTTGGGGCAATATTTCATGTACTACCTTGTCGCCTCTGTTTTTTTCCATAGCTATCGGGCTTCCACGGTTTATCCTAGGTGGCTGAATGCCAAGTGCTATTTCGAAATTTACTTCTTCTTTGCTGACAGACCATTTGTCATGCTCAGCATGAGCTTATAACCGATGTCCACTTACTGCGCCGGGAATTTTTAGTATAAGGATGCAATAAAACATATAATCTTTATTTTCTCCTATAGATGCTGGTCTTATGCTACGCTGAAAACTTTCCCATTGATCGATTAGAGATAACAAAATTATATTCCATCTGGACATTTACTTCTGGAAGATACATCATTCGGAGACTGATGCTTAACTGTTTTATTCTCTTTGAGGTACTGGTCCTCATAATGCCAACAGTATACTTTAAAATTGAAGTTCTGATACATAACTATAATGATAGGTGCAGCCACACAAATAGTTGTCATTGAGTAACAATATTGTGTTTTTACCATTTTTCTCTTACGTTAGCTTATCTGAAGCTCGTGATGTTGTCTTCTGCATGATTTCCCTTATTACCTTTTTCGGTCATGGCTGGCTTTAGTTCACTTCAGTTCGCGAGTTCTATCTTGAAGAGGGTAGCAATCGCCATGTTTACTATAGCTCGTTGCTTCACACTTGCTCGTTTGTACTCGGTGTACTTTGCTACTTACGATACGTAACAAATAGGTGTGCTTTGTACGTTTACCGCCCATTTCTGGGGTAATCGATGAAGCAAACAATAGCTGAAAGCGTGGTGGGACGAATTATAAATGAAGCTCCGTATAGTTAGTCGATACCCACTGTCGAAATATAATTCATATCAGATTAGCTAGCCTCAATTGATTTGCTGAGGTGAAGAATAATTTCTTGAAAGTTTTAAATAAGAAAAAGGTTTATTCACGAGTTTCCGTATAATAATGCGCGATGTGCTCACGTCGCTAAGGCCCGTTGAATCGAAACAACTTTTATATGCACGACGTCACGAAACAGACGTGACATAAGAGGACATATTAGCGGAGTAGCGTTAAGCATGAAATGTTCTAATTTTGAAATTAAAGTACTAGAAAAATGATTGATTTTATTTGAGTGACTAAGAGTTGTCAATTACTTAATTACACTCATTACATTTATTAAACCCGCAAATATATTTTTCCAATAATATTTGTTTTTATTGCAAGCCAAGATCTTTAATATACTCGCTCTGATTACTATACTAATATACTATGATCAAAGGGCTGTGTTAAAAAGCTCTTCTTTTTAGGAAAAATTGCTCAACCTCCACCTTTTATCTCCGTAATTTCAATCATTGAATCGAATTCTGCGGAAAAGATGCTAAAATGCTATTTTACTCATTGTGTGAATGATTAGACATCGGGCCAGAATCACCATTACTTTCGCCTCCGTCTCTTTGAGAACTTCAGCTTGATGCTTGTTTTCCCCGTGAGTCTATTGAATATTTTCCCTGCAACATTTCAGCATGGAGTGTTTCTCTTCGGGGTGCATTGGTAAATAGACAGCATGTCTAAGGTGAATCGCTCCACTTGATGAAATCCTTTTCCTGTCTCTCCTCTCGAAACTCAAACGCTGTTTACCTCCTTGACGTGCCACTCCTCCCCGCTTACCCTGAGCTCACTCTGTCTTCATTCTTCATTTCGTGTGTGTTGGAGCGTTTTTTTCCGGGTGTTTGCAAACGAAAATGGTGGTAAGATGAAGTCTCAGCCTCTTGCTTCTGTTGTTTTAAGCAGGGACATCTTAGGCGTAGGCCTGTGCGATGTTACAATCTTAGCAGCGTATTGCTATATTAATTTTACGTCGCAAAGGATGCGTAAAACCGCATATCGCGCTAGTTGGGGAAGTGTTATCGCCTTACATCCTGTAGAATTATATTTTCGTGGAATCATAGTGTTGTCATCATCCAATACATCATGTTGTATATATTATACAATTATTCAATACAAACAAATATATGTTTACATTTATTGAATGATATACCCAAAATATCCCGTATTATTTTATCGGTGACTGGGCCGGTGTAAGTTTATGACAGTTACCAAACGAACCAGTCTTGTATCGCAATCGATTACAGGCTCCACCGATAAAATCTCGCCCCGCATCATAATACCCAATCCCATAATCACTGTATCGTTAAAAACGGTATTGTTTCTTCTTCATGAACTCTTTCACTGACCTCGGTAGAAGAACACTGCTTGAAGTCACTTAATTTCATGTGGTAAAACTAGCACATCTACCCTTTAATTATCTGCCTGTGCCTTTCCGATAACGACAGTCGTCGTATTCAAGAATGATGTTAAAATTAGCTCCTCCTCTGACTATGTATCTTTGACCCATGACTCTCGCCATGAAGAATAAACGCCGGAGCGGCCTTGCGATCTTCATTCCCGCGTATTTGCCGCGATACACTTGAGGAAGTAATAACTCGGGAGGCATTAGACGTTTCAGGCGTAACTTTTTAGGAACATAATAGCATAATGATGATAACTGGTAACCTTTTCACGTCAGCAACGTCAGACGGAAGATGAAGTGGAACGTTAAAACCCAGGTAGTTTCAAATTAAGATGTGCGGAATTACTAAGTTGCCAGTTATAATTATCAACTCGCGAGTCCAATATTCTCTGTGTGTGACGGTAGTGAAAACATCAATGGGATGGTACAGTATCCTGGCGGTAAGCAATAAATATTTTGGCCCTGTTATATGATTCCTGGTGGGATTATTTTGCCCATAGACGTTTCTGTTGGCCCGAATGTCCCTGGAATCCCAATTGGCTGCTAAGCCTGTCGTCAGGTTTTCCGGGGACCGGGACAACAGAACTTGACATACATCCATGCCCTGGGTGGTGCACTTAAAGTGCAAGGTGAATTAGCCACAACGTTTTCTTGATTTGACCTGCGAGTTTGGTTGTATCTCGTCAAGGGTTGTTATAAGTCCTGAAAATGCGGAATTTTCCAGTCCTCTTTGAGGAAGCGCCTCTGAGAAAGTCTTAAATACAGGGTGCGGCTGCAAAATTTGCTGATTTGAATGGTAGTACTGTACTGCATGCTGTGTATATTGTGTATTGCTGTACTAATATGTCGTAGAATTTGGAGAAAAAAATAATTACAACGATATCATTACATCTTTTGTTTTATTGACACTTCAGGCCGCTTTACACGGTGCATTTTACTGTACAAACGAATGTGTGAACTCTTGCTTGAAGAAAATTGTACCGTGTATAGCGGCAAATTGTATGATTGTCTGAATAACTTAACGGGAAATAGGACCTGCTCTATATCCATCCGAGTAAAGCTGCCTTTTCAAATCAGCAAATTATGCTATCACCCTGTATTACGCAGATCTGTGCGGGGGCGAATTAGGAGCCCAATCTCGTGAGTTCATAGGCGCCGGGGGAGGGGAAGGGGGGGTGGATGGGGTGGATCTCCGTAGTCTGGTCGTCGCCGACGCCCGCAGAGTCAGCAGGGCGGTGGTATTTCGAATGGTGGCGCCGTATCGAATGACGCAAGCAGCACGCGCCTACTCTCCACCCTCCGGTGAGCGCTCCTTCAATGACTCGGTCGAATGCCGCCTTCTTTCGAATGGGGCGAGTGGGTGGACGCGGGATTTCGGGGCGGGTGGAGACAACCGGCCATAACGGACCCGGATTTTTGGACGCAGAAGGAAACGTGATGTGTAATGAGATGTGAGCGATGGTCGGGGCTGTGACGTCATGTTTCCGGAGACTTGGGGAGATTTTGGCCCTGTATTCTAATTTCGGGCGAACTTACAGTACTGGGTGACGTAGTCATTACGTCAAACTACGAGTTTGGGTGTATCTCACCTAGGGTATTTATACGTCCTGGAAATGCGGAATTTTTTAGTATTTTGGCCTTTAGAAGAGCTTTCTGACTTAATGTTAAAAATAGGCAAAACTCCTGAGTATTTAAACTATGCTTTTCCGAAACTCTTAAATAAAATTGTAATACTTGGCCAAACATAATGATTCAGTATACATTGAATGATACTGCTTGCCTGTATTTGTAAAAAAATTAATTTATATGAATGCTTATTGATTAGTATTAAATTGTAACGCTTTGATGATGTATATCTCATGTTCAGGGGATTATATTTGAAAAGGAACTAAGAATTTTGTATTTCAGGTGAATTTCCTTATTTGTCATGATATTTTTAATCATAAAGATTGTTTATAGTAGGATACATGTTTGCTCAGTCTTTAATTTTCTTTTTCGTTAAGTAAATCATCAAAAATCTAAAAACTCGTCATTATGTTATTGTGAATAAATAACAACGAACATCTATATATTACCCTAAAAGCCACCTCAAGGGTGTTTGGCAGGGGAAACGTAGTTACGTCCTGAATTTTTTTTTTCAAAGACAAAATTGTTCAAAACGTAGGCTTGTCGTAATGAGAGTAGATTTGTCACGTGATCTTGGAAAAGTGAAAGAATTTTCTTTTCCTATTTTTTCAGCGCATCGTGAATAAGCGTCATTTAATGTATAATTTTGAAATTGCATCTACTCTTACTTTAAATTTCTTGGTCAAGTCATCCCAGTTCCTCGCCTTTCTCCTTAACTGTGCCTTCATATGCCAATGTCATTTAGTTGGGTCATTTAAAGATGTTATCGTTGGCCCTAATCGCTTTGGTTCAAGTGGTAGCGACCTTTCGACCTCTGCGTTTTGTAATGAGCTCGGCGTATTTAGATCGCCTGGGTGCATCTAGGCTTTCATCTTTGTCAATGCCCTTTTGGTTGAAGTGCAGTTTCTTCGTAACTATGCGTTTGAGCTTTGCAAATTCTTTCTACGCTGTGGAGTTTCTGGTACCAAAATGAAGGCTCAGAATTTCTTTGCCTACGTGTCATCGAAGCTGGATTTGCCTAGGATTGGTGGCATTCCATTAATTCCTTCCGACACTGCCGTGTGGCGGTGTTTATTATTTTAATGGGGTTTTCACCCAATTCCTCACTTTTTGGTTTGGACTGGGTTGGGTACCAATTGTCGTTTCAATTGTTAGGTTATAAATTTCACCATGATCAAAGAATATACCAACTATCCCCGTCGTAGTAGATCTGGTGGTGCTTTTAAAACCTTAGAAAGTCGTTGTTGACGAAATTCTGAGCCTTCAAATACCATTAGCTCCAGATCACAAGAAGAATTATTCATGTGATCGAGAAATAACTTATGAAGGTTTATAACATGGTTTTACTTTGCTGAAGTTGGTCATGTTAAATCGTTATCACGGATTGATTCGAGCACATTGCGTGAGGTTGACTTATAATCCCATGATTCGTGTTAGATGATTTAGTCACACGCTTTGACTTTCATAGTTTAGAAAAAGAAATATTTGTGTTTGTTCACATCATAGATGAAATTAGTGAGTTGATCGCACATTGACGCACGAAAGTGGAACCTGTTTTTTTTTGCGAAAAGTGATCCACCGAACGTGGCTATCCCGCGCGATTTATTCTAAAATTTTATGAATGCTGCTGTGATTATTTCCAGACTACTTTCCTCCTATATTTTATTCATAAGTCATTCCAATGCCGCGACAATCGTTTGATAATACTCTTTTCAGCCTATTGTCTGAGTAATTGATACTTTCAATATGGCCCTTTGCGGAATTCTATGGCTTCAGTTTTCCCGTTTGCTATTGTACCATATGTTTTCATCTGTTTCCTCCTTAAATGTTTGTTTAATAAAAAATCACGCGTGTATTGACGATTATATTTATTCCGGCGAAAAGAACCCTCCGATTTGAACTTAATACAGTAAATATTAGCGAATGAGCCCAGTCATACTGAAGATGCTGTAAAGAATTTGGACGAATTGAAATTTTACCTTGAAATGAACATTAACTTGTAGGAGTCGAGGTTTTTCTATTATTTCGACTCGTAAATGGAGGTATTCTTATTTTGATCTTAACCACTCATTGCCTTACCAATAATCTGCGAGAAAACACCTTGAAATACATCATGTTGGTCCGTGAAAAACTTTCGTAAAAGTTACCCATTCGTAATTTCAATATTGGGACCTTATTGATTGTGTGAACGCTCAATAATGGAGATTGTTGTCTGCCCGTCGAGTGATAAAATATAGCTCTGAAATATACCCTGGCTATCATACTGAGTTTCGTTTGGCTTTATCTAAATTGACGATCTTTCGAAGTAGGTGTTATGCTGTGACCTTTTGTCATTAATTCATAATGAAAGACTTATCGATCCAAGATTACAACGAGCATCCGAAGGTCCATTAACAGCGCTAAGGTTTCAGATGTTCTCCTCTTTTCCTCTATTAGGGTGCACTTGGCAATAGCGTGGGTCTCTTCGTTATTAGCTTGATCACCGGTAGTTGAAGTTTCCTATTGCTTGTTAGCTGCGGTCTTATTACCGTGATTTTGACGTTACGGTAAGCACAATGGCACGTAATCAGTGTAAATTAGGTGCAGGTTTTAATCATGCAGTAATGTGATGGACAATTGGTGTCTTCCACATAATACAAGATGGATGATTTGATGGTGTCAGGCGTAACTTTGTGGAATAACTTCATGATTAAAGATTGAAACCCTTTGTAATTTCCACACGAGTTTCTCATTTCAAATTGATTCAATATATAATCGAGGTTGATAATGGCCGATGTGTGTTTTTAGGTGAGCTATGGAGCTCCTTCAACCATTTTCTCCTTAAAAATTTGTTTTTTTCTAGACAATGTCAATAATTGTGTACATCATTAAAATTCCTTTGTTGGCTTGTAGTTTAATCGAAAAACCTCATAACCACTATCTTGATTTCTTTTTCATATCATAGTTTCGATGTCAAAGTGATTTTAACTGTCAGTTATACATATTTTGCAGCCTGAAATCCCGCTCAGAAGAAGTTTTTGGCCCTTGTGTGTGAATCAACTGACCGAGATCTTTTATGAAGCATGTATCCAAAATTGAAATTCTTTCCTCATGTTTCTGTGATTTTCCGAATAGAATGCCCTTGCACGATGAAAATTTTCGCTTACGTGCACATGATATGACTCAGGATTGGTTTATTTCAATTCCATAACTCTTTGACATATTTGCAACTGCGTGGATGTCTTCGTCATTAGTTTGATTACCTTTAGTTGAAGTTTCCTATTGCTTGTTAGCCATATATTGTACAAAGTTTGAACTTAGAACCGTATCTGAATTGATTATTTCCAAATCAATGCCAAATGAACTATTGCATGCGTGACCTGAGGAATATCGAATTTGAAGGTCGATAGAAATTCTTCAATTGACTATGCACGTAACTTTGTACCATATGCATCATTTGGTATCAATGTTCCCTTTCCATTTTTCACGGTAAAATGTCTTTAGACGTTCATGCTCTTTGTCCTTTTTCGATTTTCAATTCGTATACTTCAATTCATGCATTGATAGTGTTTTTCTTGTTGCAGTGGGATACATTTGAAGCAGAATTGATACCTTTAAGTGTTTTCTCCAAGTGTCTTTAGACTAATTCAGTTGTGACTTGGATCCATCCTGTTGGGACGGGAAAACGTCTGGATGCAGCCGTTGCCTCCGTCAATTTTTGCTGAATGGATTCAGATGTTTTAACTTAAGAAAATTTTCGATTTCTTTAGTAAAAGTTTTGTATACCTAATCAGACTAAAGAAGCGGTGGTGAATTTTAAGAAGAGCTATACTCAACTCTTCCGATCCCTAGGCGTATTTTTAGGGCTGCGTTGCGCGTGAGGGAGATTAAAAATTCCAGTCTCATCGGATAGATTGCGAAGGCGTCCGTAATATTTTCGGCATTTATAGCCAATGCTGCGCATTTTAAGGCGGCCACATTCTTCCAAGGCCAGATCCGATATCGAATGACGCAGTGCTCAAGACTTAATGCATGAACTTTTGTATGCGTGGCGTGAGGAATATCGAATATTATTTGTTTTCCGTAAATTTTCAACTTTTAATTTACGTAGCCGATGGCTGGTTGCATATGGCAGGGGTAAAAGCAGTGTTTAGAATGGTTATTTAATTAATGATTCTTAAGATACTCAACATTTATTACTTCTTTTGTGAATATAGGAACTTTTTGATAACCGAACGATTCTCTTTTTCCCAACTTTTATATTTTCAAATTAATGAAGTGTTAAGTACAAGAAATTTTATTGTCATTGAAATACAGCATTTTCAGTTTTTGATAGATTTTTAATCAAGTTTAAGTACGAGCTATCAATGCCCTTTACGCTTGCCTCAAATCCTTCTTCCGTGTTATCCCTAATGGTAAATATTAAAAAAATTTCGATGCATCTTATGTAAGCCAATGATTTTCAATGACCGTCTTGCAAGCAATTTAAATGCATCAACAGTGTCGTAAGTCTCTATCAGTGGGGTAATATTCATTTAGCGTGATGATTTAAAACGCTCTTAAAATGTTTAATGAAGTAAGCGTGAATAGTAGTTTTAATGACGCAAAACATTTTGTTTTATTTGAATGAACTTCTCATCGATTAGCATAAAATAGCTCCTATGGTAATTTACGTGACTATTTGTTTTCATGCCGTGGGCTAAAAATGTCTTCGCAACAGAATGATATTTTGCGAATTAGGATATAATACGTAATGAATAGTAGTAAATTAATAGTAATGTATTTATTTTTAAAACTGATCGAGAAAACATGCGAATAAATTTTATCATAATTTAAAAAAATATGAAAATAACTAAAATAAAAAAATAACCTTTAATTTTCTGGCACGATCGATGTGTCAAAACTTCCTCGTAAATTTAATAATGTTTCTCCAAATAGCTCAGCCGAGTTAATATCCCTTGGAAAATGCTTCTTTTTTTTGGAAAATATCTAGAAAAGTAATGGTATGAGAAGCTGAGGAGTTATTTTGGTTTAATTAGAAATATGATATCATTTTCTTTATAATGAGGTCAAGTTCATGGAATTTTGTATGAAATTTTGCAACTATCGAGCGACTGTGAAGCCGGAATAGTTTGAAAACACGTTACAATCGATAAATCAGGTATTACATGCTTCCAATCCGTCTTATACTACCACTGTTTCCCCTTTTAGATTACATTTATTTATAAAAGTTGGATCACAGTGCCTGATTCTTGGAAAAAAAAGATTGATGCTTCAGCTTTTGTTCCCCCAGCCCAGGGACCTGCTTGTTTTATCTGCCTAATTTATTAGCGTGGCTCTCCACACCTCTCCTGAGACCGTCGCTTAATTACCTCCTCGCTTTTCCTCGTCGTTAAGAATCCCACGCAAACCCCCACCTGACTTTATCAAGGCACGTGTATCATTCCTTGGTGGACCGGCAGTGAGGACTTCGATCAAAGGCCTGCCTTATATTTTTCCGTTCCGCCTCATTCATTTCGTGTATGCTGTCTTAATACCATATTACACGAGACATAGTATTACAAAAAGCAAATCAAAATAAAAAAAAGCAAAATCTGAGGCATGTATTGTTGTGCGTTGAACATTGTGTCGTGTAATACAGTGCATTGCTAGTTTGCATTGGATAGAAGTTAGGTGGGGAAATAACTCGGATTCTATGCTCGCGTTCTGTCAATTTCTGTAAGAACATCATATTGCGCTATTAGGTTGCTCATGTAAAATGATCTAGATGTACCCAAGTCTAGAAACAGCGATAGAAACACGTACAAACCATATGCGGCACAGCATTAAAGAAACTAGGATTTGTTATGCCAATGATAGGAAGGTCCTCGGATGAAAAAGTAAAAGAGATGCTACTTAGCTCTTGTTAGGCCACACCTCGAATACGCCACGAGACTTTGGGACCCTGATCATAAATATTTAACTAAAAAAATAAATAAAATACAAAGAAAATCTGCTCCCTTCGTTATTAACAGCTACAATGGAACATTTAGTGTTTCACAACTTTTAGGAGGATAAGGTTGGAGGCCCTAGAGACTCGGTGGCTACATGCTAATAGCGCAATATGATGTTCTTACAGAAATTGACAGAACGCGAGCATAGAATCCGAGTTATTTCCCCACCTAACTTCTATCCAATGCAAACTAGCAAGCTTGCTTGAGAAATTCAGAACTGGTGTGTTTCAGAGCGACAGAGAGAACATTGTCGTGACGCCTCACTACATCTCTAGGTCCGACAGAAGCGATAAAATAAGGGAGATACATTACCAAACAGGTAGGTACAAAAACCTCGTTCTTTCCGCCAACAATAAGTGACCACAATAAAAACCGAGCTCCATTAATTACACTCGTATAATACGCTTTGACATTTCACCTCCGAAAACCTTATCCCTTACATCTTGACATCGCTAGTGTCCTAACACCGCCTGCCACACGCTCATGCGGCGGCTCCAAGTGTAGTATTTAGATATAATGGTTTGTCGCCTCATTACGATTGTAAACGTCAAGTTAGACTATCGATGCTGTGTAGATAACTGTTTGGCCTCGGGTGGTTGATATCTGATTGTAGCGATGTTGCCCTTGCCGTCGATGCACCCCAATAAACCAACTACGTGATTATAGACGTTTCTACTTCGTAAAATGTTGACATAAAAAGAAAAATGAATGTAATTTTTCACACTTTTTATTTAAATCGTAAATTTTTTAAATAAAATTTCAATAAGATTCTAATCAAAAGTGTGGAAAATTCTAAGTCATTTTTCTTTGCCATTGGGTGGTTGACTAGAGAACCGCCTTCTTTCCGTACCTACCATAAGTATCTTCCGTCTTTATTTACTTTCTTTCGCTTACCCCTTAGCCGACATGGACCACTATGGTTACGCGGAATATAGGTTGGGAAACGATGGCATTGTGCGGTGATTTCTGTCCTCTGGACGGCATAAAGGGCGATCCCCTGGCTTAATGCATAAAGCGTTGTTTGATCTATAGTATTTAATTATCTATTGCTAAATAAATGCTGTTAATTTCTCGCCAAGCTAATCCATATCGTTTGTTCTCTCTTTCTTCCTCTTGGGTGCAGGAGGCGGCGCAGGATGCAAAGCAAGCGGCGGCGGCGAGGGGCGGCGGGGGCGTGGGCAATGGAGGCGGCGGGGGCGGCTCTCCAGAAGAGGCGGACGACCTGTCGCCGCTCCCACCGTCGCAGGTGCCCTCGCAGCCAGTGCGCAGGCGCGGTGGCATCTCCGCCGAGCCCGTGACCGAGGAGGACGCCACCAGCTACGTGAAGAAGGTGAGTGATTTTTGAAAGACTGACGAATTGTTTTTGTCACACAATGGAGGGATATCCATGTATTTTCGTTTCACATTGTCCGAAAATCAAAGACATTGTAAATTGTCGATGTATGTACAATCCTGCGTATGGTTTTTCCGACATCTGGTTGCTTCCCCATTGGTTTCCTTGTATTTACTATCTATTTTCCGTGCTAGGAATTTAATAGACATGCTTAAATGATAAAGCTTTTTATCTTCCTCTTTGTTTTTTGCTATACGTAACCCCGACAGAAACGTTATCGCGTATTTTTTCTGAGGAATTTCATTTTTCCCCGTATCACATTCTCAATCATACCATGCCAAACGAAAAGAGAAATAAAAGATTCCTGTTAAAGGAATGAAATCAGTCTCCGCGCTATCTAAATTCCTACCTTAGTATTTAATAATATATATGATGTGTTGTATACCTGTAAAACTGGCATTCATTTTTGGGGGCGATTAATCAGGAGTCGGAGTATCTGTCCAAAAACCTAACTATCAAATGAAAAAATACCTATTGAATTTTTGTCACTTATTATTAACATAAATGAAACGACGTTAAATATTAATAGCCTAAAGAATAGGTTCTTGTTCTATTGAATTGCTTTGGGGTGGAGATAATACGCAAGAGCCGAGGAGTGTTTCAAATATCTCCGTTTGCTGATAGTTTTTTGCATTAATTTTCATGTTGAAAATGTCCCCCTGAAGTAACATGCGTGTATTCAAATGGTACTCCAGGCATTTTATGAAGGTATTAATTTCTGATTAAGTCCATTTTTCTTTGCGAATTGTAGGTTTCCCTAGATCCGTCTAATGCCGCTCAGTTTCTTAGGTAATACACCGAACTTGAAAGTAAAAAATATATAAGTGCCTTGAAAGATATACACACTAGGGAGAATCAAGCAATGGCTAATGCATTTTAACTAAACTGAATAATTGAGTTTACTCAAAACTGTATCGCGGAGAATTTCCAATTCCTTCTGTGTTATTGGGTTCAGTCCTAACTTACTATGTTATATATAGTCTGGCTCATCTTTGTGAACCTTCTTGGTCCTTAAATTAATCAAGTAATTTTTTCATTGATTTACTTGATATAGTGCCCTTTTTGTCTGGTAATAATGAGAATGATAAAGCATCTTTACTGGTGCAAGAATGAGAATGGGGCATTCCATCTAAACCCTCGTCAATAATATACTTGAAGGTAATAAATACATTAGTGCCTTGATAGATATATAAATTTGGGAGAAAAACGTAAGGAAATGAGGAGGTGATATCCTTGACGAAAGAAACCATTGCAGGAAAACACCCATGCATGAAGGGGAGTGTAAAAAACCTGCTGCCAGAAAACTTATGTATTTCCAATAAGAACAATGCATGAAATCGAAGCGAAAAAAAGAAATGGGTAGTATATACATAATTGACAAAAAAAACAATAACTTAAATGAATAAATAAATTGAGGCTAAATGAACAATTGAAATGAAGCTGAATGAAACAATTATAAAGATCAGTGAATAAATTATGAATATAAATAAATTATAATCACAAATGAATCATTAACAGTAAATCAGAAAGGAATAAGTAAATTTTAAGAATAGAAATATAATAAACATAAATATGTATTTTTGTTTAAAATTTCAAGCAAAATTCAAAATATATAGTTAAAATAAATAAATAAAAATAAATTGAGTTAAATAGAATTGATAACATGAATAGATTAAAAGGATGCAAAAAACGCGTCAAAGTAAGTGAAATCATCAAACGCTATTTATTTAGTCCCATCTCACTCCCTGCCACATGTTCTTTCAATAGCTCGCAGGGTACAGCGTAGATGTAGACGTTTACGTCCGTCTCCCGGATCCTCCATTGTTTTTCCCTCCTCGCAGACCCTAATCTCCTCTCACCGCCCATCCCGTCGGAGGATGGCCCTCTGAAAGCCTTCCGGTGTCCGGACTGGTTGTTTAAATGTAAATCAGCCCTTTTCCCAGGTGAGCAACGCGTTGCATTTATTCCGGCGTTGTCCCGGCCGTCTGCTCCCTGGAAGAAGCCCAAAGCAAGCCGACCTACCTGAGTGGAATGGCTTGTGGCATTACTGTTATGGACCATTTCTGGACGAACCACATACCGGTTTTCCTTACTGCCTTCGCGATTTCCATCGGACCCTTGCAAAATTGTTTATGCATCGTCTGGCGTTCCCCGAGGCGCGCTCTTTTTTCATTGTCGGTTGAATTGCTGTTTCGCCATGGCTCTTCTAGTCGTCATTAGATGTAGTCAATCGATTAATCCAGAGTAATGAGCATGAAATGAACATCGTCATGTATCAATAGTGGTCGCAAAGAATTTTTTTTATTTCCTCGAAGTCCTTGTACAACGTCAACACTGTTTTTTTATAAGTTTTTCAAAAGTTGAGTACCTTCGCTAGGGAATATGAATTGTCTAAATTCAGTGGTCCTTGTCGCTATATTTGCCATGCGTAAGTATTTCTTGCACAAAACATCACAAAAGTTCATGTTATTAAGTCGCCGTTTGTTGTAACTGGCTGGAACACCTGGCTGACAGTTGGGAGATTTTGAATTGCGAGAGAGATCGAGAATGGGTCGAGTAAGCTGCATGATTATGCGTCACATCGTGCGTCATTATGGAATTTACCTCATAGCCTTCATTTTCATTTCAAATTAAGTTCTCCTCAGAGTGATCATGCGGAAATGCGCATTGATCTCAATATTTTAGCATAGCGATCAAATAAAGATAATGTGAATTGTTTGAAATAACGGTATTGGTCCAGTTGCGGCTTGAGTGATGATATACAATGGCACCGCGTGGTAGACAAGCTATTTTAAAAAAGTCAAGATGGCTTGTACATTGGGGAATGTTTTGTTTAAAAAGGAGGCTATGAAGACTGAACCTTCGATGTCACGAGCGGTGGCTTAACGAGGGGTCATTTTGTCACTTTTTCATATTTGACATCCGTTACTACTCACTGAATCGTCCCAGCTCTTGCGTATTTCTTCTTTTAGCAGTAGAATATAATTTGCGAATGAGAACCTCATAGCAGCACTTATTTTTTATGTTCATTCAAAATTCTTACCTATTAATACCAGAGGGGTCATTGTGATTCCTCCCATTTATCTTTTTCTCGTTGTAGAATTTTGTTGCCTTTCGTTGAAATATTATAGGCAGTTCGGCAGCCAAACGATAATACCCTAGGGCGAATCGTCGCACGAAGACCCGACAGACCCAGGCTTCGCATGATGACTTACGACACGGGACCGAAGTCCCGAGTCCAAATTCTCTGGTGCCACCACCTGTGTGTGAAATGACTTAACTATAGTACGTTGATATAAGCCTTTATTCTTGCCACATATATCGCACAACAATATATAAAAGATATTTTCGGAGCAATTCTGATATTATTTCCAATAAAAACTTCATATTACCTTTAGAAAACGAATTATTTCTTAAGGCCGATAAACACGGTACTATTTATTGTACAAACAAATGTATGAACTGTTTCTTGAATAAAATTGTAACGTGTAAAGCGGCAAATTTTATGATTGTCTTAATGACCGAAAGGGGAAGAGAACCTGCGCTAATTCCATTCATTTGTACAATCTATCATACATTCGTTCCTACAATTAGATGTATCGTGCAAAGCGACCTTAAGGGGTCAGTTTGACCCCATCTGTACTAATGGGTAAAATCCAGTACTTCGCGGTCGGTACTAATAAATATGTGGCTAAGTCTGGTAAAGTTTAAAGGCAATCGGCTCGATTATTGAACTACAGTTAAAGTTGAAAAATATCGCCGGGAAAACCTTCATGGTCCTTCCAGTTATATCGAGTGAATGGCCATCTAAAATTCAGTCATTGACCTTGATAACTACTATTCGAAGTGAAATTTTCAGCAAAAACCTTTTACACAACATGTGGAAAAGTTGCTACTATCATTTAAATGCGTATTTTTACATTAAACACGTACCATTTAGGATGGTTTTTACAGAATATGCTTGTCTGTTATAGAAGTCTCTCATTTTCCTTATAGTTGCTCTTATGTTGAACAAAATTCTACGTGTGCTTTGTAACCGAGCGTGCAGTAAAAAACGGAGTACGCACCCATTTTTTGTTAGACGTGTGAAATTTTTTGAGTGAAATATGAGGTCACTATGTACATATACTGGGTGTTTCTAAATGAATACATACCGGGGTTTGAAGGCTTTGAAATATTTATACTATTTGACTTACGATTATAAATAATTCATCAAATGAAAGAGCTACTTAAACTATTTTTGTTTTACCTACATGTGTTCTATATGAGTATTATTCGTCACACGGCACACATCCAGTCGATAGGCGAGCTCTTCCCATACCTAAAATCAGTGTGTCTGGAGTTATTGATGCAACAATTGATTCAAACCTGTTTCTTAAGTCGGGTAAGTCAGCTGGTAGCGGAGGCACATATACATGATCCTTTATGAACCCCCAAAGATAAAAATCGCATGGCGTCAGATCGCGTGAACGTGGAGGCCATGCAAAACAAGCCATGTCATCCGGCCCCCGGCGGCCAATCCAGCGGTGGAGTACAACGTCGTTAAACCAATCGCGTACTGAGTTATGCCAGTGAGGCGGCGCACCATCTTGTTGCCGAATGAAGTTCTCTGGTTTATCATCTTGCAGTTGAGGTAAGAGCCTTTGTTGTAGCGCATCAAGAAAGAAACACCAGTTGCAGTTGCTTCACCGAAATACATAGGTTATAATTCTACAAAGC
Source organism: Ceriagrion tenellum (assembly GCA_963169105.1). Classification (NCBI taxonomy): domain Eukaryota; kingdom Metazoa; phylum Arthropoda; class Insecta; order Odonata; family Coenagrionidae; genus Ceriagrion; species Ceriagrion tenellum. The sequence continues at coordinate 57,645,388 of OY720644.1, forward strand.
CTTAAAACCCCGATATTCATTTTGAAATACCTTATATTTCGAATCATATATTTACTAATACCTCCTTGAGTCGTCCACAAAGCTTAGGGCGGAGTAAACCCTAAGTCTTATTACATCTCACATATATTGCGATTTTCAATTTGAATATAATGGAAATAAAATACAGGCAAATTATTATCACATGCCATTTCCAGATTATTTCAAAGTTATTTATGATAGCTCATTTTAAATTAAATGCCGAGATTTTCATTGAATAGGAAAAATTTTCACAACAAGGAGAGAGCCTCAGTAAGTAGTTTCGCTGCTGTGGATTTGCTGTGTGGGAGGTTCGTCAGTAGATTAATCTGTGTAGTCTCCCAGAGATCCTCTTAAGGAAGATTGACAGCGGCGTCAGGTGTCTTTCGAATCGGGAAACAAGGGATCGAGAGGAAAAGAGTACGAATGAAGATCAATGATGCAGACGGTGAATGCACGAGTGTTTCCCGGGAAATTTCCCGATGTATCTTTCCTGAATTCCGTGGGAATATAGTCGTTCCATGAACTCATGTCAATAGTTTAACCTCAAGCCATGATGATGCAGAATTATCTTTGCTACACGTCGGCAAGAGGTGATTAAATCGTTTTTTCAAGAGCAACCCTCCAGAAGAACTGTATGCAGTAAATAGTGGTCAAATCTGATCGCATTATAGCTAATATATACATATATATTAAATGCATTTTATCTTGCGTTAGTGGACGGAAACGACGAATAACGAGGAAGTCCTTGAGATGGTGGGCGTGAAAAGGAAACTTCTTATGGAATTCGAGATCGGCAGTAGGTGGCTTGAGGATGTAATAAGGGGTGGGTTGCACAAGTATGTGGTTGAGGGAAGGATGTTGGGAAAGAGGATAGGTTTCATGAACAGGATGAAGAAGAGTGGATCGTATGCTGAGGCGAAAAATTATTTACTTGAGTGAGACAGGCCCCTGAAAGTGTGGAAAACTGGGTGGAGACACTCTGGCATTAAAAAAAACCTACCTTAACCAGTAGAACAGTTAAATAATAATAATAATCTTGAGTTAAACAAATCAGTGAACGTGATCATTGACAATGTTTTCTAATATGTGATCATTACTTATGGAAAAATGTTTTAATCAGTACATTTTTTTAGAAAGGTTGGTCGGTCGTCAGTGATCTCCTTTTGTTTCACTTCAACTACAACTAACAACGAACTTATAATTTCATCTGACGTAATAATGTTGAATAATCATTTATAACTTTCTCGGTAATCAACTATAACTTTTTTGGCCCCTATAGTATAGATCATAATGAGAGTCTTGAATATTTGGTCGTTGATGTATTTAACTCACAGCCAAAGTTTCGCCAAGTACATTGGCATCCTTAGGGCATTGCAACCCAAAACAAAGAGACATACAGCCAGGTAATTACGCAATTATTAGTACAAACGTTAGGGACTCGAAAATTTATCTACCATTGAGATTAGTATTGAACATTAACAAAGTTACGACTCCAAACGAAAGAAATTTGTTAACAACCAACAATTAAATTAACATAAACCATTTAAAAATTTTGCAAAAGAAGACAAATAAATAAATTGAGATAAAATTAATAATTCGAATTTTTCAACGTATAAAACAAATTTAAAATCAAAGCTAACATTTGCATTGATTATATTTATTTTTTAATGAAAACAAAAAAAGTAAACATATTGGTACAAGATTTCACTCAATATTTCCTTTCATTTTAAATATTTTTACTCGCTCCATTCAGTAACGTGATAGTGGAGGGGATCAATAAAATGTTGAGAAATCCTTGAAGGGGTCGACAGATTCAGTAAAGGTTGAGAATCCCTGCCATAGTGAATATAATATTGCCGCCTATGATGTTAAAGTGTACTTACCTTGAAATATCAGCTAGACGTCGCTCAACTAGGCACAGTTTAATTAACTAATGGAAACAATTAACAAATTGAAAATTTAATGTCACGCCTGTGATTTTTTTATTCGCCCTTCTGCTTGAAAGCTCAGAGAAGTTTTTTCAGTATGTTTTTCTGTCCGGTGAGGTTGGCCCTCTTTACAATTTGATTCCAGAAACGTTGTTATTCGTGCTACTTTCTTCGTCGCCGCGCGGAAAGTAAAAACCAGCGTCTGACGCTTCCCATTAAAATCAAACCTCCATTAAGGAGAAAGGTGATTTTCTTTTTAGAGGACCGAGGGTTTTTTTTTGACCATGACAAAAATTCACGCCTCGCTTGAGACCACTTTAAGCTTGAAGGTGATGTATATTCTAGTGCAAATCTTTCTCCACTTGGGGCCAGTTCCAAGGCGGTGTCAAAAATTTTCGAAATGGCAGACGTCGTCCGAGACCATACCTACGTGATGTTTTACTGGTAAGTTTGAATTATTTTTGAATATGTTTGAATTCATCTGTGTTCATATCATCTTGGGAATACCATTCAAGCTAAATCCCCATGTGTGCCCCGGAGCGATATCACGGTAGGCATGCAGTACTTTTTTCATTTGTAAGTCGAAACCCATATTGCTCCCGTGACCCAAACGCTGTGGTCCAAAATTAGATCATAGGAACAAATCGAGGTCAACAGCAAGATAAGACCATAGGGGCATCAAGAGAAGGCATTTCGTCATCAAACTGGGGCCTGAAAAGCTAAACAACTACCATATTGGTCATCTCTACTCTCTCCTTACTTTCCTATGGATTGCACGACGGAATGAACGAATTAGCGGATGTATAGCGAGAATATCCACCATTTGTTCAAAATATAAGGCAAGTAACTCGGGAAACATACATTAGTTACTTAGCGCACTCAATAATTCTCGATTTTACGAGTCTACTGCGGTCGAAATTATGATAAAGAAACCAAAATGCGAAAACTATCACCTATGAAACTATGAAAATTGTGAAAACACCATCATGACTAGGGAACTATCTCGCTCAAACTAGCTTAGGTAGAAAAGCAGAGTGTTAAAAGAAAAGCACGTATAGACGTCGGAGGAAACGTTATCGGCCGGGTATACACCCGCTTAAGGATTCCGCCATCGTTCCAGTTAGTGAGTCGAGTGTGGAATGGCAGTGGGAGTGTTGGATGGAGGAAAAGGATTTCAAGTGCCGTGTTTTTCTCCCGTCACCACTCGAAGACCGGCGATCATCACAAAAGGGAGTCCATCCTTTTCTCTCGGCCGCGCGTATCACAATGGGCATTTCGGATTTCGCGTTTCGGCTTTCGGGCGACGTTGAGTCCTGCGTCGCGCGGGCCGTCGGACCGGAGATGGAGCGGAAAACGAATACAGGGGAGAGGTGGGAAGTGCGTGAAAGCTCGGTCGGGTACGGAATCGGATTTGAACCGGAGATTAAGTGATTCTGGTGCCATGTCGAGTCTTGCTCCGCCATTTTTTCGTTCGTGCGGGCCTCCGTTCAGTGACCGGCTTAAGGTGGCCGTTCTGACCTCGTGAATGTTCTATTTTTATTTTGGCATCAATGGTGGACGTAAAAAGTTAATAATTTTCCTCTAAATAACACAACCAAGCTCATGGTTGGATTGAATATTTGAGGAGGCGACCGACAGCTAAGGTCATGTGCGCCATAGGGGATAGGTAGGGATAAAGGGTGGATAGAAACTCGGCGTTAGCATTAGCCTGCTGAATGGCGCCAAGGGGACCACGGTTTAACGTCTCATCCGACTCACGGGGTAATGTAATTGAAGTGCCCTCCACAAGACACTCAAATAGGGATCAGGTTTCCTCGGTAAAATATCCTCATCTGTAGGGATTTGAATACTGGCCGCCCGTGTAGTTAGCCAGTACTCTAACCACCACACCAACCCGATCCAAACCCTTGGTATTAAAATATTTTGCTATCCTAGAAAATGTTGTCTGTTGAAATTCAATGGGGAGAAGTTATTCGAGGTAGTTGCGCGGGATATCCTTTCTCCTAAAAATCAATGAATTTAGTCTCCTTTTTTAAGAAAAATATCTCACCCCTCGATAGATACACAAATATAAGCCCCTTACCGAACTACTTTATTAGGTATTCGACGAAAAACTTTGATTGTTTCACATGGGAAATGGTACGTATTTGCTCTCCAAAGAGACCTTATTTCAAACATGAGGAATTTCTAACACCTAGATCTCGTCAAAAAGTTTAGTGTGGTTTGTTTGTTTTTTCGATCATTTATAAAATTTAATAATGGCCTTCAATGCTATGACATTCTTCTTTCGTATGTGACGATGGTTATTATCATCACATAATCAATTCGAAGTATGGTGTCCACCAGCTGGCCCCTCTACTCTTACGTAATTAAGCGTCAATCAATGTGAGGACATCAGAGCATGTTGCTCAAAATTTTTGATTTCCTTGATTTTCTCTCGGTTAGTCAGTATGTCGTGACAGACAAGGATGAAGAATATCTCGGCATATCAACTTAAAATGATACACTCAAGGTGTAGGTTTCTTTTTAGTACAGCATCATCAGCCTCATGACAAGATGATGGATATATCGATGCTGTACTTCTGCGAAATCTCGGTCGTCGATTAAATATTTTATGTGGATAAACTAATTTAGTATACATAATGAATTTAATACCTTGTACTTTGCCGCGCATTGTTTTATTTGCACGACGCATTTCAATTGTTACGGCAACGTCGGGTACAAAGGTATGTTTAATATTTACCATAGTAATATTTAATATATTTATCAAATGTTTGTACCTGACGGTTACGTAAAATAGTGAAAAATGGCGTACAAATTAAAATTGTGTAAAAGAATACAAATTATTTCAATTTATAATGGATATTAATGTTAAATACGTATACGAAGTTACGCCCGACGCGTACTAGTTTATTTGTAATTCTAAGTTATTCTTTTTTTAAAAATGATACGTTTTCTTAAAGTCGCGGCTCATACCTGTTTGGCGTTCTAACGAGACATGAAAAAATGTAATACTGTGGATTTTTTGACGGAAAATTTTTAACAGCCCAACAATAATTTTAATCGGGTTTGGACTACCGTGTTAAGGTTGAGATATTATGTTTGAACGTTGCAGGCGGATTTAATGAGTGGTCAAAGAGTTTTGGCATTGTATGGAAATGATGCATGTTGTGAATCTGTCGGTAACTACGGCCGTCGTGAATTTCCCGGCCTTGCTTGATAGACACGGACTAATTGTTTTTGAATCGGGGACGTTGAAAATGCATTATTCGGCGCTGCTTTTTCGTTGGTCAAAACGGAACAGCATGTCTCCTTGAAGTGGATTTCCCCGGTGGATTCACAATGAATAAACTTGATTTTATAATCATCAGGGTTTGGAATATTAAGCAATACCTTTCACGTCATACATTTGATATCATTCCTGGAGAACCGTTAGGGACAGAGGAAAACTGTTGGAAAGAAGCTAGTTAAATTATAAACTTTTAAATTCCTCGTTGTGGGAATGTCCATTAACTCGTCCAGTTCATGGAAAAATGTCAAATTGTATTTATTTTCATTTTACTGTTTCGGAACTAATTGCCGTGTTTATAATTAAAGTTGCTTCTCACGCTGCTTACAAAAAATCCACGGGTTTAGTTGCGGTCATTGATAGGAGATAAGTACCCAAGACTTTATTATAGTGCTCAAGTGCAGAAATGTCCGGGTCGTACGTGTAAAATTTAAAGCCATTAACCTGGATACCATAAGTATTTGAGCAGCTTTGAGTACGTCAGAAATACAACGGCTTTCCTTATTACCCTGAATTAGCGTGGATTAATCCTCTGCGCTGGGTCCAAAAAATCTTTGGCTAACTCGGGATGTTACCTGCTTGAGCTAAGTAGCACCACTCTTTCGTCTAAATACCGTAATGATTCGATTATAAAAGTCCCGATTCACCTCTCTACATAATGCGCGGAACAAGTTGTCATATTGCGTTTGTACCTAGCCAGCATAGGTTATGCAAACTCAAGTCCTGGATCAGCAACGGGTATATCTCCAAATAAAAGGTGATTCACTGGAATATTTGAGCCCATTCATTTGAAATAATTGTGTGGAGGAGAAATCGCCCCTTATCATTCTGATTAATTTAGTCGCAAATGATTCTCGCTTACAGTTCTTCCGTATTTATTAGATGATCTTAGTCCGTTTTATCTCCGTATCTGCGAGACTCCAGCAGAATGCTCCATCCTTTGAGTTACATGGAGAGGGCATTGCGTCATCAAACTGTAGCCTGACGACCGAAATAACAACCATATTGTTAAACCCTGCTCCCTCATAACTTTCCTATGGATATCACGACGGAATAGACGAATTAGCGGATGTAAAGCAAGAATATCAACCATCTGTTTGAATTTTATGGCAAGTGACTCTTTAAACAAATATTGACTACTTGGTGCTAAGGATTTTACTCGATTTTGCCTCAGTTTTCACTGGAAATGCGGAGGATTATTACTTTTAATAAATAAACATAATTAGGAGAAAACTTATTAAAGATGCTAGTGCAGGCTTATTTCTTCTAAGTTATCAATGAAAAACACAGTAAAATTGAAACATTAGTGCGTTTGTTGGAAGACGGTAAATTCTCGAAGTGTCGAGTATAATGAAGATAGAACATAGGCATTTAGGGAAACTAGTATATTTTACAGAATATAGCGAAATTGCCTGTTCAAACGTTCCCCGTATCAATGCAGGACGTCTGCTGTGGCGACATCGCAAGTAGAGATATACGTGCATACATACATGAACAGGCATCAAATAGTCCTTCAAAATTAGACGCCTAAGGCGGACGAACACTTCGGTAAAGGATCGGAAAGGTATCCTTCCGCCCTTTATTGCACATGGAACTCCATTTAACTTGAAAAGCTCCTTCCAACACGTCAGCCCGCAAGCCGTAAAGGGATATGAGGGCTAGCGATGATGGAGGGCTGGCATCAGCTTGTAGCATTGTCCAGAATAGTAATCGCCCTCTCCATACACCTCAATAACTCCTACCTTCTTTCTGTAATTACAAATAATTTGGCGATGTTCGTATTCTTTGGTCGCGGTTGACTTTGCAGGAATGAAGTGGGGCGATTTAAATACTGGGAGCGCAATTCATCTCCATTCGGACTCTTTTGGCGTTTCGATCGAGTGTTACGGTATTGAGCGGTGATGAAAGGGATGAAGACCGTTCGGGTTGCTGCCGTTTTGACGCTCGAGCAGGTCTCAGATGTCTTCTAAGGTCATTCCACTGTTGTGCAAATTCGGCGAGATCAATCAACCGTCATTGAGCCGTTTGACATCCTTGGGCTCTCTCCTTGTCTCCGGACGCTGGTATTGGCTGATGTTCGAGAGCGTCTCGCAGTGTTTTGTCATCAGCTGGGCCCGAGAAGGGACGGCTAATGACTCCTTGAACTCACATTGTTCGGCCCTGTGTTTTCGGATGGTTGTTCTTTCTCTCCCGTTTTTCACAATTTTCACTATTTCTCGTTCACGAATCATGTGGGATTTTTTTGAGGATATCTGGAGAATATTATTTAATTTAAAATTAATTATATTATTTATGTACGTACCTAAGCATTGCGCCATTCACTGTCAGGGTAGGTACTTGTTACTGCTCTACTGATTTATTTAAATATTGGTATTTAATCCACGGATGAAGTTACCCAGCTCTCTAATTTTAGCTCCCTTGAAGTAGACTTCAACGAAAAGGTACAATGCTTAAGTCGTGTATGATTTGGTTTCTTTGTAATTCAATGCTATTTTTGCACCTAGATTTATGGAACTCGACGTATGTATCGAAATTATCCTATGACATATTTATAGTTTTTCTCCTAAATGCGAAAACATACGTTTCAAGTTACAGTAATATACCCAGATGAAATCAAGGTATCATGCATAATAAAAACACGTATTTACATTCGATTGTCGCTTAAATTTCGTATTCCGCGTAATAAACCAAGTCATTACAATGCTTTACCTGAGAAGAAAATGTAGAAATTAATTTCTTGCATCAATCACTTGACAACATCGATGGTTATTTCCGACGTATAAATAGGTGTATATACTTACGTGAACCGTGGTTCAGGAATTTTTTATCGACTTGAAAAGTTTGTATAATGTGCATCCAACGACTCACGATTCGCGCCTCAACCGCCCTAACCGATGGAGACGTCATACGTGTAAAGTTGGGAGAAAGTCTCGCAGAAGAACGAAGTCGGCGTTTATGCGAATAACGGGATATTACATCTGCTATTGGCCCTTTCTTATTGTTTAGTTAACGACCATTAGGTCGCAGAAATCTCCTCCATAAACCTCTGGCTTGGCATTTTTTAAAAACTATTATTAGGTGAGAGGGTTGTGTTGAGAATGCCCGACAGAGGACTCTGCTCCTTTTAAGGTGACGGCTTCTTCCGATGGGGTCGGCTTAGTCAATTGGCGCACTCCGCGTGCACAGCGGAACGGGCTTTCCCTTCAGATTCGTTTAATCTCGCGTGAGCCAAGGGAGAATTCTTTCGGATCGAATGGATTGCAGTCATCGGAAACGCTTTGGCCCGCACTCAGTCGGGGCCATTTGGGCGTTTTCCCCAGGAGACGCCTTTAGCGGGTGACTGATTTTTCCTCTACATTCTGAAAAGAGGCTCAGTGATCTGGTTTGTAAAAAAACACTCCAGAATTTGCTAGGACGGAACCAAAGTGCTCTCAGGGATTAAGATTTATGAGAGTTCTGTTTGCCGTGGGCGTACGAATTTCCCCTCGTGTAGCCCAATGTAGTATACGTTTTAGTTCATCTGTATTCGCTTTTCAGTACCAAATAGAAATATGTGTATCAACGACCAGTTCGAGCATTGATTTCATTTGGTCAAAATTCTATTGGATAAGGTCGTTATACAATACCTCCTATTTTGTCTTTCTCGCCACCCAGTCCACCTTCTCCATTCCCGCATCTCAAACGCCTTAAGTCCACGCACATCCTCCCTTATTAATGACCCAAGTGTCTTTCTTATGTCCCTGCCACTAAAACCATTCTCCTCCAAAATATTACCCAGGTTTACTAAAAATGAGACTATGCTTGAGACGTATAAATTATGTAGCTACAAGTGACGGCTATTAATTTAAAGTATATCGAAGAGAACTATCCAATAATTAGTGAACACCGAATATTGCCTGCAAATTTCAATATGGTCACACGCGTGCAGCCTTCACAGAATCTTGGGTTGAGAGTATCTGAACTTCCCTCCTTTTAGGTGTCGCCATTACCTTAAGTAACCGGCTGACGGGGTAAAGTCCTCGCCTACCAACCCGAGGGTCGAGGGTTCGAACTTCTGGGTGGAATTATCACCACTCAGGGTATGAGTGTTCGTGTTCGTCTGTTGTTATTCGCCCGAATTATTATAAATTAGCCAAATGCGCTGTATTCGGGATAGTATTGATATAATGTATAAAAATACAAAATAAAAGAATTCTAATTGGTCGTTTCTTTTATCTATTGTAATTACGTATGTATCTGACTACTATCATTTGTGGCTTGTCACTTCTGAGGGTATTGCTTTCTCCTAATCTCCTATGAAAGTCTTGCAACGATAATGTCATGTCTTTTTTAACGTGTTGCAATACATGAGTCGAAGAAAGAGTTTTGATTGCCTCTATCAAAAAGTGATGCCGTGCGTTATATTCTCTTAGGATCTCCTTTGCAGCTGAATGTGTAGACCCCATACTGTAATAGAAAATTACAGATTTTTCTTGTGTTGTTAGTCATCCTTATTTTCTTTATTTAGTATTCGTATTCTATCCCGTTAAGAGTCTCGTGCTCTCGAGAAAGTTGCATTATGTAATACAGCGTGATAATACTGTACTTAATTTTGAAATGAAGGGTTTTCTGTTGTAACAAAGTTATAAATCTGCTTTTACTGGGGCATAAGTTAAAGAATAGACCTTTAAAAGTCGAGAGGTTTATTATCTGGAAAACACACGTACGTACGTACATACGTACATTACTCTTCTTAAAACGTATATTTTATAAGTGATTGCTCACAGTGGGCATAATGTTAATCCATTGAAGCTTTTGGACCCAAATGTTTGCATCAAAACAAATCTTAAAGTTTTGAAATAATTTTGTAAGTTTTCGTTTTGCATTCATTAGAATTGAATGATGCAAACTACGCAAATATTGGATTTCTCGTGTCACTTAATGTTTTCGATGATTCGCGGCTTTATTGAAGTCGTATGTCCCTTGCCGAGATTTTACGATTGATAATTTTTCAAGTTCGTCCTATAATCAGTAGGGTGGTAGACGGGAAGCCGTTGTCTTTTCCAGTGAAATCTTTCTGTAGAAATACCTTTCTACTTGCCTCCTTCTGTGGTTAAGCGTATGTTTAATGGGAGAAGGCTTACACGTGAAGTATTCACACAAGTTTCCTACCTTCCAAGTTTAGCGTTGCCTAGACTAACGAGCGCTCCGCCTCGGTTTCTTCGGTGAGCTTATCGACTTTCCGCTTCTTGTGGGCTCGTAACTTCACTAAGCCGGCCTCGGCGGTGATACTGGGATAATCGTCCGTGAGATTTCGCGGAAGTCTCGGAAGCATGTGTTAGGCGAGAGAGGAAGACAGTACCGCGACGCAGGTGAAAGGGCCCCCAGCCAACTTTCCCAGCTTCCGTTCGGCTGGGGTGAAACACGTTGGCAGAGTCGCCGAAGATCCTTCACTGTGGTGCTGTCCATTGTTTAAAGATGTCATTGTTCACGTGTGATTCGTTATTTATGCGCTAAAATATTCAGTGATTAGCGTAGCGTGACTTAAAACCTCTGACAATACATGTGCTCTGTGGCTTTTGTTGTGTTTTGAGTGACGGGTTTGGATGTCGCCAGAAAAAAGACAACTTCAAACCTAGCGAAAACATTTGTTGAGTATTATTAATGACCCTCTGTTATTTGTTTAGTAAAGATTTCTCGGGTTTCACATCACGTACCTACGGCAGACGAAGTCATCTTCATCAGGATAATAAGAGATGGAACGGGTGACGATGGCGATAGTTCAGTTTGCCCTCGAAATGAAGTTTTCCTGTTTGAAGTATTCATCAACATCTCTCGTGTGGAACACGAGAAATATTGACTCAAACAGTTCGCCGGAAAAACCTTAAATCTTTGATAACCCTCGGTTACTGATTCCCAACCAGTCAGTACTTAAAAATATACAAAGAAAAGCAGCACGCGTCGTTAAAAGCTGCTACGAGCGAACATATAGTGTCTCACAACTTTTAGAGGGATTGTGGCGGGAGCCCCTGAAGACTCGGAGGCTTCGCGCTAGGCTTAGTTTGCTTAAGAAATTCAGAACTGGTTTGTTTCAGAGCGACGGAGAGAATATTATTATGACGCCTCACTACATATATAGGTCTGACAGAAGCGATAAATTAAGAGGGATGCATCGGCAAACAGATAGGTGCAAGAACTCGTTTTTTTCCGCGCACAAAAAGTGACCACAAATAAAAACTGAGGCCCACTAAATACGCGGCTGGTGTCCTAACACACCCTGCCACATGCCCATGCGACGGCTCGCAGGGTTGTATGTGGATGTGCTTTTAAGGTTAAGACGCTAGATTTCAGATAGGCTGAAAGCTGTTTTTTTGATCAGCTGGAAGGCGTGAATGGGGCGGTCTTAAATCTTAGCATAGAGAAGGTTAACCCTGCCGCTGGGCGAGCTTGACTCTGGGGCCATCCCAACTTCCTGACTCATCTATTTGATCGTCATCCCATAATCCTAAGGGTATCGCATCCTATAAGTTGCAGGGCAAAATTTTCCCCTCGTGGGAAACCCTCCTTTATTTCCCTGAGTCCCTGGGGTCGGAGAACCTCAAGTGTTCGTTGCTGCGGAAAATGACTCGCTGGCAAGGTCAGCAGAGAATGTTCAGTGGCTCTTGAATGTGAAATATGCCAGTTATAATTATTAGACCTTTACATTTTTGTATTATTTACATGCCCCCATTACCGCTATACAAAATATAAAGCTGAAATCATTATGCCACGTTTTTTTATTATACTATGAATCGCATGGCTATTGAAACTAGGTTTTGTTAAGCGTATAATAGGAAGGTCCTCGGATGAAAAAAATAAAAGAGAGATGATACTTCGCTCTGGTTAGGCCACACCTCGAATACGCGGCTAGCATATGGGACCCTGGTCATATAGATTTAACAAAAAAAATAATGAAATACAAAGAAAAGCTGCACGCTCTATTAAAAACTGCTACGAGCGAATATATAGTCTCTCATAACTTCTAGAGGGATCAAGGTGGCAGCCCCTAGAGACACAGAAGCTAGACGCTAGGCTTAAGTTGCTTGGAAAATTCAGAACTGGTATGTTTCAGATCGACACAGTGAATATTATCATGACGTCTCACTACATCTATAGGTCTGACAGAAGCGGTAAAATAAGAGAGACACATTTTCGAGCAGTTAGGTACGAAAACTCGCTCTTTCCGCGCACAATAAGCGACCACAGTAAAAAGTGAGCTCCACCAAATACTTTCCCATAATACACGTCACCTTTTCACCTCCCAAAACCTTATCCCTAACCTCTTTACACGGCAGATGTCCTAACACCCCTTGCCACACGCCCGTGCGGCGGCTCGTAGGGTAGTATGAACATATAGCTTACGTATGTATATTATATCTGCTTCAGTATCAGCCAAATGAAACACTTCGTTGCTCAATATGCGTTAATGCAGAGGGCCACGATGTTAATTGGAATGCGGAAAAATTTAAACGACTCATCTTCATTCATTCAAAGCTCTGAAAATATAGTTATTTTTAATTTGACGATTATTTTTCGTTAATTTTAGTCACTTCATCAATACGGAGGTGTACGCGACCGTTTTTGTTCTCGCTTTGCTTTGGCCGATGAAACGAAACCTTTCCTCTCCCATATTTCAATATTTGTAGACTGTTTTCTATAATGTTACCGTGATGAAAATTTGTCTACTAAAGTGACTTAAGCTCACTTAATATTCATAGCAAAAATCGGTTAAAGCACTGTCTTCTGTTTCGTATACTTAGAAAGAAACTGTGACCGAAACCAGTTGCCACTCATATGAGTTGGCCTTAGAAATTAACGACAATACCGGTTCAGAACTATCGGCAGTTGGACCGAAGTATTTGGAGCCATTGATCATTAATTTTTTTCATGCAAAATTGTTATAAATTCTGCCGTAGGTTGTACTCTTTTTTGAATGTGAGGTCAATTAATGAAATACTGAAAAGAGGTTCAACGTATGGATTGGATCTCTGTAAAAATGCCTGGGGAGGAGGAGTCTTAGTTACAAATTATCAATAGTTGCCCCTTGAGTGTATCATAAACTCTTTAAGTTAAGGGAAACATCATTAAAAAATACATTTTACTTTAGTGAGATAAGATAACATCAGTAGCCACGAACAAAATAGCCTTTGCTCGGTAATATTCCACTCATCCGTACAAGTATGTGGAAAAATCGTATACATAACGCCTTTCTGATATATAAGTGTCTATGGTCACTGAAGAAAGTATTACTCCGATCGTAGTGGCTATTATTAGAGTATTAGTTCCAAATTATAAATGGTTGTCTCTTGAGTGTATCATAATTTCCTTAAGGTAAGGGACTCATTATAAAAAACATTTTACTTTAGTAAGATGGAATAACTTCTGTAGCCACGTACTAAGTAGCATTTACCAGATAGTGTTTCGCTCATCAGTGAAAGTATTTGAAAAAAAATCGCACACTTAATAATAATACTCTTATAGATATGTGGCTTATGGTCCCTGAACGAAACATTATCCCGCTGTGTGTGATTATTATCATAGTATTTGCATCGTAAAAACATTTGATGATAGCCTTTTATAAAAACATAATCAAAATGTCGACACGGTTATCCTTTTTGAAAAACGTTTAATGAGATCATGTTTTGTTTTGTTATGATCATGGTTTAGGTTTTTATCTATTGTTATTCTTTTAATCTTTGTAATTACAATTTTTCTTTATTAACATTTTCTTTTGGCGTTATTGTCTTCTACCACAATTAAAAATCGTAAATTATGTTTTTCATCTTAGTGACCTTTGAAATCTAAATATGCCCAAGGGAAAGTTTGGACTTGAAAATGCAAAGGGCCCTCGGTCACCATTTTCGAAAGTGGTAATGTGTGTGGGACTTACTAGTGTGCCGTGAATTAATTTTCCGCGTTTGAAAGTTGATGAGAGTGCCCAAAACGTCGGGAAATGTGTGCTCATGTGCGTAGTTTGTGGGTGAAGAGTAAATCTGAACACGGCGAATGTTCTGCGCGAATATACGTAAATTATGTGTACCTGGGCATGACTTCAGTTGCGGTGACGAAATTTGAAACTGTGAAAGGAGAGCCAGATGACTCCTACGTATCTTTGACATTGTATATTAATTGCATTTTGCTGTCGGTTTCTGATAATATTTATTTTTCTTCCCCAAATTCCATTCGAAAACCCTGTTCTGGTTTTATTCCAGTGCCATTTTTTTCCGAAATTCATACGGAAAAATATGTTGGAGGTAAATTGCAATTGGAACTGGCGTATTGATAGGAGCATTAGGTGAACGATAGACATGTTCTCTATTCGGAGAAAACTGATTAGTAGGGTATTGTTAATTGTCGCAAAGAAGATCTAGTGGAGAGTGTGGACCAGTTATACTTGTCTACCATTATGCGTTATTCGTTGTACGTTATACGTTGTATGTTATACTTTCTGCGTTATACTTTCTTCGTTATGCTTTCGTCGTTATTCGTTGTACGTTTCTCGTTGTACGCTATGTGTTGTACGATGTACGTGGCAGGTCATACTTAGCACGTTGTACCTCGTACCTTGTCCTTTGTATGCTGTTCGTTATACGTTGTTCTTTATACGTTGTTCCTTTGTACGTTGCACGTTATACGTTGTGTGCTATACATTTTATGTTTTACGTTGTACGTTATACGTTGTTCGTCATACGTAGCACTTTATACGTTGTACTTAACACGTTTTAGGCCATACATATCACGTTGTACGTTTTACGCTGTAAGTCACACTTAGCACGTTGTACCTCGTTATACGTTGTGCGTTATACCTCATTACACAAGGTTGAAATCCGAGGTGGGATCAGTGCTCCTTTGGCGCCGTCATTATCGCTCGCTGAACAAAAACCGATCGAAAAGGTCAATGCTCTCAGATAACTGCCCTAAGAACGCCATCCATCCATTAAACCTTGTGATATATTGTGCACTTGACAAAATTTTTTAATTGGCCTGTACTATTTCGTTCTCTTGAGTGTCATATTTGCTACCGTAAACCATCTTGACAGGAAAATGATATAAAGATGGAAGTACTTCTGTCGAAATTCCAAGCCTGTGATAATCGTCAAGCTTCCTCTATTTTATAAATATACAAACGTGTCCAGTAGTTTCGACGTTTGAAATCGCATTGGGGACTTTTAATTATTCATTCAGGCCACCGAATGATGCAATTTTACGAGATGCAATTTTACTCGTGTTTCAATTCCCTTCAGGTGTGTTCGTGTTTTATTTGTTTTTTTTTCGCCTCACCAAATTTCATTCCAAAACCCTGTAAGGGTTTTCATTTTCGTGTCATATTTTTTCCTCTGCAATACGGACATCCATCGATCCAGGGGTGGCAGCAGTATAAAAATGCCATATGGCTCCCGAATCGGGGACCACCTTTCGCCCCTGGCAGGCAGCGCTGGCCCGTGCGTGAGGCATTTGTTGTTTCGACTTAGCGCGTTGGGGAAGGAGCGCGAGATTGGCCTGTGCGATATTTCGATTTATTGATTGCTATATTTTAAATGTATCGATTGGTAAATTTCGATGTATCGATTGACACTTTTCGATGCATCGATTATGAGATTCTATAGTGATAAGATATCGTACTGCGATTTTGAACCAGCAGTCAATGCAAAATAATCCTCTGCGAGGTCGTATTCGGATCCATGTGAGGTATTTGATGTGAGTACGTTAAGAAAATCAGTGCAGTATGTGATTTAATGCGATGCAATTTTTGTTTGCCGTATTTTACGACTCATCGGACTGAAAGTCGTATGCCAAGCTTACTACATGCGGTTCATTGCAACGATGGTAACACATATTTACAATACTAGATTTACAATTTTATTGTTGTCGTATCGCTTAAAAATTCAATTAGCTATGTTCTTAAAGTCATGCGATGTGGTGTAGAAACGAGGAATTGTTGAATTTGTAATCTATGTGACAAGAAGTTGTATTTTTGAAATATAGTTATTCTTTTGTTTCTCCTTGAATTATGACTGAAGCTGTGTCCCAATTCGCCATTTAGGCAGCTAAATCGGCAGATTTAGGGAGGACGCCATCTTGAAGTGTGTCCCAATTCGTTAGGCACCATGGGGGAGCGGATTTAGGTGCCTTTCTCGGGGGTGAAATGTAGGGTAGATGGAGTTTATCCTAAATCCGCCTCCATATTGAATTTCCCATCATGCAAAGTGCTGCATGTGTCGTACAAGGAAAATCGTACACAAGGAAGTAGTTGAAAAGTGGCAAACATGGCCGGCATGTATTTTGTCTGTAAGTGAAAGAATTCTCTAATATTTCGCAACCCAACACCCGATTAGAAAAGAAAAATTCTGCTTAGTACACTTAAAGAAAAAACCAATTTATTCCCTGGGATTTAATTCCCAGAACACCTACACAAACTTAAATACCCCGAAAACTAAAAACTAACGAATCTCCAAACAACGAAATGGATGAAAAAATGTTATTTTACTTTCCAAATCTCACAACGCATACGAAGGTAGCCACAGGCGCTAAAAATGTCTTAATTTCAGGTTTCATTTATTTCATTCAGTCCTTTATTAATTACTCATATGTTTTGCATTCGTTTCCAGCTCGGTAGACGGCAACGCTAGCGAAGGATGTCCCAAATCAAGCTTCCTTAGCGAAAGGCCTCTAAATATTTAGGTAGCTAACCGCATCCTCCCTAATGCCTAACGAATTGGGACACGGCTTGAATGTGACTACGGTTACAGCTTTGTATTTAGTCCAAAATTGCTTGTGGTCGATTAAAGACGTGCTACGTGCTTCTGAAGTGCGGCTTTTATTTCACAAATCGCCCATTTAGGAAAAAATGCCATAACAGGATTGAAGCAAAACGAATGCATTTCCAAATTAAGGTGTTTGAGCTGATTTTTTGGTGCTGCACAACGTTCCGACTGTGACCATAGTAATCAACATTCGGTATAGGATTAGAATGTATATTCACCTTACATAAACGATTCTTTATTAGGATATGTGTTAACGTTCCCTCTCGTTATAATCGATTTTCCAGCGATTGAATTTCTTTGTTCAATGCAGTTTTCCTCCTAATTTCGATTCGTGATAATAGTGCGAATTCAGGGCCGTATCCGATATTCTGAAATTTGTTTTATCAGTCGATGTGTCACCTCTTTTGCCGTGCGAAAGAAATATCCCATGTGTTGTAAAAATGCGAACACCGCACGATGTATATATATATGCAACGAATATTTGATGTATGAATGTCACTTCAATACAAAATGCGATGCTGTAGATTTTGTTAAACCATGCATTGACTTTTTTGCGATGCGAAATCAATATGAAAAAGTGACGATGAAATCTGAAAATCACGCGACGTATCTGGTGTTGAATATTCATAGTGTAGTTATGCATCTACATATTACCCTGTGAGCCGCCGCATGGGCGTGTGGCAGGGGGTGTTAGGTCGCCAGCCGTGTAAAGATGTAAGCTTTTGTGAGATTAAATGGTGACATGTATTATTGGAGTGTATTTAGTGGAGCTCAGTTCTTATGTGGTCGCTTATTGTGCGCAGATAGAACGAGTTTTTGTACTTATCTGTTCGGCATTGTCTCTCTCTTATTTTATAGCTACTGTCGGGCCTAGAGATGTAGTGGGGCGTCATGATAATATTCTCTGTCTCTCTCTGAAACACGCCAGATCCGAATTTCTCTAGCAAGCTTAGCCTAGCATGCAGCCTCCGAGTCTCTTGGAGCAAATTAATAGCTTACAATATGTGTTAAAATTCGATATTTCGTTTCCTTTCGATGTGGAAATATGAAAATCGTTGATGAAATTGATGTCCATGCCTTAGAATAAAGGATACGTTGTAGGTAGATTGTATTGCAATGTTTTATGTTATACGACGTTTGATATCGTCGAATATTGTCCACATTCCTTTGCGATATGAAAATAATATCGCCATAGAATACGGAGACTTGTGCATCACGCATTCTCGGACGCAAGACGCGGGCCCGCCTGCGTAGGAGCGTCTTGGGCGTTCCGTGCGCACCAAAACAAACAAACGAGCGATGCGCTGCGTCGACAGTGTTTTGTTTTCGCGGTCGTGGCTCCGCCGTTCAAGGCCATCGATCGGAACTTCGCTCGCGTCTAATTGTTCTCCCTCCGCCGGTGTACCCCTCCCTGACTTTTTTTTATTTTTCGGTGAAAGTTTTCGGAGCCCTTATTTTCCCAACCGAAAAACCCTCGTGGAATTGGTTTCGGAGAAAAAGCACGTCTCTTCATCGGCTTCGGCCTCCACCCGGTGCGATGCAAGCCACCTCAAGTATGTGTGGCTGGGTCTTGTGTAGGCACCAACGTTCGCTGCTGTATATCTTGCGAGGTTTATTGAAACCACGAGATTGGATGTATTGGCAAAAACCTATAAATTCGTGTCAAGAAGAAGCAATTGTCAACAGCATGCATTTATTATGTTTTACAAAGTGTGAATTATGATGTATCACGAAACAACGTTAGTGCGCAATGATAAAATAATCATACGGAAAGCATCCGAGATGTGTTGGTGGTAGTAATTTGTAAATCAAGGCTAAAACATCCGAGTGTAAGACTAGCAATAAACAATGCAGCCTATGAAATGAATTCATTCAAAGTCTCAATAGCTGTACTGGTGGTCCGTTATCCTTCACGGAAGAATGGCATTTTGACCTGTCCGTACTACATTCTCTTTCTACTTTTGTCCTTATGCTCTACTCTATCTGCTATAATCTACTCTACTCTCTATCGTAGTAATTTGGGTTTCGTTAGATGCATCTTCAGACAATTTCACTTTCCAACTTAATTTGAGAATATCAACTTACGGTCATTTCCCTCACGTAGTTCCTGGGATTGTGCGTATGGACTTACTCGGCTTCGATATGTGACATTTTGGTGTATCGCCTTCGATCCACGATATTCGTGTATTTCATCGTCATCTGCTACAGTTTCCATCCCCTTGTCGAGTCTGCCTCGTATACAAGCCTTTCCACTTTTTTATATACTCTCACCATATTTATTAGGAACCATTTTGTTAACATGAAACGTATGTTTTTGCGATTATTAGAAAGTCTGTAGGTATGTTATTGATTTTTTCAAAATATATTGTTAAAGGCCGTAAGGCTTCGTGTTGAAATAGCATCAAAATTGTCAAGAAACCAAATCGGTAACATGCAATTTTTTTCGCTTTCATATATGCTAATTACTAATATTAAGAACACTTATAAAAAGTTTCGCGCATATCATTGCTTATACGAAAATCTCTCATATCACCTTGACATGAGTACATGGACAAGGCAGGCTGAATACACTGTACTTGGTACTTATGGTATCCTTATGGCACTTGACGTATATTTCAAAATACTTTGATGACATATATACAGATTTTCTCCTAAACGTGAAAATATACGATTCATACTGTTATTATAGGTCCCAATGAATATCAAGGTATCATCCACTCCCCGAGATACGCCTGACATTGCATATTGAGAGAATGGATGAGAGTCGAATAACGAAACAGATATATGAGGGTGAAATGAATGGTGCGAGAGGTAGAGGAAGATCGAGACAGTTATGGTTGAATTTGGTCAAGGAAATTCTTAGGAGGAATATTAGGAGTCTTAAAAACAGGAGACCGTGTATGAAGCAGTGTTTGGGGGTAAATGAGGCAAAAGAGGTTTGCAAGGATAGGTCAGTATGGAGGAAATTATTGAAGCAGAGTTAGGAGTACAAATATGTATTTATGAGTGAAACTATGTGACTGTGCCTACCCAGGAAGGGAACGGCGTGATTGGTATGTATGTGTGTATTTCGAATTAAAAACACGTATTTACATTCAGTTTGTGGTTAATTTGGAATTCCACGCAGTAAACCCCAAGACATAACAATGCTTTGAGACGACATTTTTGAAACATAATTCTTGTATTATTTGTTTTACGAAATTGATGGCTATCTCCAACGTATTTATTGGTGTACTTAAGTGAAGCTTGGCCCAAGAAATATTTTCGACTTGTCAAAATGTTTACCCCATTAATCGCGATTGGCGCTCTAACCACGTTGAAAGACTGTCAGGCACATCATAACCTTGAGATGTCATGCTGAATGCATTTTAACATAGGTGGTAACAATTATAAAATATTGTTACCGTTACTGTTCAATAAATTGTGTTCATCCTGCTCTGTTCATGCGCTCCTGTTAAAGGTTGAATATCAAGGCATTTTAATGCAAAAATAAAATTGCGAAGCGTCGGCAAGAGGTGATTAAATTGATTTTTGAATACCAAACTTCCAGGTAAATGTGGTATCGTGGATGAGGACGGGTGTGGAAAATTATACGCTAATCAGTGCGTAGACAACAGTAGTACCAGAAATGTTAACCACGCACGTATTGCAGCGAATACCCGCGGAGGAATTCGGCGAGGCGATACCACGTTCTGTCGAATGATGTGACCCACGTTATCACTCCCCAAGATACGTATGACAGCTGGTCTTCCGCGATGCCAAATATATATAGGTATCGCAGTACGATGCTGGAATCCAGACATCGAACAGTCCTATCGCACCCCATCCGCGACCTTTCTGCCATTCTCGGAACCTTCAAACTTGCCCCAATCCCTTATTTCTCCCCTCCCGCGAACCCTTTTACCCCTGCCAAACCTTCCCATCTTTCACTCCCCTGTCTTTGGCTGTCTCACCCTACCCCACTACCTCCTCTTATGTGCTCCCCTCAGCCTCCCACCCTCCCTAGCTCGGCGTTCGAAGAAGTGGTGGTGTTGGTAGGAACCCTGGCCCCTTCTCGTGCTGCCTGGCCGCTGACGTCATTTCCCTCCCCCCTCTGACGTCACAAACCAGGGTGGGGATGGAACAATTTCCCCCCATCCCTCTCCTCACTCCCAATCGTCTGGTTCCCCCATCCTCCTCCTTCCACGTCCCGCAGTCTTCAAGGCGGCTCTCCGAGAGGCTTTTCAATGCGCATTTAGTAGTCGCATATTTACGTGCAGTCGTGGGTGTAGCGATGTATTTCATGAAGTCAAGTGCACGTTGCATTAAGGCAGTTTATATGATGCTGTTTATTGCACAGTCTGACGTGTGGATTGAGATTCTGTGAAAATTGCATCGTGAAAAAAAGGATAAATGCTAGGATGACTGCGGGAATGCATGACTTAAAGAGAGGAAAATTGCTGCAGCTCTGTCTCCGTACCGCATTCTCGCAATTTCTATGCTTCAAACTGCGTGATTAAATTCCTCGCGTAAAACTGCCTGTTCACTGTATTAAGGAAAAAGAGAAACTCGCCAAATTTCCACTCGGTAAAGCAGTTCACTCCTGACCAATTTCGTTGGTAATAACCATTACCGATGGTATTGAAATACGAACAAAAAACGTGATCAACAATATATTTGTATTTTTGGTGTATTTTTACGTAATACTTATGCTAAAAGAGGTGTCGGAACTGACTTTGTAAATGCTAAAAAAACACCGAAATCGGGAATTTACCAAAAATACCCTCAACTGCCCATGTTATTTTTTAGTATTTACCTTAATTGTTTTCATCACAGTTGTCTTTTTTATGTTTGGCCCGGCGATCGTGTGTTTAATGTTTCAAACATTTTTTTTATCACCCTTCCACCGGGAAAGATAGGTACAAATTTATTGGTTTATGACATACCCTGGGAGACCAAGTGCATATAGTGAAAAACTATGCTCGGTTTTTACAAAAGATGTTACTTAAATGAAGTACAAAATTGCTAGTCAATATTCGTCAATGTCATTTTACATACATATTTTTGATTTATTGTTTACATACATAATTTTGACTGCCTTTAGTGCACATGTTTTACATTAATAACTTATATACAGGTGTGATAACTAAATACCCAACTATAAGTGTTCTGTTGTTGCTTGAGATATCCGTATAACTTGGTTTAAAAGGATTTGACTGATGAAATTTGTTTCAAGGATGGTTCATTTTGGATAAGTTGTGAAAGATGGTTCATTTTGGAGTATAGCTGAATAATTATGATATGCCTATTTGCGTTTACGTTAATTAGTGAAAGAGGTCAGCCACGTGGACATTGGTTGGGATAAAACAGTAAGGAATATTACTAAATCATTCTTTATTCTTGCTGTTGGCAAATTCCAAAAAGATGCTTCAACGTCGACTAGCTCTTGCTTTGCAGTCTGTATAAATAGTGGATGTGAACCGAAATGAAGGTTTATTTAGGCTTTCTTTTTTTTCGGAAAAATATCGCCAAACATGGCTCTACGCCTTGCATATCGCGTAATACCTCACGGTTAGTCAGTGTCTGCCAGCTTCCTCATCATAGCATCATGGAAATTCATGAATATCGCAGTTCTCGGTGGAGGCACCGCAGTAACGCACCGCACTAGAGACGGAAGTGGGAGGGGGAAAGGTGCAAAGGTCACGTAAGCCGGTCGGGGAGAGGCGTGCAGAGGGCAAGGTCACGTGTAGAATTGAAATATGATTTGGCTTAGGGTTAGACCAAATTCGCGAGAACAAAATATTCGGTTAGAAGTTATATTAAAATCAATAAATCAATCCAAGTTGTCTATGAAATCAAAGGGATTTTGACTCCAATGCATGCATTTAGTCGTTCTGGTGCCCATCGACAAGGATAATTAATGAGGAACCTTTATTTTATGCAAGTCCGAAAACCTACCTTGAATTTAACATATATTATAAAGTAAGACTTATACTATCGAATGTTGTAGAAATATTACTAAGTCATTGGTCATTAAACGATGATATATTGGTTTAAAAATGATCAATTTAAACGCAGAAATATTCCACCTTAATGGCAGTGCAACGGAATCTCTTCACATGAATTTTTTTTATCCCCAAATAATATCGTTCAAAAATTTTAAAAACATGCAATACATATAGAGACACCTGATATATTTTTCAGCGTAAGTCATCAATAATATAAAGCGAGTATTTAGGTTAAAACAACAGGCTTAGAGTTTTCGCTTAGCACACAGCCAACACACGGCAACGAACGCGGCAACGAACGCGGCAACGTTGCCGAGGGAATTTTCTGCTGTTTACTTTGTGTATCAAATCTATTTTCCTCTGTATATCATAGTTAGGCTTTCAATATACTTTTTTAAATGTTTGAAACCTAAAGATAATTATATACTTCCCATATTTTGTAACAAAAATAATTATATCAAATCCAGACGAAATTGCATTGGAGGCTGGAGTCAGTATAATTACTGCTTTTCGGGACGTAGTAAAAGCTTGGGTTAAACGCTTTGTCCCATAAGATTTCTTACCCAAAGGAGTATTTCCATGATGTTTAAAAAATATTCAAGGTAGCACGAAGTCTAAATATACTCATTACGGCTAATGTTATGCATCTTATGGAGAGAAATAGGAGAAAAAAATCAAGAGGGCGTTTTAGTTGTTTGTTACTAACAAATTATCATTAATATTTTAAGTATACATCCAAAGCTTTGTGCAGACGACCCAAAGCAATTCCTCAAGGTGGTTCGAGCGACATTTATGCTCAGATTTGCATGAATTTTGCGTAGTTTTTTTGATTTGTGATTTCAGTGGATATAAGTGATTGATAGCATTGTGCCGTATTATTTTATTGGCAATTATATTTTAACCCTTAGCCTTTTGGAACATGAGGTATATTTCGTAATAGTTTTATTGAATGTGTGGATTTTCTTCTAAACACGAAATAATAAATTCATATTATTTTAATGGTTGATCACAAAAATATCAAGGTGTTATGTCGATTCAGATATTCAGAAAACATAGTAAATATAATTGTCACTTAAATTTAGAGTACCCCACCTAAAAAAATACGTACAACAATTCATATCATTCTTTAATTTGGGTCAAAATATAATTCTTTCCTTAATCATTTCCACTGCTGACTGAGTGTTGAATTCCATCGCATATACACATGTATTTGATGAAATGTGGTCCATGTATTTCAAGCTTGAAATATTATTCAAACTTGCAATTAATGTGGTTCCGCCGAGAAAGGGCATAAATGTCATTTTATTTATATTATGTGTACTGAGAAAGAAAAATATATCCTCTATTTGATATGAACGACAAAATTTTACCTTGACGTGCTATTTTGCTCAAAAATTGAACTTGAATGTACATGGTCTTCAATGAGATAATGGGAAAAACACGTTTAAAAATAGTATTTTTCTATCTAATATAAGTGCCCTTAACCCAGAAAACGGTTTTTAAGGAGCCAAAAGTTTCGAAAAATTGATTATACCTTGATACATTCGTCATACCGTCTAAGTTTTTGAGTTATTAGCTTATTACTGCAAAAATTGAAGTCAAAATACGGTAATTCTCCAGAAATTACATTGCAGTCGCGGTTTATGATAGTTAAAAGTATTAATTTGCTTTAAAATGGTTTTCGTGAAATACTTGGCATTTTTGTGCCATAAGGTAGTTTGATCGAGATAGTTCCCCAGTCATAACGGAGACCGTATTCGAATTTTACGTTTAATATCAGCAGCTGTATGAAGCATGAATTAAACATTGTTATATTTTCTTGTGAAATAATATACTTTTGTATCACCACAATTCTAAGTAATTGAATAACAATATCTACTTAAGTCTATAATTTATCTCAATTTTTTCTCGCCGTATGTTTAAAATTCTCACTACGGAAGGTTTGTTTAGGATTTTGAAAAAAATTACTGCGATGACATCCTGATTGATTTTTTAAAAAAGCTGAGAAAGCAAACTACCCACTGTTAATTTTTGGACGAGATACATTTGTTAGAAATTCCTCATTTTTTAAGTAATGTCTCTCTGGAGTTCATACACATACCATTTCCCGTGTAAATGAGCTGGGAAGTTTTATCAAAATTGTCGGAAAGTAGTTCGGTAAAGAGATAAGATGATAATATAGTATCTTTTGAAGGGTGAGATATTTTTCTTTAAAATGGGAACAAATTCATTGATAGCTAGGTGAAATGATATTTCGCTCAAACTACCTTCATTTTCATCAGCGGAAGCAGTATTTTTTAAATAAGTTGAAAAAAGTAGTAATTTAGTATTTGTTTTTACTCGCCCATTCGCAGTGAAACCTACTTAAATGATCACGATTACCACTCCACCCACGCTTTTCTCGCGATATTGCCTTCTAGTTTCGCAAACCATATGCTAAGTAGAATACCTACAGTGATGACTCCGCCGTCGTTATCCGCATTCTTGTATTCAACCGCGGATGTCGCAGTCAACTCCGTCCACGACCTGGCGAAGCTTTGAAAAGAGGATGTGGGATTCCTGGACTGCACCCAGTCGGACACTTCCTGGCCTCCTCGACCCGACCTAATGACGCAAGAGCTTCGAGGGCTTGCAGCGGCTGAAACGGCGCTTCGCCACGCGAAACTCTTAATTACCGTGGCCGCAAGTGTGTCGATTTAGCGCAGCTCGAACATTGGACCCGCCCGTTTAGGCGGGGTCACGTTGGAAATTGGCGGGCTATCGGAGAGGGAAGTACGGGGCGGGGAAATCTGGTCCGCCGGGGAACATTATGTAATTCCATTCCGTTACTTCGCACTTATGGCGCGCGCTCCGAAATTACCGAGGACGCTATTTCATACGCTCGGGATTCGACGCGCGGATAATTGAGTTCCAGGTCGAGGTCACTGTGTATCGTTTTAACACGGATCTCGGGAAATCATTAGGTGTTCCCCTTAGAGGAAGATTATGGTTCCCAACGCACTGCCTTTACCGTTAAGGAATTTGGCTCGCGGCTTCGAGAGGTAAAACTTCACGCTCATTACAAGTCGTGCATTTTCAAATATTTCTTGTGAGAAAATCACTGCTTTTGCAAGCTCATGATGTTGAGAGGTATTAAAAAGTGTGGACCGACAGATTTCTCAGGGTATGTATTTTTTCAGGTGATATCTTTTCTCGGACTTTTTTTCCATCAGTAAGACACTTTATCTTCGTGGGTCGATTTTTTTCAATTTTCATTCGAATATTCTACCAGCTGTTTGGTAGGTTTTAAACAGTTTTGATCCTACTAGCACATTGTTTCCCCCTCTATTATTCTCTTCAGCATTCCCTCTCCTTTGAAAACGTCCTCCAAACTTCCACCACCAGTTTCTGGAGTAAAGTAATTGAGTGATTCCCCTCATCGCCAAAGATTTACCAATAAATATTTGTCTTCACGGCTACAGTGAGTACCGGTTACCTCTTGTTTTGCAAATGCTGGGCATGCGTTGTAGCCCTCAGGAAGCAATTATCCGTGTACATTTATCGATAATACAGACCGATGGAGTTGTTGACGTGTAATACTCACTGGGAGTTGAGAAGTATTTGAGCCTTCCAGAATGACGTGAGTGCGTCTCCCTGTCCTTCAGTTCAGTTTATTGCCAGTGCTTATATTTACAACATAGTCATTATTTTCAATATAACATTTATTTATGTACATATAATTTAAAATGATCCCATTTTAAGACTTTTTAGCCTCTACAGGGTTTGAGTAAAAATTGTCTGCTTGGAATAACATGTGTAAGCATATTGCAGTTTGAATGTCTGAATTCGTTCTAGTTATTTTATTTGATTTGCCTGCCCTTCGAGGCACCCCGGACCAGACTCGGGAATAGCACGTGTTATGAGGATTTTTTATTTTAATTTATTTTAATTAAAATCACTAATTCATTGACCCGCTAAAGGTATTGAAATGATAATCGTATAAGATTTGATAATGAATCGGATAGTGATAGGAGTTGATAATGGAGCGGATCATGATGGGTATTGATAATGAATAGGATAATGATAGGATTTGAGCGCTTCTGTTGGAAGTGAAACTATCGGCCGATTCCTTCTTCTATAATGGGAAAAGTTAAAACGTAGTTTCCCTTGCGAAGCCGGGTTCTTCGTCTTGTATACTGTTTTTTGGCTAATTTCCTTAGCTCGTGGTTAAACTGAAAGAGATGTAATGTACTTTTTTCTTAGAGTTGCTTTTTTCTATTAATCATATCAATCAATTTTCTTTTAAACCCAAAAAATAGGTCTTATCGACTCCCGTATTTTACTATTATTATATTTTTTGGAGGAGTTTTCAACTTAATTTGGTTTTGCGCTGTTGTGACATGGCGTGCTTGAATTTCAAGTGCCACAAGTATTACAGCATGAGCTGTGTTTTGTTCGTTGCTACTTTAGTTTGTATATATTCCCTGCGACCGGGTAAAAAATCGGTTTTTGCTTAGACAGGTTTGGATTTAGCTAAAATTGTTCGTTAGATCCTGTGCGATCGTATCTAAGTAGCATGGAAAGAAAGTTTGAAATAAAATGAGAGTATATTTTTCTGTGGATCTTCGTTCCTACCAAGTGCATGGTTCATCAACAGCTATGACATCTGGTAAATTGTGTCAATAGTATTGAAAGGATTATAGTACTCGCTCAGAGGACACTGCGTTCCACAAATGCTAAAAATAATTTTTTTCGCGTAACGATCAAGCTTCTCAAAAGCGTCGGCAAAATTTCTTACGGGACAAGCAACCGGGTCATCTTTTTCAGAAATGAATTGCCAGCGCCTAAAGCGTGCACGAGAAAACGATGAAATTACGGATCGATAATGAAGTCTTATTTCTGTGACGTCGGCTGTCGCGTTGGAAAATCGTCGCCCAAAAAGAATATTTCAAACTTGCCCAGACACTTGAAAACGTACGGTACGCGGCGAAGGGAAATGAAATACGATATCAGGATGCCTTAGCGCACATAGCTGTTCCCGCAGTCATCTAATGCACTCCACGAAAGAAATGGAGAAGAAGATATTTTGAAAAGGTGATGACGGCTTGCCGAGAAACTATTTTCCGTCAAATTTATCTCTGACAGAGGGTGGGGCCTGGGTTGAAGGCCTGTAAGGCGGCGGAGAAGATGAACCAGTCAGAAGGCAGGAGAGGGCCTTCACTTGTACGTCTCGGGATCTCTGTTGAAAATATCATTCCACGAATGCTGTTGTACGAAAAGCATCGGCCATCGATATCCTTCTCCTTACCTACAGCGTATTTTATTCAAGTATATTTTTTATAGATGTTCATTTTTATGAAGTATTAGCCTGTTTGTGTGTGTTGGTTAATAATTTTACTGATTTCTTGGACAAACCGTGGCTGGTCGTATAATTAGGAAGGTACAAACTCTGGAGCAAGTATATTAATTTGATTTCATCGATTCTAGACTTCTGCATTGTAGGAAAACGGACATAGCTGCAGAAATATTTCTAGGAGAATTGCGTTCAGCAATAGGAGGGAGCCGATGTTAGGGGCGTAGTGTAAAGATGAAAACTAAAGGTTGACGACGAGTTTCACCTGGATTGTTACGATGTATGGTGCAGGAACGTGGTCTCTGAGAACATAAGACGAGAGTTGGCCTCTAGTGTTTGAGCTGGGGATGTAGAGGAGGATGGAGAAAGTTTAATGGGCGGAAAGAAAGGCAAACGAGGAAGTGCATGATTTTTGGACGAGGAGAGATAACTTCTGGAGCACATAAGAAGGCAGAGTAGGTGGCTGGAAGAAGTACTGAAGGGCGAACAGTTATTGAAAGCTGTGATAGGAGGATGTTGGGTTAGTAGGAAAGTGAAAGTAAGAGATTAGGCTTTACGGAATGGTTGAAGAGAGATAGAACTTATGCTGAGATGACGAAAGAAATTGCGTGTAAATGTAGGGGCCCGATCCTGTAAAAACCTTAATGAATTTTA
Organism: Ceriagrion tenellum; assembly: GCA_963169105.1. Classification (NCBI taxonomy): domain Eukaryota; kingdom Metazoa; phylum Arthropoda; class Insecta; order Odonata; family Coenagrionidae; genus Ceriagrion; species Ceriagrion tenellum. Next base: position 57,674,379 of record OY720644.1, read on the forward strand.
CTATCTCCCATTTAAACCTCCTTTAACCCGTGGATTTAATTTTGAGTATTCTACCAGATTATTGGTAGCTATAGTAAATACTCATCCTAGCGTCCTAATATTTGACATCTTTCCATTTCACGCTGGATGACCCGCCATTAAATCCCTCATAGATTCTTCGTATTGTCTCCCACTTCTTATTTCGCCCAGAATTACTCTCTTCCTCTTTTTTTACTACTACTCTTCTACTATTATCGTCTTCATCATTCCCTTTCTTTTCAAAACGTTCTCCAATCTTCTCTTCTGCCTCCTCCAAACCTCCACCTCTAGCTTCCTCTCCTCTTCAACCATATCCAATACCTCCTCGTTCGCCCTTCTCGCCGCACAGCTCATCTTCTCAATCCTCCTCCGCACCCACAACTCAAACGCCTCAAGTCCACATAAATCTTTCCTTCGCAATGACAAAGTCTCCGACCCATACAACGCCGCTCCGTATTCGAGTTTTCAACAGCAGTTACTAGATTATCCCAATATAAATAATACTTGAATTTATAATGACAAGGGGATTGGGTTGGTGTGGTGGCTAGAGTACTGGATAACCAAACGGGCGGCCAGGGTTTAAATCCCTGCAGAGGATGTTTTTCAGAGGAAACGCGATCCCTACTTGAGTGTCTTGTGGAGGGCACTTCAGGTATAGTACTCCGTCTGTCGGATGAGACGTTAAATCGTAGTTTCATTGGCGCCTATCGTTAATAGCAGGCCTCACTTACCTATCCCCTATGGCGAAAATGACCTTAGCTGTCGGTCGCCTCCCCAAATATCCAATCCTAATAATGAAAATATCAACTATGTTTCAGTCCACAGTGCTTATTGGTACACCTAGTTGGTTTTGTCATTATTAATTCAATAATGGACTTACACAAAGTTACGCCTGAAATGATTGAATTCACAGATAATACTCTTCTTAGTTCGAAGTTTTTCCCAAGGAAACATTGGTACGGTAGTGACGGAGCAATTCAGAAATCTCCGGAAAAATGTTCGGAGCACAACGAGAAACAACTGGGGTTGAATAATTGTTAATTACGGCGGTATTTGCTAATTTGCGTTCGCAGGAGAAACCTCTACCGTGGTAAAGCATGACCTTAGGTCACTTCCTTTGCAAGTGAATGGCACAAGGCCTGCGGTTCTTAGATAATTGTTATCGCCATCCTACATCACACGGTCGAATATGTTCATGCCGTATGAGCAATCACCGAGGAAAACTAGTAGTTTGAACGTGGCCGTTGCGTTAAGAAGCAAGCTCCACATTCAATAGCGTTGCGAAATCGCGGGGAACGATCGCAGAGGCAGTGTGAGGAACAAACAGTGAGACGCCGCGTCAGTGTTTACCTCAGCCAAACAAACATGTGGGTGCTTGAGGTAATCCCCTGGATACTATTTCGCCCAACACCCCATTCCGTCCTCTATTTGCATCTAGTTCCATTAAACATTTTCCCAATTCAACGTCTTTCAGAGGAAACATGCTATTAACTTATTCCCACCCGGATGCACAACATGCGCTAAATATCCAAGCTTGAGGAATACTGTTTGAAGGCCGATTTAGAACTAATGTATGAACTCATGAATGAGGATAATTGTACCGTGTAAAGAGGAAAATTGTATGATTGTCTGAATTACTCAACGGGAAATAGAACCTACTCTATTTCCATTCAGTTTCTTTTGCATCCTATGATACATTCGCTTGTACAACAAAATGTACCGTGTAAAGCGGCCTTTAGGAATGTTTGGAGCAAACGTAAATGTTCAACTGGGGCGCGCGTGTCCATCCCATTTAGTGGCGCGAACAATGGCGTCAAATAATGTAGGCCCGGGTTCGTATCCCGGAAGTTTTATTTTCATTTGAATCTTATCCCCACTTGATTTCCTTGTCCAGAGCACTTCACGTGTGGTTATCGGTGTCCATTGTATCTATCCATTGAGACATGTAGCTGTAACGTGGTCGTTGCCTACCCGTCATATTTGTTATCCCCTCTTTTCCTTTAGCGTCTACAGGCTAACGCACGAATTTAGCAATTTTACTCTATCTAATTTACTAATCTATAGATAAATTACTAAAAATCAGCTTGCTTTACCTTCTTAAATAAGCATTGTCCCGACATATATTTTTTGTTCATTTATATGAATAGTAATCCACATTCTCGGAGATCACTGTGGGAAGATCGAATATAATCCATCGGGCTAAGTAGCCAATATATGTTTCATGAGTTAATTGCCTTAAATTTTAAACAGATGGTGGATTATCTTGCTATGCATCCGCTAATTCGTCTATTCCATCGTGATATCGAAGGGAAAGTAATAAAAGAGCAGGGTTTATCAACATGTTTGTTAAGTTGGTTGTGAGGGTATATTTTTCAACCTGTCCATCCATCTCAATGGATCTTAAGATGAGTTGTGGGCCCCCTGACGCCTTTCGTTTGGGGTAATTCCATGGTCAGTGCCATCTCCGGGTTGCTGTCCTCCCGTCCGTAGTTCTCCATGTAATGTTTCCCTTACCAACTTATCCAACCTTCGGCAGTGGTGATTTTCTTTACAACCGTCGTTCACCCACTAAAGTTACCTACCAACTAAGTCTATATACTTTCGGTTACACTCCTATCAGGGCGGGAATTAAACGTTTCCTGAAGTGACAGAAACGGACGGTGGCGTTCGCGAAGCTTTTTGATTGTGATGTAGTGAAACCTGTCGGCTGGACGATGACGATGAGCGAACCTTGTAAAATTCTTAAATTTATCCATGCCGTGCCCCGTCCTCGTCATAGAACGGTAGCCAATTAGAGGAGAGCTCTTTTTCCTCAGCATTTATAAAATTTCATTTCCAGGCTTCCTGCCTTGCTTTTTCACTTCACAGTGAAACATAATACACCTTAACTTTACGACGCAGGGCGTCATTTCGTAAACGAATCTTATGTTAGAATCGACATTGCAATGATGATTAGTAATTTTATAAAAGTAATAACCATCTTTGCATTATGGACTCTAATTATACACCTTATTCAAGCTGTACTATTCGGTTTTTGTAGAATAATTTATCATGATTTAAATTTATAATAATAAATAACTACTTTGCTACCTGTTAGATCTCCGTTTTCAGACACGGTCTGCATTTGGTGCTGATAATCCAGTCAATCGTAATGCGTTCCTTCTGGACGGGATGGCGATGGAGTTTTTTTCCGACAGTCCACGTTTCTGAGCTGTACATTAAGATAAATCTCGCGTTTTTTTCTGACGGTTCAAATTTTTCATCTTTTCATTAAAATAATCACGCGTTTTATTCCGATGGTCCAAGTTTCTGAGATATACATTTAAACAATCTATTCTTAGCATATTTTGTCCGACGCTCTTTCTAATACTGTTAATCGTTTAAGTACCTCCTTTTCTCGTTGAATCCTATTTTTTGCCATATTTATCCAATCATCTGTTTCTCGTTAGCTCCTCCCTTCAGCTATATTAATAATATATATCAGGTGGGAGACGGCAGAAGAGGATTAATAATAATTAAGTAGACCTTTCCTCACCCTTATTCGCAACGCAGCCCTGTGGTCCCTCTAACGGGCTAATTTATAATCAGCGCAGTAGAGACTCCCCGACCGCGGAGGCTTGTAACTTCTAGTTCTCCCTCAGATTTATATCCGGTCATCACCGTGTTTCAACAAGTAGCCTCACCTTGTTAGGCGGCTTGAGGTTTGAGTAAAATGTATTACCAGCTTGTGTTAATCTTAGTGAGATGTGCCTGCGGTGGACTATGCAGTAGTCCCTCCTTGAGCCGCGGGGAAACTGAGAGCATTATGCAAAAGCGCCACCCACGATCAGGTGTTGGAAGAATGGACCTTTTTAGTGTTTAAATATTTTGTGAATTATATATAATGTTTTCGCCAAATTTTAAGATGGTGTAATTGAAATTCGTGGAACCTTATAATACAATGCCGATATCAGTTTTTGCAATACAGTCATGCACCGTATTTTGTTAGTGTCCTAATACTGGTACCACTCATAATAAAACGATGTACAGTCAGTATCTGTCTAAAAAATGACGCCATAGGTGTTGAAACCGGTAGACAGCATTAAAACATAGTGGAACTGTACATCATTTTCTTACGAGTTATTACTACTCGTCGTTCTACAGCGTAACGCCACAGTCCATTGATTTGACATACAGGTATTTTACTAAAATAGATTTTTCCCGATAATTCTTTTTTATGACCTCTTTATTCGTTGATCGTTCAAGCTTCACAATTCGTTGATCGATCAAGCTTGGTTCACTGTAGTCCTCCACCCTTCCCTATCTAATGCTAGTTCATGTACATCCTAGTAGCTCATCCTATGTACTCCCCACTTTATTTGGTCCACCAAACTATTCCTGGGTCTTCCTCTGGAAACTTATCCTTCTGTTTTTCCTTTAGTTGCGTTCTTCACAAACCCCATGTGTCTGAGGGTGTGTCCAATAAGTCTAGTTCTTCTAGGTTTCATGACCTCTTAGTATAATTATTTTTTCCAAAGAGATTAGGTCAAAGAAAAGGTTTTATTTCACCTAAACTTCAGAGGAAAAAAATACATGTAGATTTATTTTTTATGGTAATCATTTTGTTTGCCTTTCGCATTTTTCCTAAGGTTTTTAAGTAGTGCACCATGCCTAGCATTCAATTTCTAGGAAAAATAGGTAATTGATGTTACCTTCATCTAATTACCTTTCAGTAGCTCGCCAAGAGCTTTAGAGTTGTGGCAATGCGGACCCTGGCCTAAACAAAGTCACGTAACCCCTTTTCTAAAGGCTTTCTCAGAAGTATTTTGCCGGGATCCTTGGGTTGGCGTGATTATTGAAATTGCGTGATTCTTAAGACATTAGCGTGTCGCAAGGGCGGAGAAGGCATGTTGAACCTATGTAAATGCAAACTGAAATGAAATATTAAAAAGCAGAATGGAAAATATGGCTTTCCACAATGCCGTTTTTGTTCGTTGTTTGTTTTATGTCTGTCAAAATGTTCCTTTTTTATGTGCGTAAAACTGGGTTTGAAATGCATTTAGTGACTTGTATCGCAATTGTGAACGATGAGTGTGTGTGAAAAATACCCTTGAAATGCGTCTACTTTGGAAAAGTCATGGACATCATTGAGTACAGCTCGTGAAATAAATTTGCAATGCATATCAGAAAATCTATTTTATTGCATAGTTTGATAACAAAATGCATAATAGTGCAATACGTGAAATCGAATGCAGGGTATATGATAGTATAACGTTAGTTAAATTGAATTCAAATGCACGTGAGAGAATCAGTTTTAAATAAGTTATTTCGAGATTATTTATTTCTCCTTATATTTAGCCAAAAAAGTACAAATCATTATTTAAATAATAATTTTTGCTCGTAAATGTTGACACATTTTGTCGTCATATATAAATGACTATAGCATGAGTTTCAGTGGCGCGATCATGAATCTGTCCAGCACGTTGTCGCTATCTTTATTTCTTCCACTAACTGACTTTGTTGCTAACGCTTTGCTGAAACAGGTCTTGCTACTCGCTCTAAAATCTGGGAACGGTGATTTCTTTTTGAGCAGGCGTAATTTGAGGAACTCCTATCGTACGTTCTCTGTCATACAGATCTGCGAAAGAGTAACAAGTGAGAGCTCTAAGTATATCGCTAACCATGCACGAGGTATGCTATATTCTTTACAAACCAATTTTGTCAGTTTTTAAAAAACTTTAACCCGTTTTCATCTTTTTTAATGTATATGTATCCTTCCTATGTCAGGTGATCGGACATTACAGCACTAGAGCCTTTGTCTATAAATATTACTAATGAGTTCATGTATGCAAAGTTTCACGCAAATCTGCCCGTAAAGAACAATCACTTCAACCACCGTAAAGGCCGCTTTACACGGTAAATTTTATTGCACAAACTAATGTACGAATTCCTTCATGAAGGAAATTGCACCGTGTAAAGCGGCAAATTGTATGATTGTCTGAATGACTTAACGGGAAATAGAACCTGCTCTAATTCCATTCAGTTTCTTCTATATTCTATGATACATTCGTTTGTACAATAAAATGTACCGTGTAAAGCGGCCTTAAGACCTTGCAGGAGTGGTGTATGCTGGGTAGGCGGGAAATGGTAAGGAAAAAAAATGGTGATATTGAAGGTTGTTCGGGTTTCTCACCGGGTCAAACTCTCCATTTCTCTCGACGTTTCGATGTACGAGTCGTTCATCGTCATCGGGGCATGCCGGCATGCACACATAAACAGTGGCAGAGATGGAGAGTTTGACCCTGTGAGAAACACGAAGAACCTTCAACATCACCGTACAGCGGGGAAGCCTTAGATCATTCTTGAAGAAAAATGGTGATATGGTCGCAATGAAGAAGGGTAGAACGCACGCTGAAAGGAGGAAAAAATATTGTTCTACATCTATATACTACCCTGCGAGCCGTCGCATGGGAGTGTGGCAGGGGGTGTAAGGACACCTGCCGTATAAAGATGTAAGGGATAAGGTTATGGGAGGTGAAATGGTGGTTATGGGAGTGTAATTAGTGGAGCTCAGTTTTTTTGTGGTCGCTTATTGTGCCCGGAAAGAACGATTTTTGTACCTATCTGTTCGACAATGTATCTCTCTTATATTATTGTTTCTGTCAGACCTATAGATATAGTGAGGCGTCATTATATTCTGTGTGTCCATCTGAAACACACCATTTCTGAATTTCTCAAGCAACCTTAGCCTAACGAGTTCCCTCCGAGTTTCTAGGGGCTCCCACCTTAATTCCTCTAAAAGTTGTGAGGCACTATATGTTCGCTCGTAGCAATTTTAACGAAGAGCGCAGCTTTTCTTTGCATTTTATTAGTTTTTTTGATGAAATTTTTATGACCTGGGCACCAAATGCTCGCGGCGTATTCGAGGCGTGGCCTACCCCAAGTGATTATTGGTAGTTCACTTCTTGCACATGTAAATATCATGGGGATTTTTAATCCCGTTTAAACCCAACTAAACAGGTACATCGTAAAATTACTATTGAATTACAATTTGCGTGGAAATTTGTCTTATAGTTTAAATTTATGATGTGTAAAAGAAAAAAACTTTACAGAAAGGGCGGCCATTGACCGACTGCCTTTGACTGTCTCAAAAGGAAACTAAACAATTTTTTTCTATTAGACCGTAAAGATTACAATGTACGTCAGCTCCCTTCCCAAACTTCGATTCCAAATTCCATATCTTCCCACGTTTTCCTTAATTTCTCCTCCATCTACACATAAACTATTAGCGATTGCTTTCACTTACGTGCAGAGACAAATTGCCAACTCACCCTAAGGTTTATGGCTTGGCACCGATGGTGGGAGTGGTTGGCTCGAGTGAAGAGTTAGATTTCCCCGGAATTATGAGCGAAGTGACGTCCGCCATGGTACATGTCACCTGAATCAGCTCGTATCTGAGGCTGGAGGGCTAATCCTCTCACCGGCTCCCATATACCGTGGGCGTCATTCATGGACATCCCATTTCCTGCCCAGAAGAGAACGGAAATGAAAAACATGGGGCAGAAAGTGAGTCTTTCGACAAGCAGAGTTTTTCATCTAGAGGACTTGATTATGATGGGGATTTTTTAATATCACGCTTAATTCAACGCTTTAGGGATTAATTTATTTTCCAAGAAAGAACACTGCTTTAGCTTAACTCTGTAAATATAGGCGTTATTGGAGAGTCCCTCGGAAGGTCTGAACTGCTTATGAAAGCTACGAAAAAAATTTGTGTACATGCCTCAAACAACTCCTAGGATAGTATATTGCTATTTCAGTTATAATTTTTTTATTAAGTTAATACTTTCGAAAAAGTTTGTACCCATTTCGAGTTGGTTGTCTGTGACTTTTTCAACAAACTTTTTTTTTCGGTTACAACGTGCCAAGCATTTCTAGTCGTTTCAAGTATTCTGGACCTGCGTTCGGACGTATCCTAAGTTGATTGCTAATGCTCTGATCAATAATACATACTTAGCTAATTTTATATAAAAGCTTTGTACCTTGGTGTCAACCCTTCACCAACTGCCTATGTAAGCAGCGTGAAAAACTTTATGAACATGCCTCAAAGAACACCTAGGATGGTATATGGCTATTTCTATATTAAAATTTTGTATTAAGTTAATGTTATCCAAATATTTTGTACCCTTTTTGAGTTCGTTGTGTATGCCTTTTTCTATATATATATAAATATATATATATATATATATATATATATATATATATATATATATATATATATATATATATATATATATATATATATATATATATATATATATATAAAAGTTTGCCAGAGGAAGGCAGACGACAAACACAGAAAACAAAAAAATGATGAACACACTTACAAAGTTTCTTGATATTTCGGTGCCACTAGCACCTTGGTCGCAAGAGCGAAGACTGAGAAGGAAGGGAGGACTGAGGTGGTAGGAAGGGAGGACTGAGGCGGAAGGAAGGGAGGGAGGGGAGGGACAGGGGAAGGGGAGGAGGGGGAGGGAGAGGAAAGGTGGGGGCGGGAGGCGGGAAGTGGAAGAAATTCGAAAGGAAGAAGTAGTATGGGCAGAGGTGATAGAAGAAGTTAGTGGGATTTATTGAGTCCTGGCGGAGAGAAAGCCTGGAATAAGTAAATGCAAGAGGACTCAAGATCTTTGATTTGGAGTGGGGAGGAGGAAGGGGGAAGGGAGGCGAGAATGCCAACCTTAAAAATGTTATTAAAGGTGGAGTTGTGGGAAGAAACATGGGTGGCAACAGGGAGGGAAACAGAAATAGAAGGTGGTTCATTACAACTGGAGCGGTGGCCATTCATGCGGATGTTAAGGGGAGTGGTCGTCAAACCGATGTAAAAACTAGGGCATAATTGGCAAAGAAGGATATAGACAACATTATGGGAAACGCAGGAGAGTGAGGGGACGGAAGGAAGATGAGCAGAAAGGAATTTATCAGGCAGAGGCTGGGTGAGAAGGATGCCACAAGTTTTGCAACGTGGGCGATTGCACGGCGTCGGAAGGGACTTAGTAGGTCGGGAGATTGATTTGGAAAGAGGTTTAGTGATTTTAAAGAGGGTGGAGAGGTTGGGAGGGCGTCTAAAGGTGAGAGAAGGACAGCGGGGGAAAATTTTGGAAGTGGTTAGGTTGTCAGAGAGGATGGGGTAAAGGTTTTTGATTAAGCGACGGATGGAGTGAGCTCCAGGGAAATAGGTGGTACAGAGGGAGATTTGATCATGAGGAAACTTATTAAGAGAGAGAGATTTAGAAGAAGAGGGTCGCTGTAGGATTTTTTTCTGAAGAAGACGCTCAGGGTAGCCTCTGCGAAGGAGGGATTGGTGGAGATTAGAGAGAAAAAGGTCAAGGGATTCGGGATTGTTGCATATTCGGTGACCACGGATAGAGAGGGAAAAGGGGAGGGAACGTTTAGTATGAGAGGGGTGGCAGCTGTTGAAATGGAGATATTGTTGCTTGTTGGTGGGCTTGATATGGACAGAAGTGTGGAATTTAAGGTTACTGAGGGAGATATCTACATCCAGAAAGGTAATTTTAGAGGCAGAGATGTTAGAGGTGAAGGAGACAGAGGAGGAGGAGTTTAGGGAGGAGATGAAAGAGTTAAGGGAATCAAGGCCATGTGGCCACAGAAGAAAAATATCGTCAATGTAGCGAAGCCAGAGAAGAGGTTTAAAGAGGGAAGAGGGAGAGAAGAGGTTCCTCACTCTGAAGGACTTTCCGCCATTCGTCTTTTTCTTGACCAGCGGCCTGTTCCTCACGCCCCTAGTTCAGATTTTCTCCTTGACCTTTCCAACTTTATACTTACTAATAATGCTTTCTCCTTCAATAACAAATTCTACATCCAAACTAAAGGTTGTGCCATGGGTAGTCGTTTCAGCCCCTCCTATGCTAACCTCTTCTTGGGTGCTTTTGAGCAATCTTTTCTCTCGTCCTGCTCTCCTAAACCTCTTCTCTGACTTCGCTACATTGACGATATTTTTCTTCTGTGGCCACATGGCCTTGATTCCCTTAACTCTTTCATCTCCTCCCTAAACTCCTCCTCATCTGTCTCCTTCACCTCTAACATCTCTGCCTCTAAAATTACCTTTCTGGATGTAGATATCTCCCTCAGTAACCTTAAATTCCACACTTCTGTCCATATCAAGCCCACCAACAAGCAACAATATCTCCATTTCAACAGCTGCCACCCCTCTCATACTAAACGTTCCCTCCCCTTTTCCCTCTCTATCCGTGGTCACCGAATATGCAACAATCCCGAATCCCTTGACCTTTTTCTCTCTAATCTCCACCAATCCCTCCTTCGCAGAGGCTACCCTGAGCGTCTTCTTCAGAAAAAAATCCTACAGCGACCCTCTTCTTCTAAATCTCTCTCTCTTAATAAGTTTCCTCATGATCAAATCTCCCTCTGTACCACCTATTTCCCTGGAGCTCACTCCATCCGTCGCTTAATCAAAAACCTTTACCCCATCCTCTCTGACAACCTAACCACTTCCAAAATTTTCCCCCGCTGTCCTTCTCTCACCTTTAGACGCCCTCCCAACCTCTCCACCCTCTTTAAAATCACTAAACCTCTTTCCAAATCAATCTCCCGACCTACTAAGTCCCTTCCGACGCCGTGCAATCGCCCACGTTGCAAAACTTGTGGCATCCTTCTCACCCAGCCTCTGCCTGATAAATTCCTTTCTGCTCATCTTCCTTCCGTCCCCTCACTCTCCTGCGTTTCCCATAATGTTGTCTATATCCTTCTTTGCCAATTATGCCCTAGTTTTTACATCGGTTTGACGACCACTCCCCTTAACATCCGCATGAATGGCCACCGCTCCAGTTGTAATGAACCACCTTCTATTTCTGTTTCCCTCCCTGTTGCCACCCATGTTTCTTCCCACAACTCCACCTTTAATAACATTTTTAAGGTTGGCATTCTCGCCTCCCTTCCCCCTTCCTCCTCCCCACTCCAAATCAAAGATCTTGAGTCCTCTTGCATTTACTTATTCCAGGCTTTCTCTCCGCCAGGACTCAATAAATCCCACTAACTTCTTCTATCACCTCTGCCCATACTACTTCTTCCTTTCGAATTTCTTCCACTTCCCGCCTCCCGCCCCCACCTTTCCTCTCCCTCCCCCTCCTCCCCTTCCCCTGTCCCTCCCCTCCCTCCCTTCCTTCCGCCTCAGTCCTCCCTTCCTACCACCTCAGTCCTCCCTTCCTTCTCAGTCTTCGCTCTTGCGACCAAGGTGCTAGTGGCACCGAAATATCAAGAAACTTTGTAAGTGTGTTCATCATTTTTTTGTTTTCTGTGTTTGTCGTCTGCCTTCCTCTGGCAAACTTTTATATATTCGTCACCTAAGTGATCCTAAGTGCATTTATATATATATATATATATATATATATATTTTTTAGATTACAATGTTCCGAGCATTTCAAGTCGTTTCAAGTATTCCCGAACCGACGTGCAGGTATATCTTTAGTACGTTTATTAAGTATTTATTTATTTATATATACATATATGCACATGCATACATTTTCGGCCCCACTAAGTCCCAAGGACTTGTCCGCGGGTTCCTCGACAACATAATAATATGGCAACTACATTTTTACCAATATTACATTTCCTGTTTAAACAATACAATGCAAGAGTACACGGCTTCTTTACCCTTAATTTTCATTCTTCTAACAATCAGTTTTTTTTATATTACCTTAACTTCATGTCTTGTAGTTAGGATACTTATACTATGTGGTAGCTGATTAAATTCTTTTGGTACACCCACTTTTAAGATATTATTACCATTCCTTGTTTGTTGCAGAGGTACAATATAATTTCCTGATGCTTTGGTAAATAATGTATGTTTAGCTTATACATAAAATGCATATACACAGGGGTACAAAGCTTAATTATACATAAAAGCTTTTTACCCCTATGTCAACCCTTCACCAACTAGTTCCCCACGATTTAAATCTTCAAGGTAAATCAGGGTGCGGTAGCTAGGCCCAACGTAAAATCGCCACATCATGCTTCGCTCAGCGTTTTGTCTCTTGATTGTTCCTTTGCCAGGTGTTCCTTCGGACCTCTCTTTTGTGTTCTTATCCCCTGGCGTGTTGTAAAGGTCTCCATGATGAGGAATACCTTTAAACGTGCTTAGAAGCCGAAAAAATCAGACAACTGCCCGTCGAATTAATTAGCCGACGAGGTCATTATTTATTCTTTGGAACAAAAGAGAACAAAAGCGTATTAATAAGCGTTAAAAGTGACGGGAGAACGTTTGGAAGTATAAAGAGCCGGATTAAATTATAATGAACGAGATTTGTGCTTGAATATTTCATGCTTCAAAATGGAGAAAAATTGAGGCTTCGCTCTGGTTTCCGGGGATTAGGACTTCCATTGCGCATGTGTTTGGCGATGCCCAAGTCACACGACCGCTTCATGTGTTTCCATTCCCACCCTGTCCTGGGAATTGCGTGAATCCCGAAAAAGTTGGTCGGGAAATCGGGAAAATTGCTCCTTGTTTCCAGTGATGATAAAATTGTTTGGTTTGGAGATAACCTTAAGTCATAAACCAAGCAAAAATAACACTTGAAATGATTTATATCTGTGTTCAGAATGCTCTTTTATTTTCGCTCACAAAGTTTTTGACATGTTAATGCAGTTGGTGACATTTATTGTCGAAATGTGTCAATATCGTATTAGTGAAATTATGCCCCGGTTTTATAATGTCTGATTAGCGTTAACCGCAAGATGACGTAGCTTTGACATTAACTTGATGTAAACAGAGTTTGCGATTTGTGTATTACGTTGGGCCGTCGAGAGCGTTGGTTAATTGAAGTGAAAAATCATTGATGGGAGAATGCATTAACCGCAATTTTCTACCGATAAAATATTTAGACGGAGATAAAATTCTTTGTAAAAACTATTGTCGTTGAAAGGAAAAAGTGTAGTGGAATTTGTAAAATTGTAAATCATTTCGTGGGGTTCAGTTTCTCGTAGTGATGCCTAAAATATTGACTTGTCTGCAAATGATACTTTTTCATCAGGCCTGACTTGGTGGAAGCGATTTTTAATCGCGTAGAAAATGAACATTAGTATCTACATCTGCATACTTCCCCGTGAGCCGCCGCATGGGCGTGTCACCGGGGTTGTTAAGGTGTTAGGGATGAGGTTTTGGGAGGTGAAATGGTGAACTGCATTGTTGGTGTGTTTTAAGTGAGGCTCTGTTTTATCATGGTCACTTTTTGTGCTGTGGAAAGAGCGAATTTCTATACCTATCTGTTCGGCAATGTCTCTCTAACTGTATCGCCTCTGTCGTACCAAGAAGTGTAGTGTGGCCTCAAAGTGATATTGTGTATGTCCATTTAGAACCCACCTGTTCTAAATTTCTCAAGCAAACTGAGCCTAGCGTGTAGCCTTTGAGTCTCTAGCGGCTCCCAGCCTCAACCCTCTAAAAACTGAGAAACACTGTGTTCGCTCGTATTAGTTTTTAACGAAGCGCGCAGCTTTCCTTTGTATTTTGTTTGGTTTGGGTAAATCTTTCAGTCTAGGGTCCCAAATCCTCGCGGCATATTCGAGGTGTGGCCATACCAGAGCGAAACAGCACCTCTCTTTTACTTTATCCTCCGAGGACCTTCCTATTATACGCTTCTGGATAATATTAACTCGCAGTTTAATAAAATGTAGTGGAATAAATCAACTTTTTTTCTTTAAATGATACTCTCATCTGAGTTGAAGTGACGCTTCATAGCGGCATGGGCTAAGTATGGACTTGTCGAAAAAATTTTTGTCTATCTACGTTTATTGAGACATTTCATGCACGTGATAATCCATTTTGCATACAACTTAAAGGTGCATATCCATCCTTCTGCAAGAATACATGACACAGTTTCAGGTTGCCATATCCTCGCCACATCTTCGCTGGTGATAAGCCGAATCGGCTGTAGTCATTATTGCCAATAATTAGCAAAAATCGAGTTAAAAATGATGATTTCGAAAGTTCTCGAAAACTCCATCCCGATTTCACAACGCTCGAAAAGGTCGGGAATTTTGTGACACCGGTCGCTTCTCAGGGTAAATTAAAAATTCGTATATATTTATTCCGAGAAGCTTTCTGAATTTTTTTCGTTGGGGCAATTACACGGGTAGAAGTACCTTTCAATACAACATCCCGAAGAGACTTAAATAACGAGGATGATTAATTTTTAAGTTGTTAGTTTTTCATGCTGAGAAGCTGATTCAGGGATTTATACATTTAATCTTGCATTTGTTTGTGATTTGTTGTATGGATTAGGATTTTAGGAAGAAGAATATAGTGTTTGGTGTTTGACATCGATGAAATTATAACATGAATGTTTCTAGCGAATGTTTACAACCAAATTGCATCTGCAATTATTTCCGTTTTTATGCCTCTAAATACATTGACATTATTTGATCTCAGATGAATGTAGTTCTATAGAAGTTGATCTTAGTCTTTGCGCTATTACCCCTTCCAGCTTAGATCAGAATACCATCAGCCCTTCCAAAGCCATGACTTTTTAATGAATTAAAGTTATAAGAATCCATTTTATTAATTGAAATTTAATTAACCATTTTAATCGTTACAGAATAAATTATAGCGGACTAGAATTTTATAGATTTTGCACATTTTGCTGAACAGTGGTCCAAACTCCCCCATAAAACTCTTTAATTCCCCTGGTTGATTCCCCACTCGGTTGGAAATCTTGTCCCGAAGGTAATAAGATGTTCAGACTAAGTTACTCCAGTAAGTATTTCAATTCGGCGGCGGGCCTGAGACAAATTTGAATGATTAAAAATGTTATAAGTGTAGTTGTGAATTGCCATGGAATTTTTTTGTCAGGAATGTTAATTAGGTTCCTTTAAGATTATGAAAAAAACTTGGTCAATTCTGTGATGGAGTATTTGAGGAAAGTTAATTAACAAAAAAAAAGGAAATTCAATGAAATCCATTTTAAATAGTATCACTGTATTTGTAAAAAAATAAGCTCTAAAATGAAATAAATGGCGTTGCTGTTCTGTGAATAAAAGCGGAGATAAGAATAAAATCATGACTCAGGGCACGCAGTTTTAGTAAAAATGTGAACAAATTTAAATACGCATAAATCTCACAAATTTTTTTTCTCAAAATGGTTTCAGAATACTTCGTTTGAGGTGACATGGTACCCATTCACAAATCCAGTTAATCCAAAATACAGATCGAGCAAAGTCTGAGACCCTCCAGGACAATAATTTGTTGAATTGAGGTGGAATGACCCAGTGGTCTATTCCCTTCCACCAGACAAAGGCTACGTTTGCCTTTGTTCGGATGTAGCAAGAGAAATCCACTTCATTATATGTTCAAGGCTATGGTAGTTTTTTGTAGGATACGACTGACTTCAGGATATCTGTTTTATATCGCTTCTTAAATTTTTCCTATTCATGTGAAAGCAAAATACTCAGTTGGGTTTAAATCTTAGTATGTCGTTGGGCATAAAGCTGAGCTCCATTTTTATTGAAGGGTTTTTTACCATTCTGTGATCGTCTGTGACTCACAGTCTGCGTTAACAAAGGCCTCCTGAGGTTCCGAAAGCGGCTCATCCGCTGCGATCTTATTGCTCTGAAGATGGATTCTCGGACGGAGTACGTGCTGCGAATAGAATGGTCCATATCACAAAACCTGCCCCGAGAAATGTCCATGGCCGGTCGAAATTCCAGGAAATCCGTCGGACATGCTGTTGCTTGGCCGGGGAAAGTGACCGCGCGATTAGGGCCTAACTTGTCGTGAACAAGCTAGAGGGATTACGTACTACTTGTCCCAGCCAATGCCGATATGTTCCTCTCAATCGGCTTGCGTGGTAATATGCATCTTCTGTTCGCTAAACCAACGTATTTTCGAGCGAAGGCTGTTCAGAAACAGAATATTATTGTATCGAAACATTGAGGTTGATGGAGAGGACTTAGCGTCATCAGACTGTAGCCTGACAACTGAAATATCAACCGTATTGGTTATTTATGCTCTTTCCTTACTTTTCTATGGATACCATGACGGAATGGACGAATTAACGGATGTAAAGCTAGAATAACCAACATTTGTTTGGAATTTAAGGCAAGTAACTCATGAAGCATATATTGGCTGCGTACAGCTATGGATTCTCCTCGATTGTACCATAATTTTCCCCGGGAATGCGGGTTATTATTAACTGAAATAATTTTTAACAACTTTATCTAAGGAGGATGCAGAAGAAGGCAGTGCATACTGATTTCTAGTAAGTTAATTATTGAAAACATCGTAAAATTGCAAAATTAGTGCGTCAGTTTGTAAGTGCTAAAGATAAATGTGTAACTGTTTCTACATCAAATGTTGAAAGGATACTTTGGCCTATAGATATCATACTCTTTTTGATGCCAGTTAGTCGTTTTGTGCTACCTGCCATTATTTTGCGCAATGAACCTAACACATTGCTTCAGTAGTACAACCCAGTTTCATCAGTACATTCACATCTTTCTCTTCTTCATAAATAGCGTCAATTGGGTTGAGCGAAATAAAACACCACGACTGATAATTAATAAAATATGTAGATTTAAGTAGCAAAGTAACCCTACCTGAAGCTCATTAAAGTTGTCCAATAGAAAAAATATTATTCTTCCTCGAGAATCTGTAATACAAAATTATTTTGATGGTAGAAATCCGTAGTTTGAATGATGAGTTTAGCTTCTTTTATTATCTTGAATATTAGTTTTAGCTTTGGTAAATGTAAGAGGACTTTGAAGAACTGGGTAGCAAAGCAACGTAATCTGAAATTCATTAAAGCTGTCTATTAGAAAAAGTATAATTCTTCCTCGAGAGTCTTAAGTACAACATAATTTTAAAAGTATAAATCCGTGGTTTGAATGATTACTTTAGCTTCTCTAGTTAAATTGAATGATAGCTTTAGCTTTGGTAAATTTAAGAGAACTTAGTTTCATTTTGTAGCGGTAGCATTGAAATCAGTCTTCTCGTCTTTCTTTCTCTCCTGAAACCTGTGCAGACCTTAATAGCATTAAGCCGCCGGTCTCGTTTTGAGTGACGTGAGTTCCATGGCTGGCTTCGGGTGAATTTCCTCTTCGGTTCCATTCCGTGAGGGGATTCAAGTCGCTGTCTGCAGAATAACCTAGTGAGATCGGCACGAAGGACTGCCGACTAGTCTTCACTTCGCGTGCAATCCTTCGGGAACGGAATAAAATGTCGAGTTCTCCTAATTGCGCTCCGAGCGCTTGTGGGTGCTGGGATTCATCTCCCCTGAATTCAGCCATTGCTCTTTCTATTGTTTTTTCATTTTCAATTCCTGCTTGGGTACCTATTTATTTCCCTCTTGTATCTTTTAGATACTTCATATTAATAAAAAGTACAAAAAATGAGATGAGATATATTTAAAGCGAACATCGCAAAATATTGACGATTGACCGCATTTTGAACAAGTGAATATGAAATAAAATTTAGCGTAAAAATAAATAGACCAGTTTAAAATACGGCCATACTGCATGAATCAATCGAAATATTATTTTTGTAAGTTCTAACTAATCGATATATTTCATTAAAGTCCAGGGTGCGATTATTTCTTCTCACGTTCTACCCAAGTAATTTAATTGCTCTACTTAGCCTATTTGAATGACCTGCCTCGCTTTCGTTGTTTTTGAAAATGACATTGCTTTTATTTCGTTACTATACGTGTTTTTGTTGTATTTCCAGCACTGGTTGTTGCCGCTAATAAAGCTTGCAATCTCTTCGATGATCGACTAACCAACGCCCTGTTTCCGTAGAATCTAGCCAACTTAATCAGCTGGTCTCATATTGTGTTGAATTGTACATAATTAATTTCCCTGTAGTTCGGTATTTGACAACGTCGCACCTTCGGCCATGTGGAGATTCATAGGGGAAACAAATCTCAATGGGAGCACATAATGTCGGCTGAACGTGGAATGTCCTGTGGTTTTAACTGCCCTCGAAGTAATGGTACAAAAATATAGTGTGTTCCGCATTCATTTGAGAGTATGGGCCTTATGGAGAACACTGTTGCCAAATTTACGCTTTATATGAGCATCGATAAGCCACATTGGTGACCGTTAACAACATCGCACGAATTGTTTAGTTACTTTAGGGAATGGTGTGTACTTGTATATTAGAATACTCGTAGCAGCACTAAGTACCCTGTACAGCTGCTATGGGCAACATCGCAACTCCGGCCTACTGGAGATTCATGAATAAGACGAATCTCAATAAGAGCCCGTAGTGTCTACTAAGTGTGAAACAGATATAGTTCCCTTTCGATCTCCGTTTGACTTACCTCCCGCACCTATTCTTCTCCTCCCTTTCATCCTTCTTATCTTTACACCCTCCACTTTCACTTCTTTTCGCCCCTTGTTCTTCTTCTTCCCTCGTACTTGGCGCACAACACACCCACTTTCTCGCACTCTCCGTCCCGACCACCACTCCACGAGACCACTTTCCCGAATCCCTTGACCTCGGAATTTCCCTCCACCAACGCTCCCCACTCCTTCCCCCCCCGAGCCTTTTACACATCCACCCGCCCACACCCGCTCTTCTCTAGTAACCCTTATTATTCCCCACCACACAACCCTATAACCACCGCCCCCCCTTCCCACATCCCCTTTCCACCTCCCTCTCCCCCTCTTACCCTGGCCACTTCGATCGCCTCCACTCCACGCTCTGCCTACTTCCTCCGCCTTCACCCTTTAAGGTGGCCTCAACGGTGGATCCGCCGTGAAATGACTCGGGAATGTCATCTTATTCATCTTCTCGTCGCATATTGAGGGGTTCACTGTCAAGGGCCGAGACCTCTTTTTTTCCCTTTCGTAGCTAACAATGCAACTTGAAGATTAGCGTCAAGAAAACCAGGATTATGATGTCTGGAAGAAATCTAGTGTGTAGAATCAATGTAAACTGAATATTTAGCATAAATTTTCACCAGGATTATGGTTTCTTGAAGTTATCTATGAGATAGAATCAATATTTTATTTTATTTATTTTTATTTATCACTATCCCGAATACAGCGCCATGGGCCAATTTACGTCGGGTGAATAACAGTAACAACGGACGCGACACAAACACCCATGTCCTGGGCAGATAATATTCTACCCAGGCGGGACTCGAACCCGCGACCCTCGGGTTAGCAGGCGAGGACTTTATGAATATTAGTGTAAATTTAACGAAAATATAGTTTCAGAATAAAAAAAGTAAAGGTGGGCGTCAAGAAAACAAGGATTATGGTTTCAGGAAGAAATCTTTAACATAGAATCAAAATAGAGTGAAGATCAGCGTTAAGAAACCCAGAATTATGGTTTCTGGAAGAAATATAGTCGATAGAATAAATGTAAAATAATGATTAACCTTAAGAAAACCGGGATAATGGTTTTTTTGTATAAATCTAGAAGATAGAATCAATGTAAAATGAAGATTTTTGTTTAGAAAACCGGGATTATAGTTTCTGGTAGAAATCTGTGAGATAGACTCAATATAAAATTAAGATCTATAAGATAGAATCACTATAAGATGAAGAAGCTTTAAGAAAACCTGGGTTGTTGAGAAAACCAGGGTTACCTATACCAGAATATTGCCAGGAAAACTTATCCTTCGAATAGTGTATGTATTTATTGTTTTTTATTGCTAAGGCGTATCATCTGAATTATTTTATACAATATAGACGAAAACGTGAATTTCAGTATTTGTTTTCACTCACGCAGTGGCAGTGCAGGCTCCTTAAGGTGCTGCAGTGGAATATTAATGCCGGAGAAATTGTTTATTTAATATATATACGTCGAATAATGTGCGCATTACATCCTAGTTTTGTGTTGTGATAGCTAAAGCGTTCATAATTATTTTTTTAAACCATATAATCGAAAATTTGAATTTCGATATGTTTTTACCCTCGCAGTGGCAGTGGAGGCTCCTTAAGGTCTGCCGTCGACTCTTAGTACTGAAGGAATTGTTAATATAAATTATATTGATCGAATAACGTTTGTATTTTATCCAAATTTGGTATTTACAGAGCGAATGAGTGTTGTCAGTATTTTTTAAATAATAAACGAAAATGTGTATTTCAGTAGGTATTTGTTTTGATTCACGCAGTGATAGTGGAGGCTCGTTAAAGTGCTGCCGTCGACACTTAACACTGGAGAAATTGTTAATTAATAATATATTGATCGAATTATGTACATATTTCATCCTGATTTAGTATTTAGAGAGCGAATGCGTGTTATCTGTATGTTTTTAACAATACAAACGAAAATGTGAATTTTGGTATTTGTTTTGATTCGCGCAGTGGGAGTGAAGGCTCCTTAAGTTGCTGCAGTCGACTCTTACTTCTGGAGAAATTGTTAATTAAAAATATTTTGAACGAATAATGTGCGTATTTTATCCTAATTTTGTATTAAGATAGCTAAGGTGTTTTATCTGTATCTTTTTAAACAATATAAACGAAAATGTCAATTTCGGACTTGTTTTGACTCACGCTGTGGCAGTGGAGGCTCCTTAAGGTGGCCTTAACCCCTTCCTTCCTCGCCACCTGAGAGAGCTTGTGCGGGGTGGGATGATAGGGAGGTTTCGCCCGGAGAGCGGTTTACAGGGCCGTGACGACGGGTGGGGGGGGGGGGGGACGTCCATTGTCCGAATAACAGAGGCGATGGGATTTGCCCGAGAACGCCGGCGAGGGTTTTACTCGAAGCTCTCTCGAGCGACTTCGGGGAGAAAGTGCGCTCCTCTCGGAGTTTGGGAGTTCTGGGCACCGTCGAAGGAAAGTCGTGAGATATTTTGTTGTTTTCATTCTCCAGTTTTGTTGAGGAGGTCCCGACTTGAAATACATGCATACATACCCATCACGCCGCTTCCTTTCGGAGTAGGGACTGCCAAGAAAGTTAAACTCCCGGTGATAGGCATTTAAAGCTAGTTATAACTATACTTATGGTAGTTTAAGCGAGATAATCCCTAAGTCATGGTGGACACCATATTCGAATTACACGTTTTAATTTCAGCAGCTATCGGAAGCATGAATTAAATATTACATCATTGATGGTGCTACAATTTAATAAAAATATCTGCATAGGCGTTTAATTTGACTTTTTTCACCCGGTACACGATCCTGAAAAATGTACTCAGGCAACTATGTAATTTATCTTCAAAAATTGTTGAGAAGATATACAAACTACACGATTTTAATTTTTTTACGAGATCTGAGTGTTATAAATACCTCTTTGTTCCAATAATGTCTCCCTAGAGTGCATTTATGCACGATTTCCGGAAGGAAGCATCTCGAGGAGACATCAACGTCGTTTTCAATTTTTTCATATTTCCGTTCTCTTGTGACTTGAGGTAGTTATAGCGACATAGTTCCCTAATCATAGTGGAGATCATATTCGAATTGTGTGTTAATAGCAGCAACTAGGAAGCATGAATTAAGTGTTACACTATCAATGGTGTGATAATGTACTTATATATGACTTTAATGTTATATAATTAAATAAAAATATCTGTCTTTAACTTGACTCATGTTTTCGCGCGGCACGTTTAAAACTCCTTTAAAACCGAGGGTTTTCTTGTGATCCGGAAGACATTTCTGTGGTGACAATATGATTTATGTTCAAAAATATTTAAGGAGACATGCAAACTATTCACTGTTAATTTTTTGACGAGATCTAGGTATTAGAAATGCCTCAATTTTTAAATGACGTCTATATGGAGTGCATATACGTACCATTTCTGATGTAAAAGTGCCGGTATTTTTTGTCGAAAATCTCAAAAATAGTTCGGGAAGGGACTGATGGTTTTGTGTCTTTGGAAGGGGGAGATATTTCTCTATAAAATGAGATCAAATTCGTTGAATTCTAGGTGAAAAGATATTTCCTTCAAACCGCCTTATAGAGGTTACTCCGCGACTGTGAGGCTCCCTAAAAACAAATAGTACTAAATTACGATTTTAAAAAAATGGTTTAAAAAGTCATGCTTTCGTGGATGGAATGCTTCAATTATTCAAAATCTAAATTAAGGCTCGAAAAATGACAACCGTTCCTCATGTATATTTTTAATGAGAACTGTTGTATTGCCGCGTCATTTCTATGGATTGCCACGTTTTTGCTTAAAATTTCGCAGTAATTAGCAAATTGCTTAACAAAATAAGAAGGTTAAATGGATTAGTTTATTTTCAACCAATTTGCCGTGAGTTTTTGCTTCGCTAGAACAGTTTTCCGTGATAATAGCGTTTTTATTAGATAGAAAAAAATTCAGTTTTAAACTTGCTTTTCCCTTCCTCCTATTGGACACCATGTGATTATAAGTTCAATGTGTGAGAAATATATCACAGAGAGGTAACATGTTGTTTTTAATATCAGATAAAGAATATATATATATATATATATATATATATATATATATATATATATATATATATATATATATATATATATATATATAATATAAAACTTCGTCACAGGGTGACACTAAACATAAAACATAAAAAAGCAAACTCACGAGTTTAAATTTTCGGTGGGTCGCCCGCACCTTCGTCAGTGATAGAAATTCACATTTTATTTTTAATTCACATTCACATTCACAGACATTCTATCACTGACGAAGGTGCGGGCGACCCACCGAAAATTTAAACTCGTGAGTTTGCTTTTTTATGTTTTATGTTTAGTGTCACCCTGTGACGAAGTTTTATATTGTTTGCCACGTTCGTGGAATCTTCGCAAGAACATATTATATATATATATATATATATATATATATATATATATATATATATATATATATATATATATATATATATATATATATTTTTTTTTTCCATAAGTATGTAGAACGTGAATAAAATAATTGATGTCCTTTCTCGGTCGAACCTCCTAAAATAAACCCACGCTTTGTCGTAGTCTTGCATTCCTCTTTTGTTTCAGTCACCTTCATACATCGCTTCATGCAGGCCTTCCTGCTCTTTGACCTCACATGTTATATTCACGTAAAAAGCCTTAACAGTTAAAATGATTCATTCTTAACGTATGCCTGCTATTTGCAGTGAAAACGAATCGTCCATCTTATAACGTTCGTAATATCCGTCGGCAAAATAAGAGAATTGGTGGAGTTATGCGATAGGATAGCCCTAGGGAAATCTGATTTCATTTAAATGCGAAATCGGCCGAATTGAATGCATTAGTTGCATATTTGATAATATATACTTTTTATTACTCCAGCACTTTATAATGACGAATTTCGAGTGAAATTTAAGTTGCCTTGAAGGAGTACATGTATTGCAGGACCTTTTTTGACATATTGCGCGCGGCAGCCATATTTGGTATATCATTTTGCATGAAAATGTTCCTCAAAAAGCCATCTACTCTTTCCTTTAATCAATGAACCTCTACACTTCCTCATTACTTTTTCATAAATTATAAATTAAACTTGAAGGCATAGGTGCGTGGAGCATGAACATATTGTATTTACTGATGCAATTGATGCGAAAAACTCATCAAGTGAGGTTCTCCAATAAATCTGGTTTTAGTGAAAGTGAGGCACTTATCTGATGTAGTTTTTTAGTGATTAGCAAATCGTTTCAGTTTTTCGAAATGAAAATACTCTAGCCCATGCATAATGGTGCCGCTGTTGGCTTCTGGGCGTCGAGGAAGAGAAGCTGCGGGACATTTTGCTTCCAGGGCCACGCAACGTTCCGTCGAAAACGAATCCGTGTGAGGCAGCCATTGGAAGGAGTGGGTTGCGCCCGTTGTCCGAGTAACACGAGGCGATAGGATTTGCGGAGCACGGCGGCGAGGCTTTTGCTTAAAGCTCTCCCTCCCTCTCTCTCGAGAAAACATGCTTCCTTCGGGATTTGGGAGTTCTGGACGTCGGGGAAAGAAAGCTGCTGGGTATTTTTTTCACGAGATTAGTTTGCGTTTTTTCTTTCAACTGCCGCGAGCGATAAGAAATTGTGAAGTAGCCACTGTAAGGACTGGGTTTTAGCCAGTGGTCAGGACAACAGACGTGATGGCTACACAATTGAGATACATTGGCGATACCGACGTGCTCAACTAAGTTTTCAAGCGAACAAAAAATACATTGAAATTATCTCAAAATAAAAATGTTCCATTCAGTTTTACTCCAAATCGAACATCGGCTCTTGAAGACAATTAATGCTGGGTGTAAGTTATACTCAAATGTTGGTGATGTTAAAGATGATAATATGATATTTTTACAGATTCTAAATTTTTGCAGAATGGCGAATCTATTGTTTCCGTGGCAATGAAATTCGCCCATACCACCGGGCAAAGCTTTTACATTTGACTCTTGTGTCACTTCAAAACTTAACTTGGAGCTTCGGTGTCTGGAACATTATAGAAGAAAAACTGCTGGATATTTTATTTTTAGGACTACTTAGCGTTTTGTTTATCAGACTGCTCCGAAAATTACTCTTAGGAGTCTTTTTTATATCAGTTCTTCTTAAGATGAAACGTGTTTTCTATCTAACGTTAGCTAGGTAGTATTTTTCCACCTTAATATTTAAGCTGAGGGCACTTGAGAAGGTATGGGCTCCTAGGCGAGAATGTGTGATATAGCGGGAAATATTATTTTTATACCATACAATAGGTATAGATTTTCGAATAAATATAGCATAAAAAGTGTCGTTAAACACGTAAATAACTTTGTTAAATTAATGCACCGATGAAGCTTATTATTTGCGTATCAAATAGTTGTAAAAGTTTAAGAAATCTGAGTTATTTTTTATCTTAATTCTTCTGAGTGTTACATTTTTAAGGAGTTCTTGCATTTGATAACCACTGATAGTATTTCTTCTAGAGCATGATCTTCCCCAACCCTTTTGTATGCCTATTCGGGCAATGATGGAGCTCGCACTTTTAAGGAGGAACTTGGGCTTTGAAGTACTTTTTTCTTAAGATGTACAACATTTGCCGTTATGAATAATTTTAGGCCTAATGTTGTCAAATGTATTTTTTTAGTTTCATGTAAGTAATAGTAAGGGTAAAATCTTTCGAGAAAAAGCGTTAAACCAAAGCTTTTACTACATTAAAAAAACCAGTAATTACTCTTGACTCCAGCCTCCATTGCTATTACGGTAGGATATGACGTCATGATTCATTAACGAACAGAGGGAAGGGTATAATTAATATATATCTGGTAAATAGGGTAAACATCAGAAGTAACCCGTGGAATCGTTGCCATATGCATCACAATAAGTCGGTTATGGGCTCCGACGAAAGCCGGAAGTGTTTTATTTAAACCTGAATACTCATGTAATATCATCGATGACCTGAGCTGAAAAAATGAGGTGCCTAAAAAAATAGAAAAAATATCAGATGTCTAAATATTTGATGAATGTTATACAAGTTTTTGAGCGATATTTTTCGGGCGGAAATGTAGATGTAAAAGTTATGTGAAGAGATGCCATCACCCTGCGGTTAAGGTAATGTATTTTTGTGTTAAAATTTATCATTTTTAAACCAATATATCTTCGTTATATGATCGATGACATTCTAATATTTTTACACCAGTCTATAGTGGAAGCCTTACTTTATAATAAATATTAAAATTATGCAGGTTATCGGGAATGCCTAAAATGAACGTTACTCCTTATGAAGTACTACCAGTGGTTACCGGAATTCATCAGAAATGAGTGAATTCAATGGAATCGGCTCATCGGGCTGGTATTAGTACGTATGTATTAAAATGTAGGACATCCTAAGCATATTCTTTGATGTACGTAAATATTTTGTCTCTTACGTAGCTTTCGTGTAACTCAGGCATGCTATCACTGCCCTATCCATCGACTGTTATGGGCGTAAGATTGCCCATCTAGGTTCTCCTTACACCTCGACGGTTGTAAAGCAAGGTGGTACTGCCAAGTCCTCAATTCCGCTAGGGCGAGTGCCACCGCCTTATATCGCCCATCCCTTAAAGCCGCGCGGGCGTAGCATTGTTTTTCTCATTTCCTCCGTGAGATGGAGTTGCTTTTTGCCGTTTTGTTTCCCTCGTCGTTGGTGGGGTAAGCAGGCGGGATGTCCTCATCCCGCGCGCGGAGTCCCGCTCGGCGGAGTGGGGTCGGGTGGCTTCCGCCGGGCGACCAGGCGGGAAACATATGGAGAGAGAAGATAGGAGGCGTGTCCGTGAGGCGTCGGGAAGGAATTGCGCATCAGCCGGTGAAGGATTCGCAGGTTTTTTTTTTGATTAAATTCTCGCACGCCCCGCAGCAGACTCGAGCGTTCCCGGCAGGGCTCGCGTTCTGATTAAATTCAATGGCAAGGGCATTTTTATTCGTTCCGGCTCCGAAAATTGGTGCCTCGCATCTTGAAGGTATTTGCGGCTAAGGTCTGTTAACTCTACGCACGTAATTGTGCGTGGATGTGCGGGTTAAAAATGTCGTCGAGAAAGCGACCGCCCTGTACACTCAAAAGAGTTCTCGTCAGGGTTCTCGTTCTGGTGAAGTTTAATGGGGTCGGGCACTTTAATTCGTTCCGGTTCCAAAAATTGGTACCTTGCCTCTTTCAAGTACTTGCGGTTAAGGTCTGTTAACACGAGGCATGTAATTGTGCGCGTGGGTGCGGTAACAAATTGTCGTTGATAAAGTGCCTCAGTTTTCCAAAATGCGTGAGCGTATTCCTGCAAGAATGATCTACTAATGGCCGGTTGCAAGATCGTTTAGTTTTGAAATCAAAAGTTATGAGATCCATTAGGATATGGAATTCATAAATTTATTCGGGTTGGAGAGAACACGTCTATTAGTTTCTTAACTAATTTACCATTAGTTAATAGCTTTGAATATTTGATCTGATTTGATTTGATTATTCGTGTAAGAAAATGGAATGAAAAAATAAGAAACTGCAATCCTTTATCCATCTAATGGCGAAAACTATAGCCTTCTATCTTTAGTAGAACTAATTAAAATATGCAAAAAGAGAAACCTCTGTATTTTAACCAAAATGTTTAGACTTTAGTTTTTCAAACAAATAAGACACCAATCGGCCCAATAGGCTGCCCTTGGGCCCCAGGGGCCTTCCTTATACTCCAAATTTCCTTAAAAAAGCTTTGCTGATCCCATGTGTGAAAATTTCTCTAAAATTCGTTCACTCGCTCAATACTTATGAGGCCTTCAAGAAAGCATTCTTTTGGAACCTTAGGCCCTCTGGGGCCCCTGCGTGACTTACGACCCCATGAATGTTGTACATTCAGTATAGGTATATTTTACATGTTTCTAATACAGGCTAGAATTATCTTCCAGGGCCAATTTTTGGCGATAAAAGGGCCCACACTTGAGGGCCTTCTAGGGCCCCAAGGCCCTTGTTCTATAGCCTATGCGTGAACCAGGTGTAAGTATCTTCCTGCCAAATTTTGTTTCAATCGATTCAGTGGTTTATGAGTGATTGAGTAACAGACAGACAGACACCACTAGGTTTTTATATATTAGTAAGATAGCCTAAGAATTATTTAAATGCGCATAATAATTAGTCAGAGTTATCAAACTGGCCATTCATCTCGAAACAAATATTCTCTCAAGTAATTAAAACCCCAAGCGGTTTGTCGCCCGTCCGCCATCTTACGTAGCTCATAACTCAATTCCATAAGTTATGAAGCCATTTTTGAAATCCAATGTTTCTGCCACGTTTACTAAATGGTTGCCATGGCTTATGGGTCGCATAACTTTGTAGAATACATGTGTGCTTTTCCTGCAACTGGCGACAAAGTATGAGTTCAAGGAATTCCTGCGAAACTTCTTTAGGAATTTCTACTTAGTGTTCTAGTTGAAAATAATTCTACTAAATGTGATAAGGACACACTTAGATAGATACTCTCTCTGTAGGCTCTAAACCATGAAAATTGGTGGCATTCATGAACCGCAAAAGACAACTTCATCGATCTAAACTAAATTATTTCTTTTTGCATCTAAAAAAATTAATATCAACCAATGGAACCCGAATTAAGGTATATTTTAATAATAATTGTACATATTTTTATTTATGTCTTATTCAAGGACTTCGCATCCTTTGGAACGTAGTACAATTTATAAAAAGAAACTTTGTAGCAAAAAAAAACAATTTTTTTAGGACACCACAGTTTACAAACATGTACATTCAATTAGCATATGGAGCAGGTGCATTCCAGATATGAACAATCAAACATACCATAGTTTGAGGCTCAACTCTGTGGAAGTTGAATTTCACAAATGAAAAAGAAATTTTGTTTCCTTCCGCAGATTTATTTTTGTTGTTGTCCCAGGAAAATAAATCTGTGGAAGGAAACAAGGTTACTTTTTCATTTGTGAATCATACATACATGAATACAATAATATTTACAGTTAGTATAATGCATATTTGTAAAATTGAGAGGGTTTTTGTGTGATAAGGAAATTGAATAACCGAGCGGCAACGAATTTTGCTACTGGGGCTTGTCGCCATGTATTGATGGTCGGTCAAATGCGTTCAGATTGATTCTTTGTGAAACTGACTGAGCTAGTTAATGTTGATAACCATAAAATATATCTAAAAAGAGAGAACATTTGGAACGTGGTTCGATGTTTATTCTCAATCGTGGATTTTACAGTGTGTTTTTATTCTCATTGGTAATGCAGTTCCACCTAGTCAAGCAGCAAACATTGTTCGATTTTGTTTCTCTTACTTAACTCTCGTCCTTTCACTCTCGGGAGACGGAGCTAACTTATTTGTTTTGGAATAATTGATGAGGGCGCTCTTGTGTCGGCAGTCAAGTGTTCTGTCCTATGCACGAAATGGTGTGAAATATTTTTGTGGGATATTCGATATCTCCTTCCTTGAAGATTCGCAATCGAAATTGTCGGAGAATGCCCGAACAGTAGATACTGGCCCTGTGAGGAACCTCGAGGTATATTTTGCGATTCAGTTTTTTCAGATTCAGCTATTTCGAAGAGGATTCAGGTGGCTATTTTGATTTTCTGTCATTAATCATCGTTGCATTTTAGGTAGGTTAATCAGATTACTGCCAATTTTCATTTTATTCAGATTCCAGTAATATTTAATTTTGCTTTTATTTCTCGATTAGTCAATTTTGATCGCGTACTTAGACCCCTTTGCTAATTGTTTAAAGTTTTTGTTAATACCTAAACATTATGGAAAATATTTACAAAGTTTAGGCTGTAGCTATTGAATTTGACGAAATGCTAACTTTCTGTGCTATTTTACTCGAAAACTGAACTTGAAATTACATGTTATTCAATTGTAGAATGGGAAAAACTCGTGGAAAATAGTTTTATATATCTAATATAGACTCCTGTTTCTAGGAAAAAAATGTTTAAGAAGCTAAAAGTTCCGAAAAGTTGATTAAAAATAAAATAGATCAATCTTACCGCCTTATTTTTTGGGTTAAGAGGTGATTGCTGCGAAAATTCCTGTCAAAATGTGGCAATTCCATTGAAATTCCGCTGCTGTGGGAGTCTATAGCTATAAATAAGTCTTCCAAAATATCGTCGAGGAATAATTGGCATTTTTCTTTTTTCCTTTATTTTGGTTTTCAATAGCTAACGCATCCCAAGTGCGAAAGCAGGATTTTTATTACCATTTGAAAACTGTTGAAATTCAGTATTTGTTTGTTATTTGTCGCGGTGAAACCTCCTTAAACTAGTTGTTTACGTTGGTGAAAGTTACGTAAAACTTGAGCGTAATTTATTATACATTGAACTACGCTTTCTTATTTTTTTAAACACATCTTCAGTTTGTTTTCACGATGACATGAAAACAGGTTGAAAAAGTTAAGAAGAGTCTGGGAATGCGCCCAAAACTCCCAAAACGGCAAAAGTGCACCGACTTTTATCACGCCACTGTCGAAGATGGCCATCTCACCCCTGGTCTAAGCCCGCTTACAATAATGAGTTAAGTAATTTTACAAAATTGCGGAAATATTGTTTTACCAAGCTTTATAAAAGTCCATGGTCATGTTTATGGACCCATGTACAACCTACTTAGAAAAGGTTCTTTCATAAAATTAATATCAACTTTTTTTATTTAGAATTGAAATTTGAGGGTTACATTAAAGTATGTTTGTCGGCTCAGTATACAATTTTTATTGCGATTGAACGGCTAATTTCTTAGTTTTGAAATGTCAAAACGGATCGGTAAATGTTGTGTGAGCAAAATAACCTATGTTTTATTTTCAACGCAATAAAAAAGTCGAAGTAGTTTCGTGAAATTGATTAACAAGCATGGTTTTACGAAAAATTAAAAGAGTTACAGTTTGATGCGTCTTGCATTCGTGTCAGTGTACTTGTTTATCTTTGATCAGCATCTAAACTTTTGTCTGAACAACTACGGTATGTTTTGTCCGCTCAGTATAAAGTTTTCATTGCGATTAAACGGCTTATTTCTTCTTTTTGAAATGTCAAAAGAGAGCGGTATATGTGGAATGAACAGATAAACCTACCCTTTTTTTCTCAACGCGATAAAATATTCGGATTCATTTTCTAAAATTGATTAGTAGGCATGGTTTAACGCCAAATAAAGAGAACTAAAGTTTGGTGCATTGTGTATTGATAAGAGTGTACTAGTTAATTTTTAATCAGCATCTAAACTCAAGTCTGAATAACTAAGGTGTGTTTAGTCCGCTCAGTATAAAATTATCATTGTAATTAAACGGCTTATTTCGTCTTTTTGAAATGTCATAAGGGAGCGGGATATGTAGAATGAACAAAAAACCTACACTTTTTTTGTTCCAACACAATAAATAAAGAGTAATGAAGCTCAAACGATTTCGTACTGTCTACTAATTTTTATTTCACCTCTTGCTACACGTGTTTCGACTCAACAGCAGTCATCATCAGGCAAGACTATCAAGGCAAGGGATATCAGGCAAGGGATAAGGTGGCAAGTCTTGCCTGATGATGACTGCTGTTGAGTCGAAACACGTGTAGCAAGAGGTAAAATAAAAATTAGTAGACAGTACGAAATCGTTTGAGCTTCATTACTCATTATGCTGTTCTGCAATATCTCGCCTGAGAAAGTGGAGTTTAACAATAAATAAAGTCGAACTCGTTTTGTAAAATTGATTACTAACCATGGTTTAACTCAAAATGAAAAGAATTGAAGTTTGATGCATCTTGCATTCATGTCAGTTGACTTGGTAATTTTTAATCGGCATCTGAACTTTAGTCTGTATAGTTTTTGCTTTTGTAGTCGTTCATTGATTGTGCTGCGAGAGATTTTAAAAGTAGCGAAAAACTTTTGCCCGTTCAGTTTCATTCCGTCTCTATGCAGACAGATATTTTTGGGACCCACTGTACTCACGAACCTCGTGGAGCATCTCGCGTGTGTTTTTTTTTCTTCACGGCTTTCTCTTCCTCCTCCTTGAGACCTGCCGGTGTCACTCGCACCCCCCCCCCCCCCTTCACCTACTCCCTCGCCTGCCAATTTGAAATTCATTCGACGGGCGGCCCCTCTGAGAGCCAACCCCAAGTTCCGAGGGGCCGTCGAGAGTGACGACTCCGCAGCGCGAGCAATCTGCTAAGTGGCGTGTGTCACCCGCTCGCTCGTTAGACTAATGACGGCGACACGGCGGGAGAAAGTGAAGTGGGCGGGGGTGTTTTTGGAGGAAAGTGGGGAAGGGGGTCTGGGAGGTCACGTTGGACGTTGCGATGTTTAAATTTCAGTATCGCATTTCGATATGAATTTTTCATGGCATATCGATGGAGATCGCGTGGTGCTAGGGCCACCCCTAGGACATGCGAGGTCTCGGGCAACTGTGCCTCTTGGCTCGTGCAACTGTGCTCTAATTTTATGTGGCCAGGGGCAGCTATTGTGTAAGGACCCTAAAAATGTAATAATCCAGGCCCTAAAGTATGAAAATAATTGGCGGCATGATTTATTGTTGTTTTCAATGTATTTATTAAATTTATAATTATGTAAATTACTTTTCAATGAAAAATTATGAAATTTTCATTGAAAATTTCATAATTTTTAAGATACATAAATGATAAATTTATAAATTAGTAGGGTACATACATATAAATTTAGTAAATAAATTGAAAACAATAATACTACCAATAGAAGAATTGGATGTGTAACGAGAAGAAGATAATAACAATTATACAAGAGAAGAATGAAGTAATGTTGAAGAAGAATCCACAACATTATCGCAAGACGCTACCAAACCAACCAAAACTGGCTTTGGAACTAAAACTTACCTATAAATACATATTTACATAGTAAAATTATGAATATTTCATAGCATATCGATGGAGATCACATGGTGTCAGGGCCGCCCCTCGGACATGCGGGTTCTTGGTCAACTGTGCTTCGAGCAATTGCACTCTAATTTTGTGTGGCCAGGGGCAGCTATTGCCCTGAAGATATTGTAATCCGAGCACTAAAATATAAAACTAATTTGTAGCTTGATTTATAATTATTTCCAATTTATTTATTAAACTTATACTTATGTACCTTACTTTTCAATAAAAAATTATAAATTTTAAAGCATATCGATGGAGATCATATGGTGTCAGGGTCGCTCCTAGGACATGCGGGGTCTCGGGTAGCTGTGTCTCTGCCTCGAGCAACTGTGCTCTTATTTTTTTGTGGCCATGGGTAGCTATTGTGTAAGGGCTCTTCTTTTCTCTGTGGTGTTCGCGGTTCGCTGTGGTATGGTCCTTTCCTCTTCTACTCTTTTGTACACTTTTCTTCTCGTGTGGTGAAACTTTTCCTTCAAT
Organism: Ceriagrion tenellum; assembly: GCA_963169105.1. Lineage (NCBI taxonomy): Eukaryota > Metazoa > Arthropoda > Insecta > Odonata > Coenagrionidae > Ceriagrion > Ceriagrion tenellum. The sequence continues at coordinate 57,707,106 of OY720644.1, forward strand.
ATTTTTCTGGGCATCCGCGCCTCTGTCATTCTCTCCACATGGCCCAACCATTCCATTCTCCGAGCTGTGATGAATCTAACAAAGTCCTGGCCTCCAATTAAATGATCTAGCTCTGCATTATATCTTAATATCCAGTCATCATTTTCCTTAATAAGTCCATATACCTTTCCTTAATATCCGTCGCTCAAATACTTTGAGAGCATTTTCATCCGACCTCTTCATGGTCCATGACTCTGAGCCATAGGTGACTACCGGTCGGACCAACGTCTTATATATTTTAATCTTCGTATTTCTTATAATAAGATGCCGGTTGTGTTACACTTAGTGTAAAAACCTTAAGAAAATCTTGTCGCACAAGCCATTATCTATGCCGCTTCGAAAATTATCATAATTTTGGCACCAACACGGTGTATCTCAGATTTCGAATTTTTCCCTAAGTCTTTCCCTATACTTCTCGATTGACTCAAGGACCTCAGAGTATACATGACGTCAGAATTATACTTTCCGCTCGGGAGTGAGTTAGTTTCTGTTATCTGTAACCCTAAAGATGGAGATATTCCAAATTTTGGTTCCTGCCCATTGAAAAAACATACCGTTTTCCTTCATAACATGCTACTTCTTGTCATCTCTGCCCAGTCCCGCTGACTTGTGAGATTTTCCATATGCTTCCCCTATGTCGGCAATCTCGCGGTCGTAAATTGAGCCCAAAACCTTAGATCGTGACGTCACTTCCTGACTTTGATGAAAATAAGTGCGACTTTACGTGGCTTGGAACTCGGCCATCTTTGCCCCCCATCTGCAACAGGTTAGCGAGAGCCTGAAGAACGGAAAAATTTGTTTTGGTGCTTTCCTGCATGTCCCAGTTTACAATTTAGTAAATTGTTCATAACTGACGGTGAGTAAAGAGATGGGAAGTAAATGATGGCAATAGAAATAGGTTCACTGATAAATGTTTGTGTGTTTAATTTTGTTTCCAAATGAGGAAAGGCCATGTCTGAAAATTACCAGAAATAAACCGTTCGTATGTAAATGGCAATAAGTAAGGAATAGAGAGAGGGAAAATAAACGATGACAGTTTAAATGGTTGAAACACTGTAATTTTCGCACGAGATTTTTATTTTCATGCTCCAGGTTTCGTCACTGTGCGACATTATCAGGTCGGATCATCACAAGTGTTTCAATCTTTAATCATAAAAGTCATTCCTCAAAGGTACGCCTTAAACCATCACTTTCAATTAAAATAGGTTCACCGGTAGAAATTGAACTTTGTTTCATTTTTTCCAGTTGAGGAAAAGTTAAGGCTGAGATTACCATGTGCCTGCCATAAAATGGCCAGTATGAATGCCATGGATCATACTGCACATACGTGATATTCGTTGATGCTCAGAGTAGGATTAGCGTCCACTGAATTTTGACTGTCACGGCTAAAATCACAAGTGGATGTCGGAGCAAGCACTCTCGGTGATTTACTGTAATAAGTCCGGAAGACTAACTCTGTCTCAATTGGACACCCTGAAGCATACCGTGGATAGCCTAGTCCTGCTTTCATTAGTTGTTCATTCCTAAGATTGGTTGACTCCAGCCCTCCACCCTTCCCTATCTCATTCTAGTTCCCTACCTCCTGGTATCCTTCCCTATGTACTTTGCCCTTTATTAGTCCATGAACTTATTCCTGGGTCTTCCTCTTCCTTTATTTTTCCATCTCTTATATTCATGCTAAACTATTGTGTCTCAGGATGTGTCCAATCTATCTGGTTCTTCTTTTCTCTGTGGTGTTCCATATGGTCCTTTCCTCTTCTACTCTTTTGTACACCTCATCATTTCTTATTTCTTATTCAGCTTTGTCTAGTATGTACTGCTATTTCAAACGAATTCATTTGCTGAGACCTCTATAAAGGCTCGTTGACGAAAATGCTCTCAAAACGGAGAATTTAAGGTAGTGAATGGCGGGTAAAACCTTTGTCCATGGTTTTAGGATATAACATTTATAAATTTATTGAACGAAAGATGTTAAGTTTATTGAACGTGAGACAAGACTATTACAGACGCGATGAAATGAAAGCTATTACTTAGAATCATTATGCCTAGGAGAGTCAATGGACGTTTCAAAGCCATCGAGTTAATAATGCCAGGTTTGCTCATTCAATCTTGGGTCGCACAATTCTGTGACGTTGACTGCGCCCTTCTCAATTTCCTCAATAGTTGAAACGTAGATGGTAATGAAAAAGTAACATTAGTGGAATCTATACAGTTGATGCTCATTTCCGCCCTCGCCACCGGTAACGGTCAACAAGTATTTTTAACCCAGAGATACGCCATACATTTTGAGTACATTCTCTGAATGTTTCCCTTTTCCCCATTCCCCAATAAACATCGCGAAGAATATCCCAGAGAACTCTTTCGAAACTTTCTGTTTCTGATGAGTAACTACTCTTTGCATGCCCCGGGGCTAAATGGAAATGAGTTTCCTGTATTCCGAAGACGTGAATGGAGCCGGGGAATAAAGGACCCTCGTTCACCGCGTCCGATAACCAAGGAAAACGCCGGCGGATATTAAAAAAGCCCGAGAGAGAGAGAGACCGGCCCCCAGTCAATGATTCGGTCCAAGTCATTCTAAAGCTTCACTCCCACACAAAATCGTCCGGGCGGGATAAGTTCAACCGCTCTCGAGAAATATTCGTCCTTCTAGGTCCACCCGAATACTCGCTCATTGCGTCTTGTCCATTACTGAGACACTTTACCTTGTTTCACATTATCTTAATCCACCTTGGAGTCGATACTAAGAAACTGGCCGAAAAAATGCAACCTTGAACTGGACAATTTATGTAAGATTCTATTACTTCGCAGACGAGTTTATTTGATAACTGGAAGATATATATTGCCGTGCCACACGATACCGAAACTTGTCGTATTTGGGAAAAATTTTTCACTCAAGGTAGATTGAGCGAGATAGTTCCGTACATGATAGTTTCAGATACAGCAAAATATCTTGGAATTAACTTCTTGTATATCGTGGGGAACTCATATGCAAAACATGCGGCACAGAATTAAAGAAACTAGGTTTTATTAAGTGTATAATAGGAAGGTCCTCGGATGAAAAAGTAAAAGAGAGATGTTACTTCGCCCTGCTTAGGCCACACCTCGAATACGCACTAAGCTAGTTCATGCGGTTAATTAGCTGACAATCACCTCTACTCCCACTCGATACCCGATATTTTCTGTAGTTTTGGAAACTTGATAATAATGCAATTCAGCCACGCCTGAAAACGGTTGGAATCCAATATTTAGATTATCGATATGATATCAGGGGATGAGGTCGTTAAAAATTCTCCTGAACGAGTTTCCAGGGCCTTCTCTCAGGAGTAGATTTAGAGAAGGGGAAAAATTTAAAAATCGTATTGCAAAGCTTTTAAGTGGAGACGTGAATGTATACTCGACTGTAAGGCCGTTGAGGCATACTAGCTGTACCAAATTTTCCCACTTTCAGGAAGTTAAGTCACGTTTTCAACTTTAGGACCTACTTGAGTAAACTTAAACGGCTGGCACTGGCTAGTACGAGGCAAGGCTTACTCACCGGTCATAATAGTTGTACTTATCCATCATGGCGTCCCTCCGAAGCCTCATAAAACATTAAATTTAATTTTAAAATTCACTTAGAGTGACAATGTGGATTTATTCTTCAAGTGTCGTGAGTAAACATTATGCACTCTGAATTTACTTATGTTACATTGAAAACTTACATGAGTCAACTGTTACAGGTTTGGTGCGAAAACTGTTCCACGTGTTTGATTAGTAGTTAGCAGTTCTTTATTTTATTTGCTGTGTCTGCTCATGTTAATAGCGGTTCAGCCCTGCTTAAATTAATTTGATATGGGTTTTCATTCTCTGTAACATTATTCCCTATTAATTTCAGTTTGCCTGCGAACCTTCCTTAATAACGCTAATGAACGCCTACCGATAAGTTTTTGTTTATACTTCGGCGGCGGCCACATCATAGTTGGAGCGCTAGCTGTCCGTTCCAATTCGTTAGTACACACAAAACTTAACTGTAACATTGTACATGGTTCCCACTAAGGGCTGTACTTGCACTGGAACACGGCCTTCGACTGTTCCCTTTCAGGTGACGAACACATTGTGTGGCCATCTGCTTCGTTACCTTGGATGCTCTTCTTTGAATTTAAAGCCTAAGCCTTTCTTGGCCTTGTCATCTTCGGTTATGTAATTTCATACTCTATGGTGAATCATCAAAAGCTTTGGACCTGGGGTCTTAACGAATGCTCTGGCTCGGAGCCAGTGACGTCTCTTGGCTTAACAAAGGAGCTCAAATTTTTGGGTTAAGGACATTCTGACCTGTGGAGAAAGGTAAAAATGTAGTTGTTGAATTTATCGTAAAAAATATGCTCAGGCGCCTAATGATTAATGCGCCCATCCGATCAAACACGTTTGGACGTGCAAATATTTGTTTTGGCAAAAGATGGGGTCTTGGATTACGAAAATGAAGCCTGTTCGTCAGCGGAAATTGATCATCTAAACATTTATATCTCGCGGAAGTTGTCTGAAGATGTTATATGAAACGATTTAATGTCATTTTAGGCTCATATTTATTCAATTACACTGGCATAGCAGTGCGGCGATTCTACCCTTAGGCCCATGTATTTTAAGCTCAAATTTATGATATTTCCTTTCACGCCTCGGCCTTTCCTAAGATTGCTGTGTAACATTTTATCGTGTACTTGACTTAACTATTGTCTGCAATGTGATTTTTTGTTTGCTTTTTTCATAATTTTTACGTAACTTTATACGATACCGTGATGAACTACAACACAATACACCTATCCTTAATAACTGATTCCAAAGGCGACCCCGCTGACCCGCTACTCCTTCCTCGTGATTATCTATTATTTTATGAAGCTCGTTTTAAAGGGGCACGAAATGCTCACTTCAAAACTGCATGCTTTTCTCAATCTGGCGTATAAATGTTATTGAGTAAGAGCCGGGGCTGTCTTGCCTTATCGCGTTCATTCATTCGCGCATGGGTTCTTGCAATTCGCCGCTTTACGTGACGCAATTTGAAATGCACGTTCGGGCATACAGTAGATTGTGAAATTACCTGGCCCGTGTAAAACGAACTTAAACGTATGGTGACCATATTTATGATGCTTAAACTCCTAAACTACCCTCATGAGGCGTAAGGTATTTTACGTATACATGCTTCCCTGATCAAGCGAAGCTTTGTCACAATTGTCACTTCATGTATTACGCGACAGTTTAGCTAGGTTGATGATGCTTCTTTTAGAGCATTAGGATATTATAAATATAAGTAGGAATGTATATTATTTATTAATGCTGTTGAAAGTAAAATATTGTTACTTCATTCTAAGGCTCTTATAAATATTTTAATTCCACTTTTAATTAACAATATAATTGATCGGCAATAAAAAAAGTCTTAAAAATGGTTTTTAGCGCCATCACTGTTGCTGTGATGTCTTCACAGACGAATCCGCATGGAAGTATATTGTGAAATGGATGACAAATAGTGCCGTTTTCTTATTCAGTTTAGTGAAATATCTTTTACGGTACCATTATTTTGATACTTTCAGTACTTATTATGATGATACCTACATGAACTCTCTAAAAAAACTCGAGGAATAAAAATAGAGGGTTCTTTGAAATGCGAGGGAAAAGATCAACATTGCTTATGGCCGGTTGCAAGAACATTTAGGTGTGGAATCAATAGTCATGAGATCCATCAAGTTATAGATCTCATAAAAGTTGTCGGGTTGCAGGAACACATCTACAAGTTACATAACTTATTTACTAATAATGAGCAGCTTCGAATATTTTATCTAGTATTCTACCATGTATCTAATTTATGAAAGTTTCCTACTATGAATAAGCTAATACACATAATAGGAAGTCAGTAAAAGTAAATTAACTGGTCATTTGTCTCAAAATAACTCTTTTATCTACTTATTAAATCTCCAAGCGCTTAATTGCGCACCTGCGATTTTGGCTACTGAAGGAACTCGTAACTCCACGCCATAAATTATGAAACCAATAAATTTATCGAATGTTTCTGCAACACTTATTGAATGGTTGCCATGGCTTATGGGTTCCATAACTTTATAGAATACATGTGTGTCGTTCCCGCAACTGGCCATTGAAGTCTTTGAGTTAAAATGAGATTTTCGATTAAAATTACAAGTTCTAATGATAACTTAAGCAAACCAGTGGTCGCTTCTGTTTCTTCTTTCGAAGTAGTACGGACTTTGAACGGCTGTATCGACGCCGTATCACCGACGTCAAGCGAAAGGCCAGCCAATAGTGGAGCGGATCGGGAATTCGAATTGTTTATATGTTTTGAGGCTAACTGTATATTCTACGGACCTTGTCTCCTGCCGGGCCCGCTGGCCGTCGTAAACTTATGTTAGTTCAAAGGCTTATGGTCCGACGTCACTTCCTGAATTTGAAAGGAAACAAGCATTGCACCTTTGCATGAATCGGAACTTGGCATGATTCCGTTCGTGAAGGGAAGAACTTAAGTCGACGGTCGTTGCCGGGGTTGACATTGGATGAAATACGGGGACAGTCCCGGGAAATTGTGAACGGGACAGGAATTCGGAGGGCGGCAGATGGAGAGAGGGATATATGTTGGGAGGGAATGAAATTTTCACCGGCCGGATTTGACCGTCGACTCAATCGACCTTCGACTCAATCGACCTTCGACTCTTTATTAAATTCGATAGCGAGATAATCCCTTCACCTCGTCCGCCTACGATCCACTGCGTACGCCTCACACAAGGGAACTGGTGCTGCCGCGCCAAATTCAATTCGATGTCTGCGTGAACCGAGGAAAATAGTTCTTGGCGGGAACGAGTGATTCGCTCGCACTTCCTCATGTTGGAAGATTCTGCACGTAAGTGTCACAGCATAGAAATTGTCCTGAAAATTGATGAAATTAGGATGTGAGTATTTCGATTTTGTGGCGACTAGACGTTGCAAGATCATCAGAAAACCAGTGAAAGCCAGTTTCAGAATTCTCGAGTGAGTTTACGCGTAGGCATCCAAAAAAACTTTCAATTTCTTGTACAAAACGTAGGAAAACCCCATTAGCATCATGCAATTATGTCCACGAGCTAATGGTGCGCCGAATACTAGTTCATTGCTGAAATTTTCTTTTTCTCATGTTAAACACATAGCTGCCTTTAAATGTTTGCGAAATCGTGCTGCTAGGGACAGAAAAACACCATGGATTAAACAAGGAAAATATTTGTTACCCATTGGCCACTCTAATTGGATTTCATATAGTTAGATAGCTGGGCCGTCAAATGAATGTGAATACCATTTTCATGTGCCTGTGGTAGAATAACGCGTCCTCTGTCTGTGCAATACTGCTTTTTCGCACTATTTGAAAATGAGCTTGCTTTACACGTGTTTTAAGGGAAAACTTGACAAAAAAGAGAAAATAGAGTAAAATAGTATTTTTCTGTCTTTTACCGATGCTTTTTTTCCTTAAAGTTCGTATGAGGGACAAATGAGTCCAGAAAAAAGTTATCAAATTATGGTACCAATCAACTAGTGATAATACTCTTAGGGTTATTAATAAATTTCTACTACTAGAGTCATTAATTAATTACTACTACTAGAGCTATTACCGAATGACTGCAGTTCATCGTTAACGGTCATCAATCGTAAGAGATAGGTTTGCTACAACTATCCGCTACCTTCTCCCGCTAGCTTTCAATTTTATTCCTGTGTAAGTACTCACTTTCCTCAAATTTGCATGATATATTCTATCATATTTGCCCCTCCAACCTTCTCTCGCTATCTAGGAGATATATTTGTGTGATCACCAATTCGTCATTTTGATAAATCGTCTTTTGTCACGTTGAAATGGTCTTTTTATCTCAAAATATGAAGTAATATTAGGCATCTATTGTTCTTTCAACTTTCAGCCAGAACCCTGAAAATCCATATCCCTTTTACTCGTTCATTTGCCTATAATTTCTTATAATTCCTTAAAATTTCGCCATACTTTCAGAAAAGAAATTTTTTCTCTAAGTGAAACTTTTATTACTGAATATCTTTAACTTACATTTAGTTTTTTTTTTTAATTCCTGGTTGTGATTGAAATTATTAGTTTGGCCCATTTTTCACAGGTTCGTTGCTGTACCTAGCAGACAGGGAAATAGCGATTGATATCGTTTGTAAAAACAGGGAGAATTTCTATAACTAATTGTGAGATGCGTTTAATCCATACATATAAACGTGTGAATGTATTTACCGATGGAGAATTGTGTCCGCACGGTGTAAGATATTGCTCGGCTAGTTAAAGAAGTCCCCCACTTACGGCTCTTGACTGCCTTGAACTGAGATCGCTCGAGGCCGTTACTGTCCTTGGTACACTAAGACATAGAGGTAACACCTGATTTATTTCTTCCGGTTTTTCCAACCTTCAACCCAAATAAAAACGATGGTAAACATTTCATTTCCTTAATATGGGCAAGCTGTTCCATTTTCAAAGCCACATAGCCAAAATGTTGCCCTCGGGAGTATTTTAAGCGCTGCTGAATTTTTATTTATGCCCGGGAAGATGCTGTCTACACAAGAAGGCCTGTTTCGTGTTTTTAGTAATTGTGCTAATAGATGTGAGAATTTTTCTCGCAAATGTTTAAATAAATTGCGCCGTGTAACCTGGTTAACTTGCGGAAATGCATGGACACCCATCCATTAAGGTTGTTTGAGCGAAATATCATTTCACCCAAAAATCAATGAAGTTGATCTCATTTTCAAGAAAAATGTCTCACCCTTCCATCGGCACCAAAAATTCAACCCCCATACCACTTAACCTTCCAGGATATTTGCATAAAAAAAAGCCAGCTCTTTTACATGGGAAATGGTTCGTATGTGCACCCCAGAGAGAGTTTATTCAAAAAGTGAGGAATTTCCAACACTTCGTCAAAAACCTAAGTGTGTAGTTTGCATGTTTCTCAAGTATTTTTGAAAATTAATCATATTGTCACCTCGGTAAATTCTTCGGGATTACAAAAAAACTTGCTTTTTGAAGGAGCTTAAAACGTACCGCGCGAAAAAAAATGAGTCAGGTAAAAGACTTACTTAGAACTTCATTCGTATAATAGTATTTTGTACCATCAATAATGCAATATTTAATTCATGTGTCCCACAGATGGTGAAATTGTAATGTAGAATTCGAATATGGTCTCCATTACGACCAGGAAACTATTTTGATCAAATTACTTAGTTTTTACTCGATTTCGATCAAATTACTAATTAGTCGTTTTACTCGGGGCCTTTTACCGCCGAGTCTAGTGTGTGGACGAATGTGCAATGAAAACTGCGACTTTTAAAGCGGGGACTTAATAGAACTTAAGCGCGAATGCACAAGCGAAAGACAGCTCCTGCTCTAATATGTATCGTGCCCACGTTCTCGCAATTTCTATTCCTCAAACTTCGCTATATGTAGTGCGTCGTGTAAAACGGCATATAGCACAACCTGTGTTCTAATTCTGCGAATGTGTTCACGCATCAATTCGCGGATTTATATACTTGGATTTTATAAACTCGCCGCGAGAATTTGCTCTCGCCTAGACTATTTTTTAGCACTAGGAAGGTTGCATGTGGTATGGATATATCAATTGTTTAATTGGCGAAATTTATTTTGCAGTCGTGTTTTCTTCTAACTTTAATTCACTAAATAATGTATGATACTTCCCTAAGTTTGATTGCTTTAAGTTTTATATTTACGTTGAGTTTTCCTAGTTGATTGAGGATGTTTAGTTTTCTGCGATTCACTTTCAAGTTCGAAGTTGAAATGAATGTAAGTCGAGGAAAAATTAATTCCAGAATGATTTTACATTAGTGAGGTTGATAAGTGATGCTGAAATAATGATTGATGCTCATTTTAAGTGTCTATTTTAATGAGCCTTCGTATCCTTCATAAATGTTTGTTACATTTATATAAAAACTATTTTTTAGCCTTTAAATTTGGATTGACACTTCCCATGCTCATTTTGCATACATCCGCTTTAATGTGGACTGTCCATCCTGTAACATACGAAGAAATTAATGGATTTCCGCTGTATGGTGGCAAATACTTGATCAAAAATTGGATAAAAGTCTTCAATAAACATTATTGGCAAAAAAATGATTCATCTTGGCTTCCGTAAAACTCATTTTATTCAGTGAAGGAATCTTCAGGTGATAAATATTGTGGCATCATCTTTGTGTACATAGAGATGTGTGAAGTTAATTAAATCTACGTATGAACTAAGTATGGCTTCTGAGGAAACTTCTGCCATGTACTGTATTATTTAAGTTCATTTTGTAAATATTTCACATATCTTAACAAGTGCTGTTTTTTTATACTTTCAGGTCGTTCCAAAAGACTACAAGACAATGGCAGCTCTTGCGAAGGCAATCACCAAAAATGTGCTTTTCTCACATTTGGATGAAAATGAGCGGTCCGACATCTTTGATGCAATGTTCCCAGTGAACTTCTTGCCAGGAGAGACAATTATTCGACAGGGTGATGAAGGAGACAATTTCTACGTAATTGACCAAGGAGACGTGGAGGTAATTTCCTATTTTAAAGTATGGTTTACTGAACTTTGGTGGTGGCAAGAATGTTCACAAGAAGTCACAGATGTATAGATAGGGCATTTTGAAAATTAGCGTGGTAATTTTCATAATTTACCGCAACCCAGAAAATGATTGTAATTTTCAGAAAAATTCATCTACATTTCAGTTATTTTTAATTCTGATATATTCTAAACATTCTTTTAAACCTCGTCTATATATATTTCGTCCAGGCCTTATTATAAATTAAGGGTAGTACATAGCACTCATTTATGGAATATTTGTAGGGCTCTCGTTTGAATGGTTTGATTGAAAATTTCTCATTATAGGACAAAAGAAGGCCAAATTGCATGAGGCTGCCATATTGGATGTTACATTTTTATTAATTTCAAGGACATTTATGTAGTAATAGTAATGTTTTATATGTCATTAATCCTTTACTATCGCCATCGTGTTATGTATAATCTCCCTAGTTAGCTATTGATAGCTGCAAATGTAAAGTGAATGGAATATCACGGTAATTTTCAAAAATTAACATAATTTACGATGATTATTTACCCATCTCTACCCAGGTGGCTTCTCGTAAGCAGTAACGGGAGAGATTCTAGTAATCTTTGGCCTAGTCCGTGACCGACTGCCAATGTCAAGTGTCAAACATCAAACAATTTTTTCATCATGCTTATTTTTGAGGCAGTGCATGATTGAAGTTGGTATAGTGTCCTCTTTCAGTGATTGTGTCTTTATTTGAGTACAATTGGTGGCTGAATCAACTTTCACCCTTTCTTTTCATAAGCTGTTGAGAGAAAAATACGGAAAATATGCCCAAATGTGCTCATGATCAATTATTGCCCATGAAAAAAGTTGAGTCTGTCGAGTTTAGGAATCTATATCATCAAAGAGGGTTGATCAATTTTAACTGAAATAAAATCCATGTGATAGAATGGTCATTTCTACATTAATTAATGCATGTAGACATTTTTTCTTATCCCTATCTGCACCCTTACAATATTTTTTTTGATAAAGGACACTGTTTTTGGCACTCAAAATTCAACAGCTTCAATCTCTTAATATTTAGCATAGACATAGAAGATTCTGATGTATGTTATCTTAATGTGTTTCTAACATAATAAAGGAAAAATAAATTTATGTTGAGTTTTACGCAAGCCGTCTTAAAAGTTGTAAATTTCCGCTAAACAATTTTGAAACTAACAATGTGTTTGAGATTTTAGTTATTCTGTTGTGACCATATCCTACTTTAAGATACCACCTCCCAAACTCTACAGGCTTGACCTTTTTAATGAACATTTAGATGTTTGGAATATTTTTGGTGGATTCATTCCTCTGCCATAGTTGCCCATTCCTTGGTATTAAAGTTCACACTGAATATTAATAGTCTCTGCTCTCTGAAACCAATATTTGTGGTTGAGAACTGATGACCTACACTTTTACCCCTGAATGTGACACTAATGGCTATCATTGTTTTAGATCTGAAGTAATTATGAATTTTAAACCTTTAAAAATCATATGGCAAACAGTATCTGAAGTTGACACCTGAGCTAGGAATAACTTAAGAGAGTGAGCAAAATTTGTTGGTAGATTTTATTGCTTCAAATCACTTAATGTTCGAGCCATCTCATAAAGCTCAGATCAATTTATTGTGCCCTAGTTAAGGATGTTGATGTAGATCCTCAGTACTTTGATGGCTTGCTCTGTACTTGATGGCTTTGATCGAAGTTGGATGTCCTCACCTTCCAATCCAAGGGCCTCTGGTTTGAATTCCACTTGGATGTTTTTATTACTTAAATCTAAATCTACACTTAAAGAGTACTTGGTAATCATTGTTAAGACATAAGTGTTATTGGTTGATTTTGAGTGAGAGTACACTTTCTACTTATTGTATTCACGGAGTGAGATTTTCTTGCTTTCTAACCCTTAGCAAACTGTGTGAGGGTTAAAAATGACATTTTACAATTTACACCATAGTTTTTTAAGGGGATTGGGTTAACGTGGTGGGTAAACAGATAAATAAACAGATTCTCCTCCTTAGGGCCAAGGTACAAGTCTTGGCATTTGCTAATCTTTTTTTGTGGAAACCCTATCCCAACTTAGGTGCTGCGTTGAGATCTCTATTACCATAGTACCAGTAATCTTTTGCCTCACCAAATACCCTACCTAGCAACTTGTGGGCGAAGTGAGGTGTGGACTTTTTTGTTCCAAAATTCTTGCATAAATGCTTCCAGTTTTTTGCAATGCAACTTATGCCATTTTGTTGTGCCATAATTAAGGAATAAAATTGGTCAAAAATGTTCATTTTCTAAAGGGCCCTAATTCTAATGCCCCTTTCCCTTGTGTATGAATTATGCTTTTCACACACAGTGTATGTATGCCTTTTATTTCAATAGAATTGTTGTTCTATAGTTTTCAATTTACTCATTATTCAGAAAACATCTGGTCACCAATCAATCAAAACATGCCAATTCACTATTTGAAATTAATGCTAGCAAACATGCACAGGATGCTAACAAACCGATGCCTTAACCACTTGCTACCATGTTTGAATTAAATGTACCTATATTCTTGGAAATGTTTGGCGGGTGTAGTTCAGTTGACAGTGCTAAAACCTCACAAATATTTGAGTAAAATTGGTTGTCCAATGTTTGAAATATGTATTTACAATTTCATGCTTATATTATGATTGGTTCTAATGTTTGTACTTCAAGGTGTTCGTAAATGGTGAGCTAGTAACAACAATTGGAGAAGGAGGCAGCTTTGGTGAATTGGCCCTCATTTATGGCACCCTTCGAGCCGCTACAGTCCGGGCGAAAACTGATGTGAAACTTTGGGGCATTGACCGTGACTCATATAGACGAATTCTTATGGGATCGACAATACGCAAGCGGAAGATGTATGAAGAGTTCCTCTCCCGTGTTTCTATCCTGGGTAACTGTGTTTTTTATTTTCTTAAATATCAATTATCCATTTGAAATTAAAATTTTGATTTCGATTGGAATTATTCTCTTGTAACTTAAGGCAGATTTTGATATTTATAGGGCCTTTGATGTTAAAAAATTAAAAATTGCTCCATATAATTTATTTGATACATTTAATCATAATCATAATTTTATTTGTTCCGTATGATTTTTTACAAATCATAGAACATGTCAAAAAAATATATATTCTAAGTAATGGAGGTTTTACTGTGGTTTCAAACTCTGCCAGGGAATAGTACCTCTTCTCTAATAGATATTTACACAGTTCCTTCTTGAATTTAACAACCCCCTCTGTTTTCTTTATATGGCTCTGAAGGTTATTATACACTGTTGAGAGCCGATATAAAGGGCTGTTTCTATGTTGGGCACTATTATTATGAAATATATGCACATCACAATGTCTTCTTGTTCCATGGTAGTGCACATCACCATTCATCACAAAACAGTCCGGGTGAGTTTTCACATATACAGCACAATACAAAACATAAATACAAGGGAAAGTCAGCAAGCCATTATCAGAGAAGAATGGCTTACAACTCACTCTAGGTTTTAAGTTGAAAATGGCACGCAGGGCAGTTTTTTGCAAAATGAATACTCCTTTAGTATGGGTGGAATGACCCCAAAAAACAATATTGTTACTTAAGTGAGACTAGAAATAACTAAAGTAGACCATTTTCAATATATTGCGTGATACAGTGTTTCTCAAGGATCTCAAAATGTAGATACAATGGACTAATTTTTTGGATACACAGTTGATGTGATCTCTCCAATCAAGTGAAGAATTCGATTTTAAGCCCAGAAAGGATACCTGGTCAGGTTGCGTGATAACAGAGTTATTGATTCGGAGGAAAGGTAACTGGTCAGGTTTTGCATATGAGGAATGAAATAACAGAAAATTAGATTTTGTGACATTAATTTGAAATCCATTGCTGGAGGTCCATTCAGCCATAGATAGGACTGCTCCGTGACTGAGGTGGATTAGCCCTTTCAAGTTTTTGTGCGAAAGTGCATGGCTTGTATCATCAGCAAACAGAGTGACAAAACCTTCCATCAAGTACCTTGCCAAGAGCTTTTGAAAGATCTGATACAAATAAGTTAAAAAATGAGTATTTTTCAGTTTTAATTTCATGACCAAGCGATAAATTTAGTGAAATTCTACAATGTAACTAATAGAATAATCTTATGATTACTATAGGAAGGAAATATCACCATATTATGATTGCAAACTTATGGTGGTTTTCGGGAATGATCGTTGCCAAATGTATAGGGACATTAGTTTCATTTGACTGGAAGCCTATGTATATCTGCTAACAGGCCAGATATCACATGAACAATAAAGAATATTTTTAAAAACACTCAGAATTGATGTAATAGAATATACCTAATATACAGAACCTATAGCAGTCATTTTGTGAAAACTTAGACAAATACTAGGAGTTAGAAGGAGAAATGAGAAATATGTGGCAACAGAATGGTGCTGTTATCCTTCATATTTTTACCGGTTCTCTCACTCACAAACCACAAATGTTATTTTGATAAATATACAACAATTTACAAAATATTGTGCAACTGTAAAAGAATATCATACTGAGCCCATGTAGACTTGTAAAGAAATTTCTTAATAAACAGAAAAATTACAATAAAGGCCAATACATTCCATTGATGACTCTTATCTCTTTGGTATCATTGTCTCGGATTAGTGAATTTTTTATGCCTGCGAGCTAAAAAGTTGAGGAAAAGAAAAACTAACCCTACTTCTATGTTTCAACTATCAATTTGATAATGTACTAAAAGTAGCCTATTAATAAATAAAAATCAAATTGATGACTGTACTGCATTAAAACTAGCTGCAGGAGACTTGGCAAGAAATAAGATTTGTTCATTAAAAAATTATTATGCAAACCATATAAAGCATGATAATATTTTTATAACTTGGCTTGGAATTTTGTCGGTGTAACTGGGCTCATGGGCTGTGGTATCTGCCCACCGTCATTCTTTCAAAGAAGACCCCTACTCCGTAGTAATTTAGTTATTATTTGAAAATTGAGCTGTATCAGAGTTTTTCCTTAAGATATCTACTAAATTAATTTTTAAATTTTGCATATATTCTGGCAAAATTCTGCCCATCAAGATACTTCCACATGCTGTTTACTCATAACATGGTTATTAATAACTTACAGAGAGTTTGGACAAGTGGGAAAGATTGACAGTAGCAGATGCCCTTGAACCCGTGTCATTTGAAGACAAGGAGCGCATTGTTCGCCAAGGTCAACCTGGTGATGACTTCTTCATCATTGTTGATGGAACGGCAGTAGTTCTTCAGCAGCGTGGAGGGTCTTCACCTGATGCTGAAGATGGTGAAGCAGTTGAAGTCGGGCGGCTGGGACCGTCTGATTATTTTGGTGAGTTGTGGTGTAGAATTCATGTTGAATGGGAGGGTGCCTGGGTAATTAAATTGTTTCTAAGTCTCTACAAACCCCTGTCCTTTTTATTATTTTTTCAGAAAAATTCTGCACTTGTGAATAAGATCAGGAGATGCATAGTGAGACAGTTGTCATGTACATGTGAAATTACATAATTTACAAACCCTTGATGGAACATTTGGATTTCCATGTTCGAAAAAACCACAAAGTTTGCACTGATACACTCTCATAAACTCTTAATGCTTATTATACTGTTAACTACAGATTAAAATTGGGTGAGGGACATTTGGACGATAACCTTTGTTTAACACTTTCAATGCTAAGGCTTAAATTATGATTCCTTTGCAGTGACGAAGTTTAGTTTTTTGCATATTGACATTCAGCACGATGAAATGAGACACATGTTACAAAAACTTTAAATTTTTTAAAGCCTATTTTTTGTAATTATAACCGTTTCAACTTTGGACGTTCTAGAACATCCTGCGCCACCGGTAAGACTGTTGTGTGCGTTGCATGCATTCTCAGTAATTCCCCATCGTTGAGTTTACATCTTATAAATGAATATCAAGCCTTCCTTGCCTTTAAACTCACAATGTCACGAGTTTACGCAGTTCATAAACTCTTCTTACACATTGCACTTTGATCCTCTTGGTTATAAAATATTGCGCTGGTATCAATAAAATTATATAGATGTGGGTTTAATTTGAAAACTGAAAAAAAGAATTTTCCTAATTTGGAATTACAACTGCCTTTTCGCTCCTTATTTTCATCGTTAAAATAACCGAGTACATAATTTTAGTTCAGAAAATGGCTTGCTAGCATCTTTAATTGAGAAATTCCATAGCAAGCCATTGGCTGTGGTCATAAAAGTACAAAATTCCTGCAGACATTAATAAAACTTAAAATACTTACGAAAATTATAATCATAAAAATAAATCTACAGAGAAATTTGTTTTTAAAACTACAATCAATATTTACATAATTTCAGTATTTGATGTTCCTGTGATAATTTATGAAGCAAAGGAAAATACATAATGACAGGTTTCCCTCACAAGCTGCGCAAATTGTGGAGTGTCTGTCCTAATCCCTCTCTTGGCACTATCAATGCTTCCTTTTCGATCTTGCGCTGTCTATTTCATGAAGATCTGGATAATGTTACCAAATTTGCAGTGTTCTACAATTAACAAAGATATTCCAATGTATGTACACCACAGAAAAATTGTCTTAAAGGAAATAGATCGTCAGATCCATGGATATATTGACTTACAGGCGGTTGGCAAAGTATTTTTGGGTAGAAAGGAAAAGTGGATGGAAGGAGACAAAAGGGGGAGAGAGAAGTTGGGTTTGAAGGGCTAAATGATGCTGGCAGTTGTGTGAGACTCACCATGGGGTGAGGGATGGGGGATGGGCTCAGAGCATTGACCACGCACTGGTCACAGAGAGAGTTGTCCCATGGTGGGGGTGTATGGTGGTGAACAGTTTTGAACAAAATGCTCATGGCATAGATTCACTCATTCATAGATTTGCATTCAGACTGATTTATGAGTTGTCCTTATCAGCAGTTGTAAAGTATCAACTGTACTATGTAGGAGAGAAATGTAGAACTTAGAAATGCTTTCATGAGTATAAAAGGAAGTTGAAGTTCCCCATTTAAGTGCACCCTGATATTTTAATAAAAAAATGACAATGAACACTATGGAACCATCTGAGAGGTGGCACGTATTTCAAACTACCTACAATGGCAGTTCTACAATAAAATGAAAATTTAAAAAATACAACTAACAGAGGAAATGAAGTTGACTAGATTCACTTTCTCTGGGAAGGGTTTGCCCTGTATTTGGTATTTGGGTAACTTAAAATGAAAGGATTGTAGTACCTTGTGCATTAGTTTTTTTGTTTCACAAAGATTTTCTCTCTCCACCATACAGTCAATTCTTTTCCATTTTAATTGTAATATACAACAGCTAATTTAGCAAGCGCAGCATTTATAGGGGTTGTGAAATTGGAGGTGAACTACTAAGAAGTTCTTTTAATTGAAGGATCGATATTTTAGAAGAATAATGAAATCCCCAACAAATGTACCAGCGAATAGTTCAAACTTGACCCTCGTTATCAAAAAAGTTTTAACCCTCCGGTTCCAGAAAATATTGCCTTGTCATTAGAGATAAGAATAAACAAAAAATATTAATAACCACTTCGTCCAATAGTTTCCATAGTTTCTTATCTAAAAATATCCTGAGTGTGCTCCTACATACATACAAATTTGAAATTATTGGTGGACAAAAACATTACATTTTACAATTTTACATTTTATATGCATGCAGTATCCACCCTGTATTCCATGAAGCCTTGCACAAAGAAAAAAACCAAAATTTCTCAAAATTTCTGTATTAATAGATACCAAAATAAAATTTGTACCCTGGAAACAGATAGAGAAGAAAGAAATGAGTTGGTAGTCTCCAAACACTCATGCACACCTTTGAAAAGACTCTCTAGTCATCAAGGCAACAAGGCTATAATGGCTTCTTTCCTCGGGTTGAAAAAAGGGGTTATAATAGTTGACTAGAAAACTCCCGATAATCTTCAATTCCCCTACCTCGACAATACACACGCAACAGAAACAGTGGAAGTAGAATAGCATCCAAACACCAATGCACCCTCAGATAAAAGAACAGGGAAATGCAATGTAAACTGTGAAGATAACTTGCCAATGACTTTTTCTCCCTTCAGGGTTTCCCAAAGGATCATTTAAGAGTTTCAAAGGATATGTGCTTACCGCTCTAAAAGTAAGGGTCTGAGAAAAAAGAGCCTCTCCGGAGGAAAATGTATGATCAATTTTAACTCCACACCTAAATACGAAGACATGCATAGATATTGAAGAGACTGCGCACTCTTATTGTATACACTGTCAAATGGATCGCCCATCTGGTACGAGACCACGGTGAAAAAGGGCTTTACAATTGCGAAGGTGAAGAAATAACAATACGTGGAAGACATAATCATAAAAATTTAATAGAATTCAACAGTAATATCCTCATTATTAATACAAAATGAAAACGCCACCTGGGAGGCTAATAAATTACAACTGGTAATAGAAAACTGACATTGTAATATGAGGGCAGTTTTTTTTCAACCTCCAATTGGCCATACATAAAAGACAAGTGAATATTAAAAAATTATTTTATTACTAAAAGTTATATACACTTATGGTTACTTTTTCAAATAATCACCTTGACAATTGAGGCATTGGTCGTACTTGTGGACTAGCCTTATAATACCCTCTTCATAAAATGTTGCCGCCAATGAATTTAAATGAGTCTATACATTGTCATGAAGCTCCTCGTTAGTTTGGAAGCGCTGTCCTCCCAGCCACTTCTTCAGTTCAGGGAAAAGATGGAAGCTACTTGGCGCTAGGTCGGGACTGTGTGGCGGGTTATCAAAAATGTCCCATTGAAATTGCTAAAGGAACCGTTGGGTTGCACCAGCACTGTCATGGATGGGAGCATTGTGAGTACACATTTTTGGGACCCAACGAGCACAAAGTTTTTTGAAGCCTAAATGTTCTGTAACGATAGAGTACAGAGAAGATCTTGAAACTTCCGGAAATTCCATAGATAAAGCACATATTGTGAACCTATGGTTTTCTGTAACCACTTTGTCAACTCGTTGAACAAGGCAGTCTGTAGCGACAGACTTGCGTCATTGACCCTCTTAATCATGCGCATTAGTTCGGTCATCTTTAAATTTGTGACACCATTCACGCACAACCCCATCACTCATTCAGTTTTTAAATACACTCGGATCATTCTTTGATGAATTTCTGCTGCACTATTCCCTCTTGCTTGCAGGAAATGAATAACGCTTTGTAATTCGCATTTGGCGGGAGAATCAATTGAGGGGGCCATATTTATGTGACTGCTGCTCAGTACAGACTGAAGACTTGAACTCGGCAGTGACATAGCGTGAAGTGTGGGAAATTTGCAGTTGCCAACTGCGCACGTCGCTTGTCTGGCGTTTACGCTGAGCAATCAGAGGTTGAAAAAAAAAACTGCCCTCATACAATGGACACATGGGAGCAACTGACAATCAACTGTCAAAAGAATAATGGTTTTTTTTTTACTTTTTATTATTTGCTATTATTTTAATACATTATATATCATTCACTGTATTTTAACTATTTGTTATTCTTCATTTTTGTAGATTCTGTTAATAAGGACGGTGTGTTAGTTCAAGGCCAATATGTTATTTATCTGAATCCTGCATTGTCACATCAATAATATTAAACCAAATCTAATGAACAAAAACGAAAGAAAAATGATAAAAACAACAAAGATACACTTCTAATCAAATGATTTAAACCATAAAAATTGAAGTTTAAAACATTGCCATTATGTAACTAAACAACACATTCAAGAATGCAGCATATCATAGAAAAGGTTTAAGCCTAAGCTATGACGCAAGCGAAATCACTATCGCCCTACGAGTGACCTGAGTACCTACTACAGATTACCTAATTCAATTTATGCACCATGTATGGAAATTTTAAACAATAACCTCAATATTTTTTCTTAAAATAGTACATTTCTTTAAATTACCATCTGCATTTCTCGCTAGTACCGCTGGCAGGAGTCAGTACTAAGAGGGTTAAAGTGAAGCACATCTACAGAATGCCGGTAAGAATCAAATTGGTTGACATGTGCTTGTAATCTTTAGAATTGAGATTCATTCCAATCTGAAAAGAAAGTCAGAAGGAACTCTCAGCCTTAGATTAGGAAGCATTAGAACATTAAGCACAGCCTGGAAGCATTATAAATCCCCAAAACATTGATAGAAGAGGAATGCCATGATCTATTTGAGATTGTGTCTATGTCTCCAGAAAAAATATAATTTTTATATTTTTATAAATAGAGGTCAAGAAAAGAAATAATCTGGTTGAAAATTTTACTTGCAACAGTTTGTAGTTTTTTCTTAACATATTGTGCTTTGTGTAGTATAGTCCAATTGCTATTCCTGGGTTTGTTACTGGGAGAAAGGGCATTTTATAAAATAATAATACATTCTCATTTCAAGCTAAGTATATATTCCCAGGGATCTTTGTATTATTCAAGTTTGCTTTGAATTTGACTATTTTGACATTGTGGAGATAGAGTTGTGTTTTCAGCATCATAGAAATTGGGTGGCCACATTCTCAGAATATTTCTAATTAAAACCTTGGAAGTACTTGTTTTAGTCATTTAATATTACAAATATCTATAAAGATACTAGGTACTTGCTTACTGTCATTTTCTCCAGGCTTTTTCTTGATAACTTATTTATTTTACCATCTGCCTTACTTTTTTCCTATCAAAATGACATACTACACTTAGTATTCTGACTGGCTCACTGAGTTCCAGAAAATGTCGTTGTTGCATTAATTCACTGGTCTAGGTTCACAGTTTCCTATAAAATTTGAGAAATGATATGCAACACTTATACTTGCTGTCTAGCCATAATGGCGTAGTAACTCAGGAATGTAGGCAACATTTGTGCAGTAAATGCTTCAGACATAAATATGTATTTAAAATAAAGCAAAGGATAGTGTTAACCCTTAAACGCGGCATGACGGGATAGCAATTCATGGTTGTCTTTACACCGGTGCTGATGACGTGATATCATGTCTTCAGCACCAGCGTAAAAATACCATGATGTGAATTCATATCATACCGCATTCAAAGGGTTAATGTAAAGTTGCATTGATTGCGAAGAACTTAGTTGGTAATTGTGACTAGTTTACCTCAATGTTTGGGGAAATAAGGGATTTGGGATGATGGCTTTGTGAAAGTGTCACTGAGATACAAATAAGCTCTTAAGTGATTTTGCACTGATTTTGCTAAACAAGGCATGACTGTAGTAGGTCTCTTGACTATGTCCTAACCTCAACCAAAATATATCTGTGTTTCATGTTCCTTCCTTCATTTCCCAGATTGTGGTGCTGCATGCACACTTTGGACTGCTCATTTCATTGTGTCTCCGACAGCCTTGAACCCATTGTTCAGTTATAGTCCACAAAATCTACAGGGGAGGATGATGATGGAATACAGGAGTATTCATAGGAGTTAAATCGTATTTGAATGGTACCGCACACATATTAGACGACAATGGAATAGAGAGCGTTTGGTGTACCATTAAGCAACTAAACAAAAGATATATGCTCATTTTACAGACCACCAGATTCCAAAATCGACAAATTACAAACTCAATTGTACAAATTAGAAACTCAATTAAAATCATTTACTTCAAAAGATAACAAAAGTGTGATAATTATCAGTGGAGATTTCAACCTCCCGGCTATAAACTGGAAAACTAATAGCGTTGAACCAAGTTCAAGGAAGCGTGATATAAGCGAGGCCTTATTAAATACATTTTCACACCACTCCCTAATAGCCAGTTGCAGGAACGTAACATATGTATTCGATAAAGTTATGGGACCCATAAGCCATGGAAACCATTCAATAAGTGTTGCACAAACATTCGATAAATTCATTGGTCTAATAACTTATGGCATGGAGTTATGAGTTCCATAAGTAGACAAGATGGCGGATGTGCAACGAACCGCTTGGAGACTTAATTATTTGATTAAAGAGTTGTTCTAAGACAAATTACCAGTTTGTTTACTCATACTGACTAATTATAATTTGCATCATCGATTATTCATAGACCAAACTTTTGTAACTTTTATCCGGTGGTGGAAGATTAGATCAAATATTCGAAGCTAGTAACTATTGGTAAATAGTTAAGTAACTAATAGATGTGTCCCTGCAACCCGAATATATTTATGAGTTCTATAACTTTATGGATCTCATAACTATTGATTCCATAACTAAATTTTCTTGCAACCGGCCATAAGTCAAATAATAAAAGAACCTACGAGAGGTAATAAAATATTAGACCTTTTAGCTGTTAGTCACCCTACAATGATTGAACACGTTGATATCCTCGAAGGCATAAGTGATCATTAAGTAATTTTTACGACTTTGAAAACAACAGTAGATTCTACCGTAAGACCCAAAGGTAAAGCCTGCTTATTTGAAAAATGCGGTTACGTAAAATTAGGAGAGATGTTAGAAGCTTCATTCACAAAATTCGTAGCCACAATGAAGAATGAGAGCACTGAAGTATCATAGATATATTTTTTGGAAATACTACGCAAAGGAATGGATGAATATATTCCATATAAATTAAAGCGGGAGAGTAAAGAACCTCATTGGTATAACCACGAAATGAGGCGGGAGCTCAGGAGACAAAGACAACTACACAATCTATATAAAAATTCTATTAAGTTAAGTAACAAAACAAAGGAGCTTGCGGCAAAAGAAATATACATTGCTCAATGATCAAAAACTAAGAAAATAATGTGCACTACTCTACGAAATTTCAAGAAAAAAATCCTTGGTAAATTGCTAGGTGAAAACCCCAAGTTATTCTGGTCATACGCAAGAGAGCTCCAGGGCGAATCTTCAACAGTAGAGTCTCTACTGGATACAAACTGCAAAGTGGTCGCCTACAGTGTCGACAAAGCCAATATGTTAAACCACTACTTCAAAATTGTATTCACTAAGGTTGACAAAATTCCCAATTTAGACATTCCTGACTTTAACGTGCCGATGGTTGACGTAACAATTCAACATGATGGAATAACTAAACAACTGCGTTCAATTAAAAGTAACAAGTCCCCAGGTCCAGAAGGAATACCTGCATGCGTGCTGACGGAGTTAGCACCACAGATTGCACCATTCTTAGAAATTATATTTAACAATTCATAATCTGAGGGCAAGGTGCCCCAAGACTGGAAAACAGTCAACGTCACTCCGATATTCAAAATAGGAAAAAAAGGTGAC